>QLSR01000005.1:5508193-5549073 GCA_031780015.1 Citrullus colocynthis | reverse complement strand
TTTTTTTTTATCCGTGAGTGTCTGGGCCAGCTTACATGCACCTCGACTAATCTCACGGGACGACCCTAACCCTACAACATTTTTGTGTCAAGGAAACTCATAGGAAATTAATTCCTAGGTAGGTGGCCACCATGGATTAAACCCTTGATCTTTTAGTCATTTATTGAGACTATATCTCCTTTTTACCACTAGGCCAATCCATGATGGTTCTATGTAGAAGAGTTATGGCGGCCAAATCTGGGGTTAACTGGACTAGAAAACTTTTGATTAAATATACTATTCTTGATTGCGTAGTTAAATGGAACTTTGGGGGATTAATTTACCTTATTATGAATAGTTTCATTTTTGCATGTCAACTAAAGTGAGCATAGTTCAAGTTGCTCAACTATTATAAAACACGTGCCCTTGGGGTGAGAGGAGAGGTTCGTATCCTCCACCCCAACACTTTTTGTAAGTAAAACATTTTGCATGACAATAATAAATCTACTTTGGATAATTAACTAATTTGTTGATGTTTTATCCTATCTACTATTTAGGCATTATTGTAGTATTTAGTATGATTTGTGCCATATATATTGTCTGATATTTTCTATTTATATTATTGACTTGGTCTGTAATTAATTTTGTTATGACAGGCATTATTGTAGTATTTATTATGATTTGTGCCAAATTAGTTAATTATGTATGCCTGTTTTGTTTTGTTATGACAGGCATTTGTTCTGAAGAACATTCTTTTCTTTCTGGACGAATTTGGTAAAGTTGCATCAAGTATGGCACGGAAATTAGGTTCAAGTAGATTGTCTAACAGTGAATGTGTTGCATCAAATAATTTTGCTGCTCTTACTGAAGATGTGAAAAGAAGGTGATTAATCTTTGTGTGGTAAATAATCTCTTTTCCAGGTTTGGTAGAGGCGCTAGTGTTTCAATGGAAATATGTTGGTTTCGCTGTTCAGTTTGTCAATTTTCCTGCTTGAAGGACTTGTGTGCTTGAGCAAGCTAGATTCTGTTGTGCATGGATTCTTGTTCAAATGCATGTTTAGTTGCACATTTTTATGTAATATATATTATTTTCTGGCCACTGTTTGGTTTCATAGTTATTCATCAAGTCTAGGAATTTTCTTTCCAGCAATGAGTTTCTCACGTCATGCACTTCATCTTGGTGGGTGGGCATGCTTTTCGGTGGCAATGGATGAGCATGGCCTTTCGTCTGATACACGTGATACAACCTTAAATACACAAACTTATTAAAGTCAGAATTCCACTTGCATCATCCATAAAATGTGCAGATTGATGTGCGCGTGTGTTTTTTATTTTTTTATTTTTTGATGTTCTCAAGCTGGCGTTTCATATATGATATAACACATATCACACAAGCATGAATGTGGACAAACTAGTTAAAGTCAGAAACCCACCCATCCTGCATTATTCATAAGCAAGTGCAAAATAATCCCTCCAAGTTCTTAGTGAGTGTTAACCTAATCAGACATGCTTAAGAATACACATGTATTGAAGTTTGTAGTCTTTATGCTTTGTGTAGTGACATTCAATCTAAATTTTCTTTTTGGTCTGAATTGAGGTTTTGTCACATCCCTGGGCTTATTCCTTCCTCTCCAAATAAAAGAAAATAAAGTCTTAAGGTCACCCTCAATTCTTCTAATCATTTATATACTTATGCATGCACATGTGCATGTGTGTATATGCATAAAGGTGCTATGTAGTTATTGGACTCCTATGGTATCTTGTACACATTCTGACGATTGGTTGAGCGAATAAGTTAACTTCAAAGTGGATTTGCACATGTTGTGCGTAGAGTGCATATATTTATACAGAAACCACCGTTTGTTGTGACAAGTGCCACACCATGTGGATCACAGCTCCATACCATGGGCAGACTGCATGGAGTAATATCATACTGTTCTTAAGATTAAATTTTATATCTTATGGGTATGCTCTTAACCATGAGCATAGCCTTCCTGTTTCCAACGCACCATCAAGGAATTCTGGAATCAATACAGGCAAATAAGGGCTTGATTTCTTACTAGAAAAAGATATACCAATTTCTTAAGGGTGTTGTACTAAATAGGAATTGTAAGTCACATTTCAAATTTATATCATTATATGTAACTTTCCTAGCAATTATAGCTTTTATAGAATGATTATTAGTCAAAAGTTAAATGCTTAGAAATTGTCTACTCAAACAACGTGTAAACTCTTTTGGCAGGGCTTTGATCAGAAGCATGAGTGAGATATTGTTTCTATGTGGAGCTAATAGAAATGCTGTAATAGCAACTTTATCTGTGTCTGGAAACAGCATTGAAGGATCCGAATACAGTGCAGGAAATGAGGTTATTAGATTTGGCTTGATATTGATGCATTTTGCAGAATCAGTTGGTCATGCTTGAATCCAGTGATTGCATTTTTTTTGGGCCATCAAGAGCTTGTTTTATTTTATTCTTGATGTGATATATATTTTTTTTGTTCCACAGATCATTTCAAATGCATTTGAAGGTCTTTCAATAGAATCAGGCTTGGATTTGCAGAGAGTGCTGAGAGTCACCACGTGCACATCACAGGAAAGTGCATTACAGAGGCTCGGTGCAGCTCTTCCTGTCTTCCAGAGTCGTATGGGCGCCTTGCTATTCCTGATTTCTGCGCTACTTTCACGAGGACTGGTATTTTTGTTAAATCATGCTCATTCAACTAGTAATGGGATTTAAATTTTCCTGTGAATTTAAGATTTTAAATACCAATAAATTGATATGGTTCTATTATTACTGACATGAAGGGAGTATCTTGGTTGTTTTCTGTAAAAGGTGGCCAGAACTTAGATATTCTAGAAAGTCAAACCATCAAGAAAAATAGATAGGAAGGGTGTGGCAGTACAAGTGTTCATCCATTTTGTCTTATCATGCTCATGTCTTTGGGTTATAACTCGCAAAGTGGTGATGAATTTATTTCTGGTTGATCGTTCTTGTAAGTACCGAATTATAGTTTGCATGTTATAAGTGCCCATTGGGCATTATACATTGTGAGCCTTAATTTAGCAGGAAAAGATTGGTAAATGAGTTGAACTTTGCATTATGGATGGTACTTTTTGATTATCCTTAGGATCTTTATATTGTTAATGCCAGTTTAATTTTACTTCTGTAGGATATGGTACAAGCTGACAGGGATGATCCAAGCCTTCCTCTTGTCACTGCTCCATTTGGACATGCCTCGCAGGTTCTTTGATTTGCATTCTATTTGATTGAATCATGTAATTTCCTTCAGTTTTGTACTATATGTACGGTTTTTATTCTCATGAAACAGGAGATTGTAAACCTACTGCTTTGTGGACAAGCCGTCCCTAATGTGTTTGATGGAAGGATGGACTTAGGTGGTGGAATGTCCCTAAAAGGCATATCTAAAAGCGTTGAAGTTGGATTCCTTACTCTTTTGGAATCTCTCAATTTCTGTAAGGTTGGGCAATATCTTAAATGCCCAAAATGGCCAATATGGGTGGTTGGGAGTGAGTCGCACTACACAGTTCTCTTTGCTCTGGATACTTCTGTACAGGATGAGAATGAACTGGAAGAAAGGGAGTCACAAATAAGGAAAGCATTTGACGGCCAAGACCAGAGTGGAGGTGGTGGTTTCATCAGTGTCGAAGGCTTTCATCAAGTTCTCAGGGAAGCTGATATCAAACTTCAACCTGAGAAACTCGATCATCTTTGTAGTACGGGATTTATAGTCTGGAGTGAGTTCTGGCAGGCAATTCTGGAGTTGGACAAAAGCTTTGGGGGCCTGAAGGATTCAACAGGATTGATGGGTAAAAAAGTGTTTGATCTTTATCACTTTAACGGGATTGCCAAGTCCGATTTAAATGGAAACCAAATAGCCTGTGGAGGTGAGACTCCAATACAAAGACCCAGGCTCACCAAATTGAAGGTTTCAGTTCCACCGCGGTGGACTCCAGAGGAATTCATGGCAGATGTAGCTGTTTCTTCTGCTTCAGCAGGAAGCGAATCTTCTGGTAAAGATGTTGAGGTTTCTAAACCGGAACCATCTCAACATGCCCCACTGGTTGATTGCATCAGAACACGCTGGCCCCGAGCTGTTTGCAGCTGGGCTGGTGATCCTCCTAGTATAGTATGATTTTTTTTTCCTCTCTTTCCTTTGTGCACAATGCATGAATGTTGCGGCAAAAAGACAGGGGTTTGTCATTTGAAAGCACACAAATGGGCATAAAATGTATTAATTCTTCAGGCTATTTGTGCACGAGTTCTGTGTAATGTTGTAGTTTTAACATTCAATTCGATTTTGACGTGTTGGATTGGATTACTTGGACAAAGGCTTATCTGTAATTTATTTCTCAAATGATATAAAATTTCTTCCTTTGTGCTTTGGCTGTCAATTGGCAAGGTTTCTTTGGACGTGGAGAGGTCGGTACTAAGGGTCACCACCATTCTCGTCGCTGCAACATTGGTAGTAGCAGTAAACTTCCCAGGCTGGAGGTGGAACAGATAATTTTATCAGGTGAGTAATTTCGGCTGCTTATTAATTCATTATATTGAAACTGGAGTGGTACTCATGCTGGCTCTCACCCCTCTCAACATCTAGTTCACTTCTATGTCAGTATTATGTAAAAATTTACATTTACTTCACTTCGTATAATGATTTTTTTTTTTTTTTTTTGAATAACTTAGGGTTTGTTGAAATTGGATTTTAATTTAAACCATGGTTTAAAATGTATTTAATATTATATATTTATAAATCATAAAATTAGTTGTAGTTACCCACTAATATTTAGTTGACAATAAATTATTATTAATTTATTTATGAATATGATTTATGTTAAAAAAATTATATCATAATTATTTTGTAATAATATATAATTTATAATACATTACATGACATATATTACATTTTTTTAAAAAATGAATTGAGTTTATTACATTACATATGTATTTTTAAATGTTTTTATCTTTATTTAATATAATTTTACATTTTAAAATTTAAAATTCAAAATTTGGATACAATGAAAATATAAAAATGTTGTTTTCAGAATTTATACTGCTTGGATCACAGAATCCGAGAACAGTTTCAGAAATATAATTTGAGAAATATAATTTGAATTGGTAGTCAAATATATATTTGTTGAATTCTGTGAATTTGAAAACATAAAGCAGAATTCAAATTCTCTACAAAACAGACCCTAAAATCCTTATAAATAATGTTATTTTTATTGAATTGTTGTGAAAAATGGCAAAATCTTTTGAAACCTCAAGCTCTTACATCATGAATCAATAATTGGAATAGCAAATCGTTCCAAGCGTCTATTGGACCTGGTAAACACCAATGTAAACAATCAGTTTGAACTTTTGCATTACTGTGAGCAAACGGATGGAATTGCCTATATGGACCCGGATGCCCGTCGGGTCTCAACAACGATAGTTGGGTCGTGTCGAGAAGCTTCAAAGTTTGTACCTTTCCGTTCCTGTAGCTAACAACCTTGTCAAACTCTTCCAGTTCAATATTCCTCATTGTTATGTCCACATCTTTCATATCAACCTCCCCTACCTTGAAGGGCACTGTCCTATTGCATTGCCCTCCACTGAACCATTCTCCATTCTCAAAATGATCTGGTGTGGTGGTTCTAAAGAAAACAAACGCCTTGTGATCATAACCTGTAATGAAGTCAAATACCAAGCCGATTGCTTTCCGGTACGCATATGCAAACCCGAGGTCTGTCACGTTCTTTTCCAAGCAGTTATGGCAGCCGATCACCATGTTGTTCTCGTAGTATATAGCAGACTTCAAAAACCATTTCCCACCAGCAACTACAACATAGTCAAGATCTCTGTACCGGGACGCCCATTCTTCGTCAAGCTCGTCTAGACGCAGCTGAATCTCCGAACTTGAAACTCCATTGATATCCTCGAAAATGGCTGCTTTAGTTAGGAAGGGAGACCAGATGACTGAAAGTGTGAAGTTGTGAGATGGGAAGTGCCATTTTTTGGATCTGTACTCTTCATCATGGTAGATCTCAATCGCTTCCTCCACCTGTGGGACATTACCACTAAATAAATATTCTAAAGAACACGACATGAAGTAAAGTCAAAGCTGTTTTGTATATTCCAAAAATGTGGGCTTTTTAAGATCTGAATTCCAAGCAGATTTTATAAACAGTGAAGTTTGGTCGAGCATCAGTATTCTATCACTTTCTTTGGAAAAAAGAAAAGAACAAAGAAAAGAGAAACAGGCCCATTTGAGTTGCTGGATTGTTAATTATTAATAGTAATAGTAGTTGGTTGATTGATGAATTATTGAGGATGCAAAAATTGATGTGTTTACTGTAGCAGTAAGCTAAGCATGTTTGTTTAGTGTTTGTCATGATAATGGCTTCCTTTGCTTCTAAAGAAAGTAAAGTCTTAGCCTGTTTCAAATGGGGATCTAAGTTCTAACCATGAAGCATAAAACAGGCTATTTCCTTTTTCACACTCAACCAATAATTACTGGATTGATCTTGCCTGCTTAAACTCGAAAATGATCTCGAGAATGAGTTAAAAATTCTGTACCTGGGAAAGAATGCAAAGCAATGATTGAACATGGTTTCGTTGAATGGAATCGCCAATGAAAGCCCACGATCTGTTCCTCATTAGATGAAGAAACTTCCTGGGATCGAACCTCAGCAACTCGCAGTCCCGGGGATTCCATCTCCAGTAAAGATAGCCGGTGTCGGGCCGCCCGTTTCGCATACAATTCTGATGAGATTCAATGACATGGCAACTCTCATTTGTGTAAGAAGGACCTGTAGGGTCAGCTACCCATTCCCCAACAAATATATCACATTGTGTGCTACTATCTGAATTTCCACATAAAAACCATAATCAGTGGAAGACATTTGGAAAGGTCAACCGTTGTTTCTGTTTCTTTAGAACCCAAACCAAGTATTAACTTCAATTCTGTTTATCTGAAAAAACAAGCTTCATAAAAACATCAAGAAGATGGTTAAAATGTTGAAATTCAGGCCAAAAATTCTATAGAAAACAAGGAATTCAAAAGAAAGAAATGGTCGTTTTTGGTTTGACTGAAACTTGGGTTCTTCCATTTCTTCAATTATGGAACAAAAACAGCCTTTAGAGAAAGGAAACTTAGATTCTCTTCTCATGGGGGATAGTTTTTCCACTTTCTAAGAAGGGCGTAGAGAAAATTCTCTCACCATTTTGAGGTTGAATTTGAGCCAAATCTTGTAAAATGGGAGTGGAATCAAGAGGAGACTCTGCGACAGTGTTCTTCTGAAGGGAGGATGAAATTAGTTTTAAAGAAACAGAGAAAAAAATGTGAAATGAAAGAGAGGCAAAGAGTAAAAAGAGGGCAAATTTGAGAAGAACATATCTATGCTTTCTGAGGAAAAATGGGTTATGGGATTCAATCTTCATTTCTCTATGAGAGAGAGAGAGAGAGAGAGAGAAATTCAGAATGAAGTGATGAAGTCAAAAGCTAAAACAGAGCACTTAATTGTGCAACCAACCAAACAAAGCCCTTAATTAAAAGGGAGTTGGGGGTTTGGGATGTGGGTTTAAAATCTTGATTTTGAAAGGTTTTTGAGAGGATGGTGATTGATTGGTGGGTGAAGATGGGGATGGAGAATCAAATTTATAATGTAATTACTAATCA
The DNA here is from genome assembly GCA_031780015.1 of Citrullus colocynthis. Lineage (NCBI taxonomy): Eukaryota > Viridiplantae > Streptophyta > Magnoliopsida > Cucurbitales > Cucurbitaceae > Citrullus > Citrullus colocynthis. Next base: position 5,541,414 of record QLSR01000005.1, on the reverse strand, counting down.
TCTCTTTCTTTCTTTTCTTTTTTCCCATCCATTATCACCTTTAAACTCTTCTTTTTCCCCTACCCTTCACTTCACATAATTATTCCATGAAAATGACACAATGTTATTCTCTTATCATCAGGGAAAACGTATTTGAAAGCTATGATCCTATTTGATAACGTTTTTATCTACTCATTACGGTTTCATGTCTTTTATTTTCTATTTTTAGAGAACTAAAAACAAAAATATGTTAGGTAATTATTTATATTTCTTATTTCTTGAAAAAAAAAAAAAAAACACAAAAACAGAAACTTGTTTAATAACTATTTTTTATTTTTCGTTTCTTGTATCTTTTTATTTTCATTATTCTTTTCTAAAGTTTAAATACAATTTAGATATATAACATGCATTCAAATATTTATAAAAAACAATAATCAAAATTTTACATTATTAAATATAAACAAACAATTATTTATATCTTTCAGATGTTGTCTAAATTTGATCTACAATGTGATATCTTACTTGAGTCATTCACCTTAAATCAGATCGACTCATACCCAACCCAATTATATTGCTCTGACAATGTGGTTGTAAAATATTAAAGTGAGTCTAGATGCATGTTTAAGAAACAAAATTTATATATATCGAAAAATTCTAATTGATTCCGAGTGTATTGACAATTAAATGCAAAATGAAAATTCCCAATTGAAAACTAAAATTATATATAAATATACATATTTAAAAATTCAAAATAATATAAAAATCTACATATTGAAAGTTCTAAAAATTGAAGCTAAAATTAAAACAATACAAAAATATACATAATTTCCCAAAAACATAACATCCATTAAAAAATATAAAATAATAATAATCAAAATGTTTATGTTACTTATTGCAAATAAGTCTCATTCCAAAATTAAAAACAATAATACAATTATTTATGTTCAAAAGATTAACTTCTATCCACTTTAGACAATGATTACATTTTAGGTGAAACTTGAATGATTCAAACTATAACATTCAACCCTAAACTTCTATGTTTTGTAGTGTTCCATTCTAAGATTTGAAGTTTGCATGAGACTTGAAAGAACATCTGTCTGTTTTATATTTCTTGAAAAGAAAAATGTTAGAACATCAACACATTAATTATAAGAGTAATATCAGCACTAGTCGCTGATAATTTGCTACCTAACTGCAACCTAACGTTGATATTTCTTCTAACCGCACGATTCTTTTTGATATTTTTTTTCGCTATGGTTGTTAATCAAACAGTAAGTAAAGTTCCTTTCTTTTACTTCTTCGCATATCGACACTAATTATTACCTTTACAGTATAAGTTTTCCAACATAACTTGTCGTTTTATACTAATCACTATTCAATGCATGTGAATTATTATTGGAATTCATGATCTTCTTTAACTAGTTAGGGCTAGAAAAGAACAAAGATGTAAGAGCACATTCCTAATAGATCAATAAAAGACTTCTATTAGTGATAGACTTATATCATCGACCTATGTTACGTTCAGTTGTTTGTTTGCTTAGTTGCATGGCTTGTAATTAAAAACAGTTGATGAGATGTTTTTCTTGTGGCTTTGTTTGTATTAAATAAAGTTTGAAGCATAGTCACGATTTTGAATCTATTTTAATAAAATTCCGTAGCTCTCATATATTTATACGTTTAAGTGCTTTTCTCCTCTATCTTAGGTCTTACGAGCTTAGATTTGTGTTATAAGGCTTACATTTTTGTTGTCAGTCCAAAAGGTTTTGGTGATAGTGGTTAAGATGTCTAAAGTACAATTTAGCAATCTATGCTTAGATTTTAGTCAAACCCTTTTGAATAAAATTATTAAATAAATAAAGAAATAAAAGAAAAAGAAAATAAGTGTTTGTTAAAAACTTATTGCTGGATGGTAGTGTCTTTTCACCACCAATGTTACTGTGTTGGAGGAAGGCGAGAAGGATAACAAAGGATGGCTACGATAGAGTTCTTGCTCGAAGTCAAATACCTTCACCAAAAAGTGTCAGTAAGATGGAACAAATGTGAAAAATAAAGATTTAGCCCCAAATGAAAGAAAAATGAAAGAATAAAATAAAATAAAATAAAAGTTTGACTTCCCTATAGTGTTTTGTTGCTAATTTAAGTTGAGGAAATTTAACACTAGAGCCTTTTAAGTCAAAGTAGGTAATACAAATTGAGGGTCGTATAAAACTATTTCAGACTTATCGAAGATTAAGTAATAGGACATTGCATTTGTTCCTGCATGAGTAGCTAGGAAAAGTTTTTATGAAAACCTCATTGATTGACTTTGCTCGTGTGACTTCTTCCCTTTTTTGAAAAACATCGAAACTAATCATATTGCAAGCCTTCTTTGTGAATGTTATTTATGTCTTGCTAAATAACTGACAAGATTTAAGTTGAGTTATTTGATAACACCTGAAAAATGTTATCTCGTGTGGCTTAAATCGTGCTTGTTTTAGTATTTTATGTGTTTATTGAATGATTTTGTAGGTATCGAGCATTCAGGATGTAAATGGGGCACTAGTGCAAAAATCGGAGTAGTTGGAGTCCTAAATTACCAATCGGATCAAATAGGAGGCATAATTACTAAACTACCCCTAGCACCAGGGTTGCAATGCCTAGCCTCGACGTAGCACAATGCTAACAAACTCTCGATTAGGAAGAATTAAGTAGTGTGGGTCAACGTCATAGGGCGTTGGGATTTTTCGAGCATAATCGCATCGCTTGTTATAAATAGTTTGTTTCCTCTTTTAGGTCAATTAGCTTTGATTCCATGGATCTCGATACCCCTTTACCCTCTTTCTACTATATTTCTTTTGTAGTTCATACTTTGGGATTTTTTTTCTTTTGTCTTTTTTGGCTATCTTGGAGCTTGGTGATGGCATCAAGTGTCTAAGGTAAGTATTTTAGCTTGGGATTAGGATAAATTCAATTGTCTTAGTTATGAGAATTGTTTAAATTCTAAATTTCTCATGAATGCTTGTGATTCTTGTCATAGTCTTCATTTGTATGCTTTGTGTTATGTATGGATTAATCACTTTTCCATAACTACATTGCTTTGCTAAAGATTGACTCGTAATATGCAATTTTTTTTTTTTTTTTGGAAGTAAACAGAACTTAGCATTGAAATAATGAAAAGAGTCCAATACTAAAAAAAATTAGTGAAACAAAGCAAATAAAAGGTGAAAAATAAACAATAATGTGCACAAAAACGTCTAACTAATTGATGCAAAGACAAAGTTCATTTAGAAGAAATAAAAGCATCCAAGTTCAAACAAATATCTTGAATAAAAAATTTTGCAAAAATTTTGGATAGAGAACACCAAGCAGACCACTAAAGATGCTTTTCATGAAAAACTCTGATTTCTTTCAAACCATAATTCAACAAGAAGAGCTTTGCCGACACTCATCCAAATTTGTTGGGACATCATCTTCAAAGAAACTCCATAAGGCACTTGTTGGACATTAAGTTTGAAGGAATTGTAGAATAGTGGTGTTCAAATGACCCAACAACCCGAATAACTCAGACTACCCAACTCAAATTATGAGGGTTGGGTTGAGTTAGTTTTAAATTTGGGTTGGGTTGGGTTAAATTTTTCTATTTATTTCGGATTGAGTTGGGTTTTGGATTACATTTTTTAAAAATTTGGGTTGACCCAACCCAAATTACTAATATTAATATATATTTATAAGTTATAACTTTCCAGTTCTAGGATTTTTTTTTTCCTGTCGTATCTTCATCCATCCCTCTCCCTCCCTATCAGACGCACGCTCCCAATTCCCTTTTTCGATTTGTCGATTTGCTTTCTCCACCTCTCCCTCTCTCGAGTTCCTCTGGTCTCCACCTCTCCCTCTTTCAATTCGTCTTCTCCACCTCTCTCTCTTTCGATTTCCCCTGGTCTCCACCTCTCCCTCTTTCAATTTTCTCTAGTCTCCACCTTTACCTATTTCAATTCATATTCAGCTTCATTTTCGATCCCGTCCACCGCCTTCCTCTTTTGATTCGTCTTCTACATCTCTCCGTTTCCGTTCGGCGTTCGTTAGCTTCAACATTTAGCCATTTTATTTCCGCTCTTCGTTCGTCAGCTTTAGCGTTCATTCATTCCATTCTCCATTCATCCACTTCACCCTTCAACCGTTGTTCTGATTTGAAGGATTTTGCTTCAGTCAAGGGCTTTTCTCTACTTCTTCCGATTTTTTGCTTGACTAACCATGGATTCATGTATTTTTGGATTTTGTTCATCAATATTTTTTCTTTTAAGTTGTTGTATATTAATGTTGTTGCTATGATGTATTTAAAAGTATTAACAAAATATTAAAAAATAGGAAGAAAAAAAAAATATCCAACCCAACAACCCAACCCAACCCAAATTTTAAGGATTGGGTTGGGTTGGTGACCCTATTCGGGTCATTCGGGTAGCCAACTCGACCAACTCGAATTTTTGGGTTGGTCCATAAAAATCCCCCAACCCGATCTGTGTACACCCTTATTGTAGAAGACCCAATTTAAGGAATATCTAATTGTTATATGTTTAATCCCTGAGCAGTACGCAATCGAAGTATACTAGTATGTTATTAGGTGTTTAATTTACAGCATTGCATGATTATATAGACTTACACTATCCATGTAGTTAACCATCTTAGCTTTCCTCTAATCTTAATGCAAGTGTTTAATTTTGTTGGAACTACTTTCTTAATTAATGATTTAGGGTACCCAATTCGGCCTTTTCGAGCATGTTAAGCAACTGTATGATTGACTTATTGAAATGTTATGTCCTATAATTGATCAAGTAATTTGGCAAATCCAAATTTTTAGGCTCGACCTTCTAACATTTGTGATTCCCTTTTAATTCTCGCATCTTTATCTTGCATGCCTATTAATCTCACAATTAACATTTTAACCAATATTTTCAAATCACAAGAAGATTATCTACAAATGGTACCATTGACATTGAGTACATAAAGTATTAAAACTATTTTTGGGTTAGACTTAATTGTCATAAGATATAATTTAAGCATAGCATAAATTTGAGAGACTTAATTGTCATAAGATATAGTTTAAGCATAGCACAAATTTGAGAGCAAAAACTAACCGGTTTTTATAACAATATTTTTTTCATCATAAAAGGTTAAATGCTTTGACCTACCGAAACAATTAGGAGCTTTTAATTAATCAAGAAACATACTTTGGCAAACATTGCAACAATGATGCCAATTGGTCCTCTAAGAAGGCTATGATGGTAATTAAACCTACAATATTGTGAAGAAATGAGTGAACATGTTGAAAACTTGGAATCTCATTCCACAAAAAGCATGATTCGATGTCTTGATAAAAAGTTAGAGATTATGGGTTCAATCCATAGTGATTACCAACTTAAGATCTAACATCTTACGAGTTTCTTTGACATCCAAATATTGTAGGGTCAGACAAATTGTCTCGTGAGATTAATCTACGTATGCATAAGCTGGTTCGAGCCACATATCATAGAAAGCATAATCCATCGCTGAAATCATGCTCTTGTGAAACAATAATAATATTCGTGAATGGCCTTCCAAAAAATCCCTCACGATAATAGCTTGGTAGAATAAAAAAAACCTAAAGAATGCATCTTGAACTTGGAGATTTCGTAAGGCAAATCTACAAAAAATTTATATTTCAAACTTGAGTTTTACTAATTTAACCCACACTACAATATGGAAAGAGAATGAATTATAACAATCGGCTCTTACCTCACTTTCTGGCGCTAGAACCGTTGCCTGGTCAATTAAAAAAAAAAAAACTAAAGAATACAGCTTGAACTGGGAGATTTAGAAAGGCAAATCTACAAGAATTTTATATTTCAAACTTGAGTTTAATAATTCAACCCACACTACAATCTGAAAAGAGAATGAATTATAACAATTGGCTGAAAAAACAATTGGCTCTTACCTCACTTTCTGGCGCAAGAACCGTTGCCTTTATACCTTCTCTATGACAAGTTGCAACTTCCTTTCGAATTATTTCACGCGTAAGCCAGGGATGTTCTTGAGACCCATCTTCCCAAGTACTAGTTTGGGAATAGCCGGAGGATTGTCAAGTCCCATGCTTCGACTGAACTCATTGGCGAGCTCGACTAGTCTATATTTGTCCCTTCCGACCGTCTTGTTTGAGTTATAGTAACCAAGCCACGCCTGGTATGCTGCTTCTTTATTCTTCATCTCAACATGGGCCAGAGCACGGTCCACCTGTTTACATTTGGAGGTTCTCACAGATCTTAATCGATTTTCTTTCAGTAATTGGAAAAAAAAAATATTCCAGAAAGAAAGAAAGAAGGACCTTTTTCTTTGCTTCTGGATCAATTAGCGGCAGAGGAGCTTTTGTTATAGGCAAGTCTTTAACTGTAGACAAAAAGAATTCTTCCCAAGGCGCTAGCAACAATATGCCTTGCCCTTCTTTGCCTTTACGTCCTGTTCTACCAAGTCGATGAATGTACTGTTCTCTATCAGCAGGCAAGCCAACCTAAAGCAAAGGAGCTTTTTGGTTAAACTAGTCTACATTTCAAAATCCAGTCTAAAAAGCTCAAGTTGTGACTGGAACTTTCTCATTAACATGTGCTAAGTAGTTAAATGAGAGAGCGAGAGGCAAATTACCTGTATGACAAGGGTTACATCAGGATAATCAACCCCACGAGCTGAAACATCTGAAGTTACAAGGATGAGACCTTTTGACTTTCGGAATTCATCAGAAACCCTGGTTCTGTAACTCTGCGGCTTCCTAGAATGAATCTCTCTGATGTTCAAGTTCAGCTCACCAAGAAGATCGGCAACCATTCGTGTGACCATAGCAGTTGTGCAGAATACAAGAACCTGCATCCATCAAGAGGTCAATTAAAATTCCCTGAAAAGGTACAACAAAACAAGAGAGAGCATTCTCATAACAAGTTTACCTATCCTAGGAATAATTAGCTAGCATTAGCATTAACGATGGTTTTTATCCACAGCCTTTGTTCATAACATTTTCAAACGATGATTTTGATTCACATATGGAGAAGATTTGGAGAATAATGAGCAAGGAATCACCTATCCTCATTATAACACATAAGGAAATTACTAAAACTGAGCTATTGTGTATATTTGACAGCATGATTGAAGTTAATACCTTATAGTCGACGTCATCAGCAATATGTTCTTTAAGAATAGCATAGAGCAGACTAAAATGCTTCTCCAATGGAGCAACTATTTGCATCTGTCTCACCTGAAACGATCCAGCTGGTTATTATATAACTTACAGATGGGATGTTTTAAGAGCCAGAAAATGATCCAGTTGCTTATCATAGTCCTACCTGTGCATGTGTGTCCCCACTGCCTTCTTGAATTGTATTGACAAATTCATGATCTCTTCTCAAGGCAATGTGACTGATTTGGCGGACCTTTATTCAAGAGGAATGTTTAGCATTCAGTATTTGCTTATATTCAAATGAGGGGGTATGATAAGAAACAAGTAAAAACATGGCAAAAGCAGTAAATAAATACCTCATCTGGAACAGTGGCAGAAAACAGAAGAGTTTGCCTTTGTTTTGGGACTGCAGCAATAATCCTCTCAATGTCCTTGCGAAAACCCATGTCTAATAAATGATCAGCTTCGTCAAGAACAAGGACCCTGACGCCCATCAGTCTAGTTGCAAAACCTGCAGTATTCTCTATATGATCTTTTAGCCTTCCAGGAGTTGCAACAAGAATCTGCAGTTCCAGGTTTGTGAAATTTTAAAGCTATCACCACCATCATCTTAATGTAGCAATTGGCGTAAAACTGAGGTTCAAACTCACTGATCAAATTGAATGTATCTAACCAGGTCAAAGTGAATATGCAGCATTCAGTAGTGCTAGTGGTAGTAGTAGCTAGGCTAATTCCAACATATTAAACCACTTATTATCAAGATATTAAGCTTGCAAAACATTCAGGGGTCATGACAAAATTATGTCTAAGATTCAAATAGTTGGTAAAATCTCTACCTTCATGCTCACTTTGAGTCATGAAAACTAACCTGGCAAGGGTTTGCTTGCATGCGTTTTTGTTCGAGGGCAAGTCTTGTACCTCCTATTACAACTTGAACGCCAATAGTAGGGTGGTACTTCAAAAGAGTATTAGCTTCAGTGGCAGCCTGCGTGGCAAGCTCTCGAGTTGGGCATATAACAAGAACAAGAATTGGAGGCCGCTTCTGATCACCAGTAGGTGGAGACTTCACAACAACTTCAATTGAGGGAAGCTGAAATAAAGAACTTGAAAAGTTGATAGCGTACAAATTTGCTTGCACTATCATTCCAGGTGAAGAAATGAGTAGTAGTCATGGTAGCTGGTAACTGCTGCTGGACTCCCTTACATAAGTGCATTTTAATTATGGCAATAGAGTGCAGTAAAGATGATGCTGAAACCAATTTTGGAACTTCACAATTTATGATTAAAAACGGAAGGGAAAATAATGACAATAAACTTCAAGATAGGTTTTTTTTAAAGATTCTGTCAACAATAAAGCAACATTCGGCTAATCTAGGGACACAAAGTTGTTAATTAATCAGTATCGTTTGGCCATCCTATTAAATTTTCTTCCTTTTGAATAATAAAATGTAAATCGCCTTTTGCATAGGATCATCATGTAACTTACCAAAAAGGCCACAGTTTTTCCAGTCCCTGTTTTTGCTTTGGCAAGTACATCCTTACCTAGAAACACAAGTGCAAGTACGGAGTAAGAAAAGCAACTAAGCAGTTTTGAAAATGGTCACCAAAACTGTGGAGTACATTACTGAAATAATCAGACAATATACTTAAATTTTTGAAAAAGAGGAGTGAATGATATTGATCTACATTAAGGGTAGTTTAAGCCCAAGCACTTGAGGAAAAGAAACGAACCTTTTAGAATTAGAGGAAGTGTGGCCTCCTGTACTACAGTCATCTTCTCATATCCGGCATCCTTGATACCCTTTAATGACAAGGGTGATACCGAACACTGATCGAATCTGCAGGCATGAATAGCAGTCATGCATCCATATAGACAGGCCACAGGAAAATAATTTCTTTACACTCACATATCTTTCCCATTTTGTTTCTTGGTATTTTTATTTGTAGGGATAAAAAGATGCAGACCACCAGACTTCATTGACTATCATGGGCAGCTTGCCATTTTAGTTAAGGTTGCGATTCTTAATAGTTCATTTCAGAGTGCTTGTTCTCCCCCCCGTTGGTTAGTCGTGCCCTTACCTACCTGATTACTTTCAGAGTTGGGGCAATTCATGGTATCTTGTTGAAAAGAAGAGAGATACCAGTTTACGTAGAACAACAATTTGAAATGAAAAACATCAATAATCTTAACTAATTGACAAGGCAATATGTGCTTAAGAAAATAGAAACAAATTGGAAATGGACCTTTACAGTTGTGTATTTAACGTACCTAGTTTCACTCAAATACGAGTCAGAACTTCCAGGAGAATTTCGTGGTCGATCCATTTCATGCACTTTCTCCCCAGATGGGAACAAAGCACTAGTACTTTTTCTCAACAGAGAATCGTCTTCGTCTTCGTCCCCGTCGTCGGCACTATCTTCATCGCTTAGGAAATCCCTAACATCAATTTTAATTCTCTTTCCCTCGTCGTCATCATCTTCTTCTTCGTCGTCGTCGTCGTCCTCCCTTTCACTTTTACCTGCAAAACGGGCTTGATTCTTAGAAACCCTCCCACCTCTCTCTAAACTCTCACGACCTGGAATCCGTTGATTTCTCGAATTCATCTCTCTCGTCGCACGTCCCCTTCCAATCGAAGAATCCACATTATCTCTACGAAAAACACGACCATTGCTGCGTGAGCGGAAGTCTTCTATCTCGTCTTCATACTCACGTTTGAATCGTCCAACATTCCGCGAACTCTTCGGATACGACTCCATTGAAGGACCTCGAGGTCTCCGACGCTCCGAAGAATCCCGTAACTCGTACGACTGTCGATCTCTCCCCCTCTTCAATGGTGGCGACTCCCTATCCCCATCCCTTTGCCTCCCTCTACTACGCCTACGATCATCTTCCGATTCTTCGTCGCTCGTGATTCGCCCACGAAACGAACTAGTTTTCAAGTCGCTAACCCAATCACTCAGTTCAGCCTCATCCTCAGCAAGACTCTTAGAGCCACCAAACCTTCCTCTCTCAGAGCTCCTACCGGCGGCGCTACTCCGTCGGACTCCTTCGAAACTTTGCGAAGGGCGAGAAGAGAAGGCCACAGAGGCGTACTTGAGCTTGAAGGGGAAGACGCGAGTGAAAATGGGAATTGGTCGAGATTGCCGAATGGAGGGTTCGAGCTTCATTAGGGGAAAAAGAGTAAGAGGAAAAGGATGGTTGAGGAGATGGAGGCGAGGGAGAAGCTTGATGGGCATAGTAGAACTTCCAAATTTCTGGTTTACCAGAAGGTACCCGCGGCGGTGGATAGCCGGAAAAGATAGGGTTTAAAGGGTTTTGAGGGGTGGGGGTTTAGGGTTTAAATGTAATAGATGGATATGGTAACGATGGTCATAGATCCAAGGGCTAGTAGTAGCAGCCTAGCGTCATAGGAGTGTAACAAAAATAACGTGGTAGTAGGAGTGTAGAAAAACAAGAAAAAGAAAAACCATTGCTTTGGTTCGATTCTTTAGTATAAATGGGATCAACTAATTACTATTAAAATGTGAAAGTCTTAATTTTACAGAAGTTTAAAAAAAAATAATAATAAAAATTATTATAATTAATTAATAAAATTTTGATTCTATCTAAATTGGAGAATATTTTTATTCATAATGGTTATAAAGAAAGACAATATTTAGATGTGTATGGTAAATATTTGTGTAAAGTAAAAAAATTTTAAAAATAAATAAATAATAATTACAAAATAATATAAAGTTCATGAATATTTTTTGAGTGAATTAATGTGAAAATTATTAAAGTTTTGGATGGTAAAAGAAAAAAAATTCACATCAATTCAATTTTGAAGTGAAATTATGTGAAAATTCAAAGAAAAAAGGTTTGAATAAGGTTAAAAATAAATATAGGTAATATTTTGTGGTTAGTTCAAATTCAATTTCTTTAGAGATTAAAGTTATGAGTCAAAAATAAAACTAAAAATTGAGAAAAGTTAGCAATTATAAAATGTAGCACATAAAAAGGCTCAATCCTTTGCTGAAAATGACATGAGCATGTGAGACTTGTAATTAATACCATAAAATTGAAAATCTTGAACTGAGTTCACGTAGTTAATTAAAAAAAATCGAGATTTTCTCAAAATTTTGTCTAAATTGGGGGAATCAAAATTTCTCGAAAATTTCATCAAAATTGGAGGAAAAACGAAATTTCTCCTAAGCAAGTTTTTGATGAAAATTTTCCACTAGATTACTACCATGTATAAATCCAATTTATACGCGAGAGAAGATAAATCCAATTTATGAAAGAGAAAAACTTGGAATTATATTTTAGGGGAGTCAAATCAACATTTTTTGATCAATTGATTATGCTATAAGTAATATAACCCTATTGATGAACGAAATGTGTTAAGTAGCTTAACTATCTCTTAGTCGGCAAGGCTCTTGTTGTCTCTCTTGCTCTCTCATAATTGTTTTACTTTTCTACACTTTTATTTTATGTTTTTGTTTTGCCTTTAAATCCCCTCTCTTTACTATTTTTCTTAGACAAATTTACCTTAAAGAAGTTAAATTGGTAATTCTATAAATTTTATTTGATCAATCGAATACCCCGTTGGTACTTCACTATACTTTAGATTTTATTCCATTTTGGTCCTATACTTTCAAATATTCACTTGTAGTCTCTGTAATTTCAATAAATATTAAAAATAATCCCTCATAGTTAGTTTTGTAAATTGTGACAATATATTCACAGTGTATTTTTTTACATGAAAATTATTATTGTTATTTAACAAATTTCCATAAAAATCAACTTTGAATACCAAATTTGATAATCGAAAGTACATGAAATGGAATCCAAAGCATAAAGACTAAATTGGTATTTTAAGCAAAATCATATCTCCAAAGGGGATAATAAAATCTCATACCTTATGGGCTTGTTTGCCTTCCCGGTCTTGGCATATAATTTCAAATAGATATTTAATTTTTTTTTTTTTTTTAAGGAAAAGTGTAGTATTCGTATCTCACTTCTTAAACCTCATAGTTATATTATTAATTTGAGAACTTTAAAAACCACGTGACATATGTTTTTTTATTTAATACTCTCCATGGACGTGAGATTTTTGTATGAGGAGATGAACAATAAAAATATGACTTAATTAATTAATTAATTAATATCAATTCATTACTATTAATTTTAGTTAGTTACTACATATTAATATATTTTTTAAAACTTACTAAATTTCAAATACGACATTTATAATAATTTTTTTCCCTTTTTGTTGTCGTTGTTTTAACTATTTAATGTAAAATTTTACTATTAATTATTAATATTATACTTAATTTATATTGATTTAATTATTTTAGTAATTTAATTAAATAATTTTATCAAGCTTAATTAATGTTTAGCATAAAAATACTTATTTATGTTTATTTTAGATGATTAAATAATTAGTTAATATAATGTTATATTAATTAATACTAATTCTAATCTGCATTAATTGTTCTCTTATGAGTTTTAGATATAAAATTGATAAATCAAACACAAATATTTGATTTCTAACCATTAATTTTATCTCGCAAATTGAAACATATACATTACTTATCTCAAACATTTAAAACCAGATATTTAATGTTATATATTTAATATTCTTACCCATAGAAAAATATATGAGATCCAAACATAATATAGATAATATTTACCAAAGTTTTAGAATGTAAACATCATCAAAACAAACTTAAGTTTCTTATATCCTTGTCAAAACTCATTTTAAAATGTGCAAAACAGACATATCCTTGAAGACTTGGAAGGACTTAAAATGAAACTAATTCCTCTCATTAATTGGGATTCATTAATTAAAAGTTTTCTTTATCAACATTAATTAAAGGCTAGTTAAATTATTGAAATTAAATAAAGCCGTCATATACAACAAACCTAGTCAATCCACGCATCTAATATATTTAGGCTAAATATTAACTTAACAATTCAAGATTGGACTCATGAGGGAGGCTAGAGTGGTCCATAAAACCAATGAGTGCGTCTAGAAAGAGCCTAGATGACCTTTGAAGGGGCCTAGAGGTAGCCTAGAGGGCCCATGAAGGAGTCTAGGGGATCATGGGGGAGTTTAAATGGAGCTTAAAAGACCCATGAGGGAGTGTAAAAGGGAGGTCAGACTTAAAGGACTTATGAGGGAGCCTAGAGTAAGCTTATAAGACCCATAAGAGAGCTCAAAGGACCCAAGAGAGAACCTAAAGTGAGTTTAGAGGACCCATGAGAGAGCCTAGAAGGAGCTCAGATGACCTATGAGGGAGTTTAAAGTACCCGTGAGGAGCCTAATGGTAGCTTAGAAGACCTAGGAATCACATGGAGGACCTTGGAGGACCCATGAAAGACCCTTGGTTAGGGGTGTTCAAATGAACCGACAACCCGAACTACCCAACTCAAATAGTAAGAGTTGGGTTTGGTTGAATTTTTTAAATATTTTATCGGTTTGGGTTGGGTCTTGAGTTAAATAATTTTTTTTTTCTGATCTAACCCAACTCTAATTACATACATACACATACATATTAAATTTTAAGGGTTTAGCTTTAGGTTGAATTTTTAATGTTTTTCTTTTAGGGTTATTATAAAGTGTTGTCTTTGTTTAACATTTGTAATAGATATCATGGACATATGGTGTTTAACATAAAAATTTTATGAGATTTTAGTTATTGTGTTGTAGATAAATTTAAGTATTTTGAATTAATACGAAAAAAATAATAATAATCTGACAACACAACACTACACAACTTGAATTTTAAGGATTGGGTTGGGTTGGTGATAAGTCCCATACCTATTAACTTGAATCTTAAGAGATGGGTTAAGTTGGTGATAAGTCCCGTACCTATTTAGCTCTAAAAGCATAAGTTATTGAGTTGTTTTATTATTTTTTTATTTAAAGCAGGAAGGAATTATAAGAAAATAGAAATATTTTGAGGGAGCCTATTAAAAAAGCTTTGATCATTGGTTATTGGAATATTTCCTTATAAATTTTGTGTTCATTGAAGGAAATTGGTGTAAATTATAGAATTGTAGTTTCTAATGCAATTGCATTACTTGGTAGCTAGGTAGATCTTTAGAAAAGGAAATAATATCATAATCGCAGCTTTATAAAAGAATTCTCCAGTGACTTATGGTCCGATTTTTTGGAATTTTAATTTTTCAAAAGATCGTGAAGAAACCTTAGTTTGGACAAAAACTTGTTGGGATTTCATAGCTTGTTGCGCATAATTGAATTAGATGTTATAATTTCCGTACAAAGATGTGTCGAAAATTATTCAAGTATGATCATTAATAAGCAAGTTTTCCTATAAAAGTCCAAGTATAAGCCTCTATAGGTTTCCTGGTGAATCCAAGGTCGAATGCAGGAATTTGTAATAAACTAGGCGTTGAGAATAGATACAAGACTGTGTAGTGACTATACATGGATTATGTGCAAGAGTTGTATGTACTTAAAACTATACATAAAGAATGAACAAAATTTCCTACAATTAATAATAAGATGGACGCGACGAAGGTTAGTCAAATGTCATTTAGTGTCAGATAACATGCGTTGAGAATGACAGTGGAACCATGCGATAAAAATGGAGTTAACGTAGGAGTTGGTTGTTACTTAAACATATCTAAGTATATTTACATATCTACAAACTTTGGATTTGTGAATCCATCTCTCGATGTTTCGACGCCACATTAATCTTATCTTTAAGAAACATGATAAGTTTGCGTTGGCAAAAGATGAACTACATCTCTTAACCTCATCTAGTCGTGATAAATGCTAAAGATTAACCATCTACTATCTCAAGCTAGACAATCGTGCTTGTTAAATTTGTTTGTCAGACAAAGCTATATGCAAGCTAATAATATGCATTAATCAAGATGTAACATACTTTGTATTGCTTAAGAAAAACTAGCTTCTAACATCTAACTCATTTAACATTCAAACAACAAGCTGTAAAGTATTTAATTTGGAAATAAATGGAAGATAATCGTCAATCAAACTTATATTAAGAAAATAAACCATTCTCTTGAATGTCACTAACAAAACATAAGTAAAAAGGAGGGAAATGAAGATAGAACAGAAATAGAAGACGTCAAGCTGTCACTAGCAACGTCTTGCTTCATGGAAGCTTGAGATGATTGCTATCTGATATATAAATAGCATAGGGTGAAGGTTCTCACTCACTGGGAGATGACTCTGAAAATTCTCAGAATCTTTCTCACAAAAGAGCTTAAAATGGAGGCTGGTTATGGTGAGGGAGAATTTTGTAGAGTTTTCGCCTCTTGAACTCGTTTCTCTCCTCTCTTGAATGGAGAAGTTTTGAGTTATTTGTAGGTGTCAAAAAGTTGAACTCATAATGATCTGACATGTTTGCATTAAATTCCATGCCCTGCTGCACAGACTTTTCACATCGTCGGCTCATTGGTTCTGCCATGATATGATAACATGTAATCCTTTTGCATATTGACATGACAGCTTTTGCCCAGGCGTTGTATTTGCTTTTTCTTCTCAACGCATGGTTTTGACGCATGGGTTTTCACTTTTGTTCTCGCAGCAGCTTCCTCTCTGTTTTTAGGTCATTTGTTCTTCTTTTATACTTAATCCTGCGTTAAGAATAGAAAAGCTCATATGTTTTTCAGGTATTTTCTTTTGTAAATGGTGCCAACGCATGGTAATATATATATATATATATATATATATATATATATATATATATTACATAATTCAACGGCCAAAATCATGCGTTTAGCCCTAAAGTTACTCTAATTAATTCAAATAGTGACTATAATAACTTGTATTTCTATAAATTATTAGGAGGCTATAAATAGAGCAGAAAAAAAAAAAAAAAATTCCTCACTTTCATTTAGCATTTAGCTTTTGTTTCAACATTTTTATTTATGTAACCTTTTTGAGTTGTTGCAACTCTTTAGTCACTTCACCCTTATTGAAAGATTTAGAGCATTAAGACTGAACAATCCTTGAAAAAGAAAGTCGGGTTGACTAAGAGAAGCGTTAGTGGCCTCTCAGGTTGAGTTCATTGTTTTCGCAGGTAATTTTTCTAGTTTTCTGCACTTTTTTAATTAAAATTACAGCACTATTTTAATTCATTTATTTTGGATTCTTTTCATATTTCCTTTTGTTGTCAAGTTTAATTTACATTCAAGTTCGGTACTTTAGTTTAATCATCTTTAATACAAGTTTCATGATTATACTTTCACTTCCGTTTGTCTTACTTTTAGTATATTTACCACTTCAATGTTTATTTTTATTCCTTTTATTATGAGCTAAACTCAATTGTGGTATTCAAATATGAAAATATTCTAAAGAAGGAGAATAAACTTTTTAGACGTTTGAATTGGGAAAATTAGGATGAGAATAAGGAGGAGAATGGGTAAGGGATATACATCTCTTTATTTGGTACAAGTTTTAAAGTTTTAGGTAGGGGTGATAAGCCAAACCGCTTTCAAAACCGAACCGAAATCGCTTGCATGCTGTTTGATTCAATTACATATAATTCCTAAACCAATTTTATGCGGTTCGGTTCGGTTTCAGTCTTGAAATCGAACCCAAAATCGAACCGAACCGCTTTATTTTAAAAAATAATATTTATTTTTTCCCCTTTTCTTCTTTTCAAATTTATGCGGTTCGGTTCGGTTTTAGCCCCAAATCGAACCGCGAATACCCCTAGAAAATACGAAATAGAGGGGATAAAAGCAAAAAGAAACAAAAGAAAGAGGTGAAACCGCAAAACCGAACCTAACCGAACCACAAATATGCAGTTCGGTTTCATAAAATTCCTAAACCGATTTATGCGGTTCGGTTTTAGCCCCAAATCCAACCGCGAACACCCCATGCATGGAAATCTATTCCCATGCAATATTTATACCATGAAGGATACTCATCCAAACGAGTGATTTTTCTTGATGTCCACCCTCTCTCCTCTTTTAGTACATGAGTTTATTATTTTATTTTATATAATATTAAAATTAATTAAAATATAAAAATTAAATTTATAATTTAGAAAATTATATTAAAATTTAAATTATAATATTTGAATTTAATTATTCCAATTTTATAAATAAATAAATTAATTAACCACACATTTATACACTTATTTTTTTTCAATAAACCGTAAAGAACTGATGCATTAATACTATCAATTCATGAATAAATTATATATGTAGCTAATTAAAATTTTATGAGATTATTTTGTAATTAATTTTAATTATTTTATCATTGATTAATTATAATCGATTAATTTTTAATCACAAAATGTTATATTTGTTTTTTCAAACTAATTTTGATTGTTTTATTAATTAATACATCATAATTATATAAATTCATCAAATTGATATGTCAAATTATATAATGAGTAACTTTAATTATAAATTACTCATTTTACAAATACTTGTACTTAATATTTTAATTAATATTATTATTTGATTGTTAAATAATTAATTTTGCTTAAAATTTTGGATTGAATTATTGTTTATCAATTAATCTGTAAAGTTCTATTGATATTCCCATGCACAACCAAACACAATCATTCTTATTCCCAACAATCTTATTCTCTTGCTTTTTATTCCCTGGTATCCTTAATTCATAGGCATCTATAAAACCTTAAACCAAACAACCTCTTATGCACAAAAAGTAGCTACATAATTTTCTTTTATTAGTCTAGAGTGATCACCTAGATTAGTATACAAAAGTTGAATTTAATACTGAAAGGGTTAGCCAAAACTTGGTTTTGATAAAAATGATATAGGAAAAGAACATAGACATAAGCATTTGTTTTTACCTTAGACATAGGGCAAAATTTTTAGAACATTGGATTGTGTTTTTATTAACCTAAGTTCTCATTAACCATAGACATATATGTTTAATGACTTAGACTCCTAAATATGTTTTATATAAGGTTGAATAAGTGTTGAGTCTAATTCACCATGTTGGAGTTTGATTCAAAATTGCAATTGTGAGACATTCTCCAACCAAGGGCTACCACATATTTGACCCTCTTTTATCATCATCATTTTTAATATGTCTTTCACAAAAACCACCATCTTCCAACTATTTTCCGATGACCTTGCACTTGGATTCTTGAGAAAAGTCTTGATCATTTTAGAATTTTGTTACATTGGGTCCTTTTAGCTCGATATTTGGAAGTACCTCTTATATTACTTGTTGATAGCGTGTACTTGCATTGAGTACCAAAGACCATTTACACTTAACAAAACTACACATCAATAGGTAACATCTTGTTCATGCTCATGGGTTGGAGACCTTGTTCGAGTCTTTTAGGTTGCCAACCCGACTAACTCGAACTTTTGGGTTGGTCCAGAAAACTTTCCCGACCCAACCTGTCTACATATTAACCTTTGCAAGACCCATGGAGGACTTTGAAGGACCTTGAAGGATCCATGAAGGACCTCGAAAAACCCATAAAGGACCTTTGTAGAGCCCAGGGAAGACCTATTTTTAGGATCCATGATGTACCTTAGAGGACCACCTATGAGAGAACCTAGATGGGGCCTAAAGGATCCATAAGGAAACCTAAAAGGGGCTTCAAGGACCCGTTGGGGAGCCTAGAGGGAGCTCAAGGGACCCATTGGGAGTCTAATGGTAGTTTAGAGAACCGAAAAGGGAACCTAGTGGAGGCTCAAAGGACCCTTGATGGACACGGACCCATGAAGGACTTATGAGGTGTTTGGGCTAAGAAGTTTAGAAGTAAAAAGTTGTTATTTCCATTCCTTTTTTGATCCAAGGAGTTTGTGGATCCCACTTCTAAAAGTACATTAATTTTATACCTTACTAACTCCTTGCACTCTTGGCCCTAAGAGTTTACAACTCATCAAACTTCATAAGTTCATGGAGTTTGTGATTCCACCTCTTGCCCCAAACACCCACTTAGGAGTTATGTGAAGGACCATTAAGGAGTTCTGCAAGACTCATGGAGGATTTAGTAGTCCCATAAAGGACCTTGGAGGACCCATGAGTGACTTTTGCGGACCTTAAAGGACCCATGGAAGACCTCTTGGCAATTGAATTGAAACCATCCTGATTCTCCATAGATGATCCATAAAAGAAATTTTGAGGGGTTGAGTAGGTAACGCACTTAAGCATTAGTTACAACCTTGAGTGATGGTAATGTAAATGCTCAATGAATAAGCTCAATGATTCTAGAAATTTAAGAGGGACAAGTATGAGCCCAAGTTTGATTATACATTGTTAGCCTATACATACGACCAAAGTCATTGGTCAAAGGTATGCCTAAAATCCTTTGCTATTTTTTATGGTTATGTTACTCACAACTCCAAGATTGACTTGAGTGTCGATGTGTGTGGTTTGAAACTACACTTGTGCTCAATTTCTTTTGTCTTATAGGTACTTGGACTATTTTATCTTGAAATACAAATTTACGATCGATCCATTTTTTACATCAAGGATGTAATTAAAAAAAAACATGATGCAAATTTGTATGTAATAAACCTTATTTATTCATGCATTTTTTTAAGATTTCACCTCGATGACCCTTTACTCACTTTAGTTCGATGCCCAGTCACACTTAGATTAGTAAACTACTTAATTTATATAGTTGACATAGTGCTAGTTAGCATGGACACATCTAATGACTTTTAAATGATAGTTTATTTGACCAAGTTAGTAAAATGATGAATAAAATCAAATTTAAACATTTCATTCATTACATTTATTATTATAAATGCAATGTATAAGTGCAACTTAGATTTAGGGTGTGTTTGAAATATATTTTCAAGTGTTTAATTTTAAAAATAAGTCATTTAAAAAAAAAAAATTGGACTGTTTGACAACCATACAAAATAGACAATGAGATGTATTTTAAATAATTTTTATCAAAAGAGTTTAAATAAAAATGAGTTTTTTGAAAAACACTTTTTTCTCTAATCAATCTAAATGGATCTTAATTTCATGTATCGCTCATTTGGATTTAGTATTTTAATGAAGTATGCAAAAATCTTGCACTATAAATAAAGAAAAGCACAACAAATTTTTTTAAGATAATAAAAAAATTATTTTCTTTCATAGATAAAGTTACAGGTGGATTATAAAATTTCTAATAATAGATAAGAAAAACGTTAAGTGTAATGGAAACAGTACAATGATCATAATATTTAGTCACACAATTTAGCCTCGAGCTATTAAATAAGTGAAGTGTATTCATTAGTAAAATTAAGAATTAATTTTACCTATTTTGAATTCACACATGACATGGGGGATCAAGCAAATATATGAGCTGTTTTATTGTGGAACGAGAGGCTCAAAGAAGGACGTTTGGTTGGGTTAATTTCTATTTGATTTTTAAGTTTCAAAATTTTATGGTTTTAGTCTTTTAAGTTTTAAGGTTGACATCAATTTAGTCTTTAAGTTTCAAAATTCTACAATCTTATTTTTAAAATTTGAGTTTTTTTTTAATATAGTCCAAGTTTTAAGGTTGACATCAATTTAGTCTCTAAGTTTCAAAATTCTACAATCTTATTTTTAAAATTTGAGTTTTTTTTTTTAATATAGTCCATACGTTTCAAGATTTATACATAACCTTGATTTTTCATTAAATATTCATTTTTTTTTCTTAATATTAATGTCTACTATTTTTTTCTAAAGCTAATGTCCATTAATTAATTAAAAAATTTATTAAGAATTATAATTAATTAAGTTTCACTATTTTTTAGTCACCATTAAAAATAATTTTAAAATATCACTTCATAATTATTTTTAACGAATTAATTTACATTAATATTGGAGTGCATATTTAATAAAATAAAAAAATTGGAGTTATAAATATAAAATTTAAATACTAAATTGAAACAAAATGTAAATTTCAAAATAAAATTGTAATGATTCGAAACTTATGAACCAAATTGAAATTAAATTTAAAACTTAAAAGACTAGATGGGTAATAAGTTAAAAGTTGGAGGTGGAAATGGAAATCAGAGAAAATTGATCAGCATCAGCAAGTTCCAAGAGCTATGGTTGGTTTCAATTTTGATAATGTATTTTTAATCTTCCATTTCTCTCACCTCTGAGATTCTGTCATACCATTTTCTCTATCTGTCTCTCTCTTCTCAAAAACAAAATTATGACATTGGAAAAAAGAAAAAATGGATTTTGAAAATTGAGATCTGTTTTTTTTTTTTTGGGTGGAAAAACCTCAAATTTACAATCCTCCTTCAACGTCAAAACCGTTCTTTATCGCCTCCTCTCTTCAATCCCATATTCCAATTCCCTAACACACTATCTCTGATTCTCTTCTCTCTTTTTCTTGTTTCTCTTTTATCTCTTCGCTCTCACAAACCCTATTTTTGTTTCTCTTTCTGTTTTTGATCTACCCTTCTTCAGCATTCATTTCCCTCTCCTTTTATGCCCAAAACTTTGTTGTTTCTTCTTCTTCTTCTTCAACGCGTCTCACCTCCATTTTTGATTCGCCCACACTTCCGACATTTTTGGGATTGGTTTAGTTTTTGTGTTTTGGGGTTTCATTATACCGCCCCTTCTGTAAACTACTTCTAGGGTTTCCATTTCTGCCCTCTTTAGGGTTTCCATCCTCCCCTTTTCGTTAGATTAGATTTGGGTGTTTCTTGATTTCCCTCTTTCTTTATTGGGTTTCTGTTTCTTCTTGGAATTTTGATTTTTAACTGGGGGGATCCTGAAATTTTGTTCAACTCTGTTACATGCTTGTTGTTCGGATTGCTTATGCTTTTGGCAATTTTTAACTTCAAACGCGAACGAATCCGGAGGGGAACAAATTGTATCGCGTTTGGTTTTTTCCAGCACTCAAAGTTTCCTTTTTGACTGACAACAGCCTTATCAAAAGGTTTGGGGAAATTCTCAAATTTCAATCTGTTTTTAGTTGCCTTCTTCCCTCTTAGTGTATTTCTTTTTGTACTTGTCGTTTGGTTTGTTTTTGGATAAAGAAGGAAGAGATATAGTTTCTTTTCTTGTGGGGGTCTAATCGTCGTAGTGTTACTTGAGTTGTGGGAAAGTCTAGGCTTGCATGGGCGAACATGAGGGGTGGGCACAGCCACCAAGTGGGCTTTTGCCCAACGGTCTTTTGCCCGATGAGGCAGCTACGGTCATGCGAATGCTTGATTCCGAGAGATGGTCGAAGGCCGAGGAGCGAACTGCCGAGCTTATCGCCTGCATTCAGCCCAATCCACCCTCTGAAGAGCGGCGAAATGCTGTTGCAGACTATGTGCAGCGGTTGATCATGAAATGCTTCCCTTGCCAGGTGCAATGGCATTTAAACCCCCACTTTGTTGTTCGCTATAGGGAAATGTGTGTATATATCTCTTATGGCTAATAAGCATTGTAGTTCTTTACAACACTCTTTTGAACGTGTTGGTAGTTGTTAGTAGGAGTTTGTTTGTCAATATTCATATGCTGTTAAATGATAGCTAGACATTGTGCTGGAAAATCTTATTTAGTTATATTTTTGAAGTAGCGTGTTTGTGCATGTTGCACCAATACCTTGTGTTATATGGGTCAGCTCATGAAGATGATGCGATCTTACCGGTTTCATTAACATTTTTTAAACCAATTACTATTCCTCCCCCCTTTATAAACATACATAGTTCCACGTTTCTGTTTTTTGTCTAATCTTGGTTAAAAGTTAGTCTTCAAGTCATTAATTTTGCATTTCTCTGAAATAAGTTGCTTTGTAAGATGAAACAAAGGAATGATGTGATTCTGTATTTCAGGAAAAGAAAATGTGCTTTATTAATATTTAAACGTCAAAACAGTTGCACTTGGGGAAAGGAGAATTTTGGACTTGACTTTGAAAATGGATAATTGAGCTTCCACGATCGTCCTTATTTTTTTTTTTTTTTTTTCTTTTTTTTTTTTTTGACTCAAGCCAATTGGGGAGAATTTATATAATCTTCTTGACATTGGAGGTGAAGTGTCTTGCCTTTCTGTCCTTTCTTACCTATGCCTGTCTTTGCATGCCTCGTCTAATAAAAAAATATGAGGAATCATGTTTCATTTTGTTATGTCATGAGCTTTGTTTCCATTCGCCATTTACTGATAATTGCAAAATTTTTACAAGATGTTATGCTTTCTATTCCATCTGTTATTTTTGCTCAAATTATGACTACAATGTGCAGGTGTTCACCTTTGGGTCTGTTCCCCTGAAAACCTATTTGCCTGATGGAGACATTGACTTAACAGCATTTAGCAAGAATCAAAATTTGAAGGAGACATGGGCCCATCAGGTTCGGGATATGCTTGAAAGTGAGGAGAAGAATGAGAATGCTGAATTTCGTGTAAAAGAAGTTCAATACATTAAAGCTGAGGTTGGTCCCCTCTCACATAAATATTACCCCTTATGGACTTAGTCTGCTTCCAACTTTATTCTATTACTAATTTATTTTACTTAGACAAAAGAGAACATTTATATAGTTTTAGAACACAATGAGGCATTTCCAGCCTTCTAAAATATTGAAATATTATTTGGTATAGTGTTAAAGCATGTAGTTTACCCGTGCTTATCCTCATGAAAACACCTTATTTCACAATTTTATCTTATTCCTTCTGCTGATGAAATAATCCTAGTGAAAGAAAATGTCACGATTTATAAGTAGGGAATGGTTACTAGTCAATAAGTGATCATATAATACTTTTGGGAGACGGTCTTCTTTCTCATTTCCTTTCTTTCAGTCTTAAATTTATTTATTACTACGTAATCTTCACAGTTCACAAGGAGATCCATGTAACTTGATAGGGCTTTTATGTTGATTTACAGTCTAATGTTCTATTGTCATATTTCGTAACCTAGCAGATGCTTTAGATGTTTCTGTTGATGTTCTAGCATGTTTGGATCTCTTCATTAACATAAACATGGGTTAAGAGGGTGTTATGTTTTTGTGTTGTTATACCATGGTATTTATGGACATGTATTGAGCCATTGGTTATCTTAGGTTCTTCTCCTAACAATTATAGTTATCTCCTATGACTATTAGTTTTAAAGTAGGAATTTCTAATATTTTTTTCACTAGCTAGCTTCCATTTTTTATATTGTTACTACTACCTATACACTTTTAGCCCTGGGTGATATTTTACATGAATTATAATGTTAATGCTTAATGTCTTATATTATATCTATACATTTTGCAGGTCAAGATAATTAAGTGCCTGGTGGAAAATATAGTTGTAGACATCTCATTCGATCAACTAGGGGGATTGTGCACCCTTTGTTTTCTGGAGGAGGTGAGTAGTGCTTCCTTACTAGCCCTGCTCTTAATCGCTTTCAACAGCTATAGGTATAACTTTTTAGAATGATACTCATATAATCACATCTTCAACTGGTCATATTTCTTTTTGTTTCATAGGTTGATCATTTAATAAACCAAAACCACTTATTCAAGCGTAGTATTATACTGATCAAAGCTTGGTGCTATTATGAGAGTCGGATATTGGGTGCACACCATGGACTTATATCTACTTATGCCTTGGAAACCTTGGTCCTCTACATATTTCACGTGTTTAACAATTCCTTTGCTGGTCCCCTTGAGGTTACTACTACATCTACTCTCTTTCATTTGTTTTTTAGGTCTTATCCTTATACCAATCCACGCAAGCTTTTGTTTGGTGTTACAGGTTCTTTATCGGTTTTTAGAGTTCTTTAGCAAGTTTGACTGGGATAATTTTTGTGTTAGCCTATGGGGTCCTGTACCTATTAGTTCCCTACCAGATGTGACAGGTTTGTTGCAATCTAGATTAATTAATAGTTTTTCTATTGATAAATATTTCTTGTTTGTCGGGGAATAACCACTGTTTAATATGTTTGGGATTTCTACAGCTGAACCTCCGCGTAAAGATGGTGGTGAGTTACTTCTCAGCAAATTATTCCTTGAAGCATGCAGTGCAGTATATGCTGTTTTTCCTGGGGGCCAAGAAAATCAAGGGCAGCCTTTTGTTTCTAAACATTTTAATGTAATAGATCCTTTGCGTGTTAACAACAACCTTGGGCGTAGTGTAAGTAAAGGTATATAAATTTTAAAATTTTTGAGCTTTTGTTACCAATCTGTTCTCAATAGTGTAGAAATAATTATTTCTTATAGTAAGCTATTAATGGTACCATTGAAAAAAATAATTTAATCATGGGCAGTAGTTTCTAGTTTCTAGTTGCTAGTTTCGGACTGATGGATAGTATTTCTAGGCATTACGTGCTATTTAATGTTGAGAATTGACTCCGACTTAATCCCCATACTTAAATTTTTTAGTGTTTCATTCGTTTGATTTTGACTTGACCAGTTTCCACTGTTTTCCAATAACAACTTTTTGTACTTCTTAAAAGGAATTTCTTATTACAGCTTTCCAGTAGAGATATTTAATCATTTGGGATTAGGAGGCTTTTAAGAAGGGTTTCATATCTGTTCTAATTTAAGTTAGAAGGTTGATATTATGATAGGCATTAATGATGAGGTTGCTGTTAATTAGAAAGATTGAGGTGAACCAAGCACCTTATCAAACTTGCTAGGCTAATTTGAGAATGCATCTTCTCTCTTCAACATGTACTCCCACAAAATCCTTCTTCCCTCATTCTTACCACCCTCCCTTCACATACACACACAGTCTTCTATCATGAATTTTATGATATATTTCCCTTTTTACCTCTCCTCATACACTCACTATTGTAGGCCTAATACATTGGTGCTGGTTTTCTGTGTTTGACGATATATTTGGCATTGGTGGTAGTAAACATAGAACTGTCCTTTCAAATGATTAAGCAATATTTTAATGGGTCTGCGCGGTGATTGGATTCTCTCATTCCCACCCTTGTGGTGAATGGATTTATGAAATTTTATTTTTGCTCAAGTGCATCATGTTTATCAGTAAAATGCATGGTTCTTCTGCTGCATGCTTTGTTTTGTAATTGTTGGCAGCAACTTCAATTGTGGTACATGTGTTACCCAGGTAACTTCTTCAGGATACGCAGTGCATTTGCATTTGGAGCTAAAAGATTGGCAAGATTGTTTGAGTGCCCCAGAGAAGATATTCTCGTAGAACTGAATCAATTTTTTTTGAACACTTGGGAGAGACATGGTAGTGGACAACGTCCTGATGTTCCAAAAACTGACTTGAAGTACCTGAGATTATCAAATTCAGAGTACTTACATGGTTCTGAGAATCTCAAAAATAAATCGAACAGCAAAAGAAATGAGAACTCATCTGTTCGTGAAACCCAAGATGTGGGGTCCCATGGCTCTCATACTGCGAACTCAGTCCAAGGTAATTCTCCCTTGGAAAGTGCTTCTAGGAATGACACTTCTACAACTTCTCGTAGTCAAGCACAAAGGAGTTCTGGCAGCTCAAACAACTCAAGGTCCTCTGATCATAGTAGGAAAGAAACGAACTACAATCACGGTAACCTTGTAGATAGAAGTCAGAGATATTCTAAACCTGAGAACCATGTGAATGATGTACAGGGAAGGTTTCTGTTTGCAAGGACACGTTCTAGCCCAGAGCTGACTGACACCTACGGTGAAGTTTCATCTCCATCAAGGCGTAACAGAGTTCCTGAAAGTGCGAAAGCCCATTCTAACAGAACAGATGCCAACAGGAGGAAGAACCTAGAATCTGATAATGTGGAAACCCACTTGAGATCTTCAACTGACGAACCATCAATTGTTAGACTTATCCCAAGCCGTCAGAGCATTGATGCTACTGGTGATTCAAACAGTGGTTCCAATAGTTACCAGGATGAGTCTGGCCCTGGGACGGTTGGTGAGGATTTTGCTTCTATTTCAGGGACATTAGCAATGCATCAGGAGGAGCAAGATCTTGTTAACTTGATGGCATCATCTACAACCCATAATTTTAATGGACAGGTTCATCTGCCACTGAATTTGACAACAGGTCACCTACCTCTTCCATTACCTTCTTCTGTTTTAGCGCCTATGGGCTATGCTCCAAGGAACTTGGGAGGAATGGTACCCACCAATATTCCCTTGATTGAGACTCCTTGGAGCGCAAATATGCATTTTCCACAAGGATTTGTTCCTTCTCCGTTGACTCACTATTTCCCTGGCATGGGATTGACAACAAGTTCAGAAGATGGCATTGAGTCAGGCAATGAAAATTTTAGTTCTGTAGAAATGAATTCAAGAGATGGTGATCAAGACTTTTGGCATGAGCAAGATAGGAATTCTACTGCTGGGTTTGACCATGACAATGGGGGATTTGAAGGGCCTCAGTCGGATGATAAGCAACAGTCCACTTCTGTAGGTTTTAATTTTATTCCTTCATCTCGAATGTCTGTATCTGGCAGTACTACTGTTGCTCATAAAAAGCATGCCAAAGAAAATCGGGTTGCAATGAAGGATGGGAATGCAAATGCTTATCAAGATGACAGAGAGAATGAAGCATGTTACGATGACAGACCGTCATCTTTTAGGCCCACTACTGGTGTTGCACACACTAGTGGCCTAAGAAACAAGACCACCGCTGAAAGTTCTTGGGATGAGTTATCGTCAAGAGTCTCAAAATCATCTAGGGAGAAACGGGGATGGAAGTCAAATACCTTTGACCTGTCATCTTATGGGAAAGGGAAAAATGTTTCTGAACATTCATCTAATGTGACTGATGAAGATAGCAGAGATTGGAATCACCTACCTAGTGTGGGTACTGAATTGGCTGAAATAAGTGCTGGACCTCAATCAGTAGCATCCATGCATGCTACAAGGCATCAAATTACTGGACTTGAACCACCTAATACAGCTGGGTCAGATCCACTAATACCTCTTGCTCCTGTGCTCTTGGGACCAGGTTCTAGGCAAAGAGCTGTTGATAATTCTGGGGTAGTTCCTTTTGCATTTTATCCGACAGGGCCACCTGTCCCCTTTGTTACAATGCTTCCAGTATATAATTTCCCATCAGAGACAGGAACTTCAGATGCTTCAACTAGTCACTTTAGCGAGGACTCCTTGGATAATGCTGATTCTTCTCAGAGTACTGATTTGTCTGAAGGACATAATAAGTCTGATGTATTAGTCCTCACCAATCCTATGAGAGGGTCTTCCTTTATTGAATCTTTAGAACCCAAACCTGACATTCTTAATAGTGATTTTGCTAGTCATTGGCAAAATTTGCAATATGGGCGGTTTTGCCAAAATTCTCGGCATCCATCACCTGTGATTTATCCTTCACCCGTTGTTGTACCTCCTGTCTACCTACAGGGTCGTTTTCCATGGGATGGGCCTGGAAGACCTCTTTCAGCCAACATGAATTTATTTACTCTGGGTTATGGGTCTCGTTTAGTCCCTGTTGCTCCTCTCCAATCTGTTTCGAATAGGCCTAATATATATCAGCATTACATCGATGAAATGCCTAGACATCGCAGTGGGACTGGAACATACTTGCCAAATCCTGTAAGAAAGCTGCTTCTGCTCTTATTTAACGATTTGTTTGGTTCCACTTATTAATAACAATTTGTTTGGTTCAGCTACTATATGAAGACAGTTGCTAAATCTGTCTAATACTTGGATATTAAACTCCTATCTTGCGGCTTATTTATTTATCAAATATGGAAATAATGTACACTTGTTACATGTTTCCTCATCACGTTATGGTATTTGTCATTTGAGTAGTTACTAATGAAACAGTATTTCTGCATGTCATACATTTATCTTTCATTTTCTGTAGTTTTGATGGTTCACTGAGACACCTGCCCCGTTTCTTTCCTATTGTTATGTTCCAAAGAAGTGTATCTAGAAATAAAGTAGAAAGAAAACTTTAATTTTTATTAGCTGGTTACATGTTGTTCCTTTGTTTCCCTTTTCTTTATATTCTCTGATTGAAATTTCTACATTTTTGTTTCAAAACAGTTTCTTACTGTGTGTTTTCTGTTCAATTGTTAAAATTGGTAAGGTGGTTCCTTGCTTTCTAAATGGTTTGCGTTAAACCTAGCAGGTTATTCTTCCTTCTCTAGATTCTTACTTCGCTTCTTTTACTTTGTTTTAGAAGGCTTCAGCGCGAGAACGGCAGAATGCTAGACGAGGAAACTTCAGCTATGATAGAAGTGATAGTCATGGTGAAAGAGATGGGAACTGGAACATCAATTCAAAATCACGAGCTTCTGGTCGTCGTGGCCAAGTTGACAAGCCAAATTCCAGGTTAGACCGCTTGTCTGCTAGTGAGAGTCGAGTTGAAAGGGCTTGGAGCTCACATAGACATGACTCCTTGCCTTACCAATCCCAGAATGGCCCGATCCGCTCGAACTCCACACAGAGTGGTTCTACTAGTATGGCTTATGGGATGTATCCGCTACCAGGCATGAATCCAGGCGTGGTGTCTTCTAATGGACCTTCCATGCCCTCTGTTGTGATGCTTTATCCTTTGGATCATAATGGCGGGTATGGCTCACCTGCAGAACAGCTTGAGTTTGGATCTCTTGGACCTGTAGGTTTTGCTAATCTAAACGATGTGTCGCAAATGAACGAGGGAAGCAGAATGAGTAGAGCATTTGAGGATCAAAGATTTCATGGTAGTTCAAATCAACGCACTCCTCTCGAAGAACCTCCTTCACCTCATCTTCAGAGGTAGCCTTAGCTTAATTTCCTTCACGACCGTACTATTTTCCAAGATAGGAAAGCGTCAACTGAAAAGAAGATACATCATGACTTTCGAGCTGTGTCGGTTGAATTGTTCGATTCTACTAGCAGCTGGCAGCATCTCCCGAGCCGTAGCCATGCACACCATTTAACTCAACTCCTATATGAGCAAATATGCATCAAGAACCCATCCCCCAACTCTTTGCACTATTTCTCCTCCCAAGGGCATGGACATTTGGGAATTTGGTTTTATTTTGGCAAACAAGGGTGAGAGGAACTTTTGGTCGAGATGAGGTTTGTTCTGCCAATTGCATTTTGAACCAGGGAGGAGGTCTCTGAAAGGTCATTTTATATCCTTGTGTCATAAAGTGATTTTGAAAAAAAAAAAAAAATGTTCTAATGGAGAAATCAAAGGAGTGCAGTAGTTTGTATGTATATTAAAGAGCAGAATCCATCCCATTTAGAGGGACAGAAAGTGGCAGTGAAGGAAGGAAGGAAGGAAGGAGGTCGCGGGTCTCGGGCGATTAGAAGAAGATGCTCATTTTATGGTTTAGATACGTTTATAACTAATCAAGTTAGAAAGTAGAAATCATTTGGGTTGGAATTTGGGGTGTTTTCCCCCATGTCATTACAACACGATTTGTTTCCATGGAATTCTGTCACAAAATACATTACAACAATTAGGGGTTCCCAATTTAGAGTCTCACTTCACTTTGTAATAGCCTCTTTTTTCTTTCTTATTTTACAAACTCCTAAACTCCTTCCTTTGCACATTATATTACGACTTTGACAGAATAGCAATGACAGCAGCATCAATAGCAGCGTTAAACTGCAATTTCTTCTTCACATCCTTTTTTCAAAATCTTTAAGTTTAAGCACATATTCTGGGTATACTTTATAACAATAATCATTAGTATTGATGGACGAAGCGCTTTGTTATCTCTGATTTTTCTTTGTGAAATGAGATTTTGCAACTTTGCAGCCACCCGCCAGTAACAGTCAAGGGCCTGTTTTATTAAGACCATTAGTTTTTCTTGTTATTTTGTCTCATGTTATACGTTTTGGTTTCAATTTAGACTCATTTTAGATTCTAGGTTCTAAAATGTTACAATCTTATCTTTAAGATCTAAATTTTGTTCAATTGTGTCTGTAGGTTTTAAGATTTACACTTTTAACTTCGACTTTTCATAAAAACTCAGTTTTATTCTTTAGCATTAATGTATATTGATTAAGTCAAATGAATTAGGGATGTTTTTAACTATAGCAAAATGTGCCAAAATATTTATAAATATATGTCTATCACTTATGAGCCACTATCATCTATCATTCATTGAGTAACAGACACTGATATTGTTGTTACTATATTTGTAAATATTTTTAACAATTTTGTCATTAAAAACAATTATCCAATGAATTGAAAGAATTATAATTAATTGAAGTTTTACTATTTTTCATTACTATTAAAATTAAATTTAAAATTTCATTTTATTATTTTTAAAGTTAATGAATAATCATTAATGAAAAGGACTAAAATTGAGTATTTAATGAAAAATTGTAAGGTAAAATTTGAGACCTAGAGAACAAATTAAAACAAAATTCAAATTTCAAGGGTAAAGTTGCAACATTCTAAAATCTGAGAACTAAATTGAAACTAAACTCTAGAGTGGCCAAAGAATCAGTATGTCGATTGGTAGACCTGTTGACATGGGTTAATTTCACATCAAAAAATTTAAAAACTAAATGTGTAGCATTCTTGAAACCTAAGGACTAGATGAATATGAATCTAAAACCTAGAGACTAAAAGGATACTATCCTTTATGTATTACTAAATATTAAACGATCGATAATATATGAATATTAGAAATGACACCTTTTATGAGTTTGATGATCATTAGTATACCACCATTTTAACGGATTTATTTTCTATAACAATGAACTGATTGGAAATGAGGTTTTTTCTTTTTTTCTTTTTTATTTTTTTATTTTTTTTAATTATAATTTTAGAAAAATTATAGTTGTATTTTCATCTTATTTCATCAGAATTTTTTATAGGGACTACTTTTAACGTTAAACTTTACGGATCAAGTTACCACCTTCTTATATTTAGTATTTATTTATTTATTATTAGTATTGCTGCTTTCTGAATTCAAGAGTATTTAAACCTTTAACAAAGATAATAGCATATGACTTAACTAATTGAGTTACTCTTGTGTTGGAATTCCGAATTAGGTTTGATTTAACATTTATATGACATGCTATATATGTTATTTAAAGATTATACAATGAGTTAGATTTTTGTAGTTCCCTAAAGTGACATAAATGTTGAATTGATGAAGTTAATAACATAGATTTATTGAACATAGAATTAGAAGTCTAAAAATTTATTGAAATCTTTTTAAGTATATAGATGGAAAAGAAATTAACCCATATCTGATGTCAATAGATTCAGTTCTAAATGCCAAATGACCAAATTATATAAATTTCTCGTCAAATCGAACTTAGCTAAATGGTAGTTGACATAAGTTTTCTCTCTAGAGGTTGAAAATTTGATCACTCATCGCGTAGTTAATATTAAAAAAAATATATAAGTTGATTATGAGAGTTTTTTTTAAAGGTGTAATTGTTATTGTTGTACGTTTACATTTCATTTTGGTCAATACAATTAGGTTTGTAGTGCCTTTAAACTTTTTAAATAGTAATGGTCAGTTTGTGTGCATACTTTTGACCTAACATTACAAAGGGCAAACCTTAATATAACTATAAATAGACTTTCCAAATAACCTGAATTTGTTGAATATGATGGTAACCGGTTAGGGCATGTTTGGGAGTGATTTTGGAATGGCCAAAATCACTTTTGACATGCCTAAAATTACTGTTCTTCTAAACTTGTGATAATGATGAAAAAGTGATTTTGTCACATAACATGATTTTTCTATCAATTACTTGGGAGGTAAAGTGATTTTTGTTGGGTGATTTGTGAGTGATTTTATCTATTTAAAAAGACAATTATTTCATATTAAAAAAAAATAGCAATATTTAGGTGAATCGCAAGATGCACTTATCTCTATGCATTCCACTCTTATCCCACATAAAAAATAATTAAAATATTTTAAGAAAGATGTAAGAAGAATTTGCCACGTGATAGACTATGATTGAACAATTTGGTGGAATGCACAAAAATGAGTGTAGTCTGAGATACACTTAAAGTATTTGTTTTTAAAAAAATTATTTTCATATTTCACTTTATTTTGTTCCAATATTTTTAGAAAAACTGAAATTTTCTTTTATTGACCATTAACTTCTTCCTAATTTTTTATAATCTTTACCTCTAATTTTATTCTATTTTTGAAACTATCATTTTTCTCTTAGTTTTTTTTTTTCCTGTCCAGATTTTTGACCTTTTTCTCTAACTTTTTTGCTATTGAAAATTTTTATTCCCCACTCTAAAGTTTTTTTTTTTTTTTTTTTTTTTTTTTT
>QLSR01000005.1:5485084-5507920 GCA_031780015.1 Citrullus colocynthis | reverse complement strand
ATTTTTTTTTTTTTTTTTTTTTTTTTTTTCTCTCTTTAAAGTTGTTCTTCATGAACTTTTGTTATTTTTTCCAAAATTTTTATATCCCCATAACTTCATTTTTTTATCTTAAAGAGAAGTTTAAAGATAGCTGATGGTGCACGCTTGATCTTATCAATGGAGTTTCACAATTCCGACCCAAGGCCAAGAAGATGAAGTAAGCTTTTGTTCTTCATATGCAAAGTTGGACGTGTCGGTTGAACTTCCAAGTTCCATTTCATGTGTTACACGCAGATTCAAGCAAGGACCTTTTGGAGCTTTCAAGATTGAAGTTAGGGCATGGAGATTCCATTAATAATGCTTCAGTTTTACTAGTACCTTGAAGACACTATGTATTTTCCAAGTTCCATAAACACTTTTAATTAATTTTAAGCTTTTTAAGCGTTAAATTTAAGTCTAGGCGATTAATTGTAGGGGTTAAGTTCAAGTTTAGGCAATTAGTTGGCGTTGAATTTGGATGAAATATCTCATAGAGTTAAATCTCTCTCAAGCTTTTATGCCTTTTTTGTATGGTTGTGCTTAGAAAGCATGCTTAAAATTTTCAATCTAGTTTGATCAATGAGATTGTAGAGAGCTCGAATTCTTGAAGATAGTTACAAGATCTCATTTTCTTCTTATTCCAAACCAAATATGTTTAACTTTCTTGAAGTCATTTATCAATCTGTCATTGGGAGTTGTTATTATTATTATAGCTGTGGGGTTGAGGAGTTCTCAAACGTAATTGAGATAGTTCCTTTATTAATTGGTATCATAGCCTAGATTGAGTCTTTGTGGCCTACTATAGAATTGATTTTTTCTTTCTTTCTTTCTTCCATTGGTACATTTAATTTTCAATTTTGCATATTCACTTCCATGTTCCCATTTCAAATGGTCCTTTATCTATTTATTCTAATCTCTTTTCCATCTTATAGATCACATTCGGATTTTGAAAATAATAATAATAATAATAATAATAATAATAATAATAATAATAATAGAACAAAATGCCAGGAATTGCATACAACATTATTATGCAAATTTGGTGTCTGATCTTTGATATCCGAACCAATAACGAATTGGTCCAAAGATCAAACACCAATACGATATAATTGTGCTTATCTCTATTTTCTATCAATTATTAGATCATTTGCACATTCGTTTGAATGGATAATCAGTCTCTAATCATATTTTGCTGAAAACTGTTCAAATTTAGAAATGGTTGAATTTGTTTCGTCTCTTTCCCATTCAAACTCTATGCAAATGACTGAATTTGATTATGAAACAAAAGTTTAGAACCGACATTTAACCTACTCAGTGTCCCAACTTATTTAAAGTCAAACCAGTTGGAATGAGTGTATGTTATTCAATGGCTCATCAACAAATATATATATATATATATATTTTTTTTTTCCCTCCAATTACTTTATCTTTTTTGTATAACTATTTTACAAAAGACCTATAAGAATAAATACTTTTTCTTCCCTTTATGGAAAGATACATTCTTGTATGCATTTACAGAGGTAATTTACAAGATGATTACCAAGCTGAAAAGAGAGCCATCCATCTACACAAGCAAGGCAGAGCTCATGGAAAATGGTCCTCTCTTAAACACCTGTCATTATCTCATTGGACAGCAAACTACTATTATTGTCCAAATTTCCATCATGGCTCCATAAATCTGGAGATGGTGAAGCAAGTAATGGCCATAACAATTTCCTCTGCTTTCTGACTTTTTCAACATTCATCTTTGTTTGTTGTTTAAGAACCCCATTCAAAGCCTTGAGATAGAAACTTGAGTCATGGTCTCTTAAAATGGTGCCCTCTGACCCATAAGCTGTAGGGTCACTGAGTGTCTCAAGTGGATGAGGGCAATTTAGAAAAGCCCTAAGGAGGCCTTTGGAGTATCCATTTTGGGTTTTATCCAAAGTATAGAGGGCACTTCCTTGGGGGAGCATAGGATGAGGGGGAGATGACATCTCATCAGGTTGCAAAATGAATAGCTTACCCAATGGAGAGTATAGTAATTTCTGCATAAACACAAATATAAAAAAGAGTAAATTTGAAATTTGAAACCAGCGACACATTCGGTATAATTTAACCTAAAACTAAGAACTCAAGGATACAATTGTAACCTATAGAACAAATCTTGTTCAAGTAAGGTCGTAGTTTAACCTAAAACTCGACAGAATGTAATGAAATATCACTTATGCCAAAAACTCTATACAGTTGAATAGAAAGCAGATCCTAAGAATGCTTACACTTTTGTTGAGGCAAGAATGTGAACCAAACGATCCACTCAGCCGCTTGAGTACAGCAGCGACATGCTTGGGATAGTTGCAAGAGAAGGCCCTTGGAACGATATCTCGATGCATTATGATGCAATGGATATCGTCTTCATCCAAACCCAATTCATTTAGAATCTTGTGTCCACCACAGAACACAAATGGAGAGCCAAAAGTGACCACTGGTTTAAGCATAGTAGGTTTGACAATCCCATTCTTTAGTAGCATCAAGTGCACCAAGAGGGAAAGACTGCCGCCAAGAGAATGGCCAGTAAACTGAAACTTTGCATGAGCTCCATATTTTTTCAAATGGTCTATAATTTCTGGCATGAATTGCTTGTATATTCCCTTTGCAGCTTCATATATTCCTCTATGGACAAGCACATCTGTCCCCTACATTAAGTTCATTTTTAATTACAAAACTTCAAGTAGTTTTCACTTCTGAGTTAGCAAATAGAGGCCATGCTTTACCTCAAATTTGGTAGGCTCGAAAAAAAGATTTGCTTGCCAAGATGCCAAGGAATCTGATCCCTGTATTTCAGACAAACTAATAGGTTAAATTATAAGTTTGGTCTCTAAACTTTTTTGGTTGGGCCTACTATTTCCACTATACTTCAAAAAGGACCAAACTTATTTGGTTGGGCCTACTATTCCCACTATACTTCAAAAAGTTTCCATTGGTTTTCAAACTTTCAAGCTTCTATCTATTTAGGTTCCTATACATTAAAAAGATTCTAGTGGGCCCTTAAACAGTCAATATTGTATCCAATAGATCTTTATCATTAACTTAGTTACTTTAAGATTCATGCCATCAACCACTTGAACCTACCCAAAATCAACTTATCATATAATCCTTAGATAATAAAATCGACTTGTTCACATGTTAAATTGACGAAGTTAGTAACAAAGACTTAAAATATAAGAACCTATTAGAAACTTCTTAAATTATAGAAACTGGATAGACCAACCTTAAAAGTTCATAAATCTACAAGAAACAACCCTCAAAGTGAATAGATTGGAGGAAGCACCTGAATAATGAAGCATCGGGTCAAGGTGTGAGTATCGTCACAAACAAACCATTCACAAGGAGAAGAGTGAAGAGATTGGAGGTCTTTTGCAGTCTCCTGTTTCTGCACCTCCTCAGCAGCAACCACAGCAGTCATTGTTGAAGCTGCGACATAGGCAGCCACCTCGGGATTATACGCCCGAGTCGAACTCTCTCCCTTTTCTTGTGATTCCAAAGGATGGGATGAAGGATTCTTGGCTCTTGAGTGAACATATGATGCAGCCGTCGCAGCAATCTCATATGCAACAGTTGTGGGGATTTGTTGTGTCCTCTCCAGCTCCAAGGCTTCCGCTGAACAAGATTCGCCAACATTGAAGGCCTCATCAGAAATACAAGTTGAGTGCTGATTCAGTTTTCCTTTGATATTAATGGCTGCAGCATCTGCTTTCTTGCGCAAGGAGGATGTAACAAATTGCAGACCATGGTATATTTCTAAATCCTCTGCCTGTAATTAAAATAATGGCATTCAATGGATACTAAAATACACTTTGACATTGCAATCTAAGACTAAGCTACAAAGCACAGCCACTTTAGTTATAGTTTGGATAATGTGTCCGAGTCCAACATATGACCGACACTCCAATATTTGAATACTCGTTGAACACACAATAAACATGATTCAAACACTAATCATATAAACTGAATGAGTATGACACTTGTTAGGCACATATCAAACACTTTGTTATGCATAATAAAC
Organism: Citrullus colocynthis; assembly: GCA_031780015.1. Classification (NCBI taxonomy): domain Eukaryota; kingdom Viridiplantae; phylum Streptophyta; class Magnoliopsida; order Cucurbitales; family Cucurbitaceae; genus Citrullus; species Citrullus colocynthis. Next base: position 5,503,857 of record QLSR01000005.1, on the reverse strand, counting down.
AGACATAAATAGTAATATACAAGAATAAAAATAAATCTTGGGAATGAAATGTATAGAACTTGTTTCTTCAAGCATACAAATGAATAAGCTTATCGACTTTTAATTTCCTTCAGACATAAAAGTGATATATGTATAATTGTATAATTTAATAACCGTTTCCAGAAAATAACAAGTCACCGTGTCTGTGTCTCTGTGGCAAAAAGATGCAAATGGCCGGACTAGTACCTTTATTTTTGGTATAACGTATGCCATGTTTGACAGGAAAGCCAGCTGAGAAAACACCTTGGTATCAGACAATGGAACCTGGATTAAAAATCTTGAAAATGATTCAGTATCAAAAGTAAGCCCTTCTTCATCTTCAGAGTCATAATAATCCACTTCACAGCCACCATCATCTCCACCACATAAACTCTCAGTGGATTCATCATGATCTGCATAAAGATCATTCTCAACACCTCCTTTTTGCTGCTTTTTCCGCCAACGACTTCGAATCTCCAACAATCTTTCGATCCAGTTTGCTCTTTTTGTCACCTCCTCTTCACTACTGAGATCCTTTGTGGTCTCCTCCATGTCAAACAAAAATGATCTGACTGCATTAGGAAGAAAAGACCCTGAAAATTTCAAAGGAAAAATCCCCATTCCCATAGAGTTGTTATTGTTGTTTTTTGGCTTTGGCTGTGTAGAAGTAGCATGAATTTTGTTTGCAGAGTAACAAATCTGGTTATCAGAATAAGATCTTTTGATGCAAGCTCGTTCTCTGATGTCCTTGCTCGAGTGTGAACGATGAAGCCCATTATATTCTTTGAAGATCATGTCTTTTGTCATTGTAGCGGCTGTAGAATTGCCAATAGCCACTGAAGTACAAGCCATAACGACTCTTGAAGAGCTGTCAGTTGATGGACCAAAGAAACTATTTGTGTTTATTAGACCCTCTTCACAACGAGGGATTCCTGAAAGGAAGACAAAGAAGCCATGTCAATACGAGAGAGAGAGAGATGCAATGTCAAGGAAGCTGAAATTTTTAAACAATCTCAAACAATCTCAAACTTTATTGATCTTATATGAAGAGGTTATATAGATATGAGAAAGAATTTAATAATCAATCAGATCTTTGGTTTGTCCGTTTGGTCCTTAGAAATGGAAACTGATGATCCCATTTCAATGGAGCAGTGATCTTCTTGTTAGTAACGAAAATAAATTGGACCCGAATAATTGTAAAATCTACACGTAATTGTTGAATTAATGTATAAGAGAGAGGTGATTGAATTAGAATTAATATGTTAAGTAGAAAAGGATAAGTGGGTTTCACACCAATAACAAAGACAGCTAAACTCCAAATCCTGTTGCTAACATCTATGTTTAAATTCATCCGTTTACAAAACAAATGTAAAATCAACATAGAATACTTCAAATTTTTGACTACCAAAAAAAACCGGACTGTTTTGGATATTCCCATTGTTACTCAGTTCACTATGCAAGAAAGCATCTGATCTTAGCAATATACTTCCAATTTGAAAGACTTCAAAAAAAACATATATAAGTACTACCTACACTATTGAGGTGCATCTCCCTTTCCAGTGGTCTATAAGACAAAACGCAACGACACATTAAATAATATGAGTGGAGGCAAAGAATGTTGGAACAGCCGTTTCAACTCTCAATGCTTAAGTACAAGTAGAGAAGACCATGAGACTATAAAAGCATAGTTAAAAAAGACTTGAACGAATGTATAGATATTGTCTATACTAATAAAGTGCATCTTTCTTATCAGTAGCTTAGGAGACAAAGCACAAAGATATGCGTTAATTATGCAAGAGCAAGGGAAACCAAACCAAATTGGAATGATCCTCGAACATTTTTCAGTCACGAAATTTGAAGTAGCTCAAGTAAAGTAGAGGGCATCCTGAGAGTCTGCAAAAATTATATAGATACTACCCTATGCTAAGAAGGTGCATGCCCATGAGACAAATGTGGGCGACGAACAAAGCATGTTGAAACGATTCTCGAGCGTGAAAGTAACTCAAGTGAAGTATACAGGGGAATGCCGAAACCGAATCGTGTAAAACGAAGGAAGGAGAGGAGAGAGGGTGATGAACAATGAAAAGGTTTCAAATCAGAATCAAGAAGCAGTCGCCTCAACTACTTCCCTCGAAACTATCGATCTTAAATTAATTTCCAACAAGTAAAAATACCGACATTGTTGAAAGCAGAGGCTTTTCAGCCTCACAAACTCCAATATTAGACAATTCAAACCGATAATAGCAAAGTAACGCAACCCCATATAAATCGATCAAACAAACTTCACATAAATGCAAACTAAAAACTTGCGAAAAAGAAGTGAAACAATAGATTGAAATGTAGAACATATATCAAACCTGGATTTCTCGACAATCTGATGGCTCCACTATGATTCCAACAGAATGAAAATGCAGCCCAGAGAGAAAGGATTTGAGTTGGCGGTGAATAGGAACAGAAATTGAATGAAGAGAAAATTATGATTCTGGGGATCACAGACCGTATTCAGAGTGTGTTTTAGTTATATGTATATTTATATTTTGGTGGGTTCGTGTCGAATGTATATGAATGTTGTTGACAGAGAAGAGAGATGGCGTTTTGCGGTTGCTGTAACTCTCTTTTTGGGCTCCCATTGTTTTATACACACATTCGAGTGAAGAAGAAGCAACAATGGACAACTTCTTTCTTTTTTTATTTTTATTTTTTTTAAACATCATTCAAATAGCAAATAATAATTAAATAGAAAAAAAAAACAGACAATTGCAAATTAATTCATTCTCTCATTTTTCTTACAAAAATAAAATAAAAATAATTCAATTAAAACTTTTTTTTTTTGTTGACACATGATACAGGCTACACTCAATTTTTTTTATAAAAAAATAATTGCTTGAAATTAGATCCAACGCCTTGCTCAATTTAATAAACACATATTCGAATTAGCTGCATTATGACAATCTCCTTTAATAATTAATGAAAGAAACTAACTTTTAAAAATGGATGACATGATAATTAATTAAAAGGAAGAATACGTAGAGAAAAAAGAAAAAACATTTAGAGTCATTAATTAATATCGTGATTGAGACATAAATAAGGTCTTGTTTAGTTTGTTATATAAAAGCTTTGTCTTAAAAATAAAACAAAATTTCATTTTTCACTATATGCATGTTTTGTTCTCATCTAAAAACTTTAAATTTTATAGTAATTTAAAAACAAAAACTTTAAATTTTATAGTAATTTAAAATTTGAAAACTTTGATAGACGTTGAATTAATGCAAGAAAAGATTAATATATGTTTGGTAAAATTCATTATTTTACAAAAGCTATTTACTTTTTATCAGTCATTTTAATGAATAAATATTATTATCTACCTGCTTATTTATTTATTTATTTGTCTTTAAATAAATTAAAAAATATTTATTATTATTATTATTATTTTTTTTAGTTCACCATAGTCTAATAAAAAGAAACAAAAATAAAAGAAATCCTTTTCAAGTAGAGATATGACAATTTTGTAGGAAAAAAAGAAAAACAAAAAAAAAATCTCATTTGCCGCATCTCTCTTCCTCTCTAATTTCTCTCTATTTTTCTTGCTCCTCTCTATTCTAATAAAATATTATCATGTGGCAATATTTTTTTAAAAAATATTATTATTATTATTATTATTGTATAAAAATAAAAGAGAGTAGACTACACTAATTATTGCTCTTTTCTTGTAATATCACAATGATTTGTTTGTTTCTTTTTTCTTTTTTTTCTTGATTATTTTTTATCTTTATATTAATGATGTTTTGTTTTTGAGAAATTAACATTATTACATAGATGCAAAGTTTTTTAGTAATTCACCCACGCTTTCCTATCCACTTAACAACATCTCTAAAAAGGAATATTAGAGAGAAAATGTAAAGTATTTCTTTACGTATATGCATTAATTACATGAAGATGTGTTGTTAAATAATTTGTAAGGTCAAGTTGTCCAATAAAATGGTATCAATTTGTTAGTACCAAATTTTCATTTAACACAAGTGTTGTTAAAAAAACCCTAAAAAAGTTTACATTCATTTTCCAGCCAAAACGTTCATTTTCCTCTTCAATCTTCTTCCACTATTCCAAATTATTACCGCAACATAGCAAGTTAAAAAATTAAAAATTAGGAACTTTTTGCTTTAACTCTGAATAACAAATTCTAAAACTCCCAATATGAATTTGATTTCAATTTAAATGGAATGATTAGATTTGTGTTACCCTTGATAGAAGACAAAGAGATAAGGAAAATTAGTAATTCTTCATCCCATAGTTCAAACACCCCATATCATAAACAAATTGATTAGACCTATGTGAATATTGTTCTTTAACATGTAAACTTGGCTCAAGAATTGTAAAATGGCAATGAAGCTTTGCCATCTACTAGAGAAGTTCATTCAGAAAACTCTCAAACTTAAAAATTGATTGTACAATGTTCCATTCAAACCCCACGAAAACCATCTTGTTAAAAAAATAATAATAATAAAATAAAGAATAAAAAAGTCCATTCTTCCCCTAACTCAAAAAATAATAATAATAATAATAATAAAACAAAAAAACGCAAATAAGACATATAAGGGCAAAAATGAAAATACCAAAATAAAGTTACTCGCAAATCAAATTACGCTAGTGAACTTTAATAAAGTACAATCAATTTCGTTTTGTAACATCATTTGAAATTAGTTATAGAGCTTTGATCAGTTGTATTCCTTGAATTGCCTTTGCTTGAATTCATCTCTATTTATATATGAGAATTTAGAGCTAGTTGTAGCTTCTTGACCCTCGAACATGTAATTGGCCCCAACTTCCATGAAAGTAAAAAAATAAAAGTCATCCCTAAGCTTTTATGAAAGGAGCAATTTAGTCTCGTAATGTTAATAATTAACAATCTAAGCTTTGTACTTTCAAATTTATAACCACTTTTCTTCTCTAAACTTTAATAGGTAACAATTTAGTTTTTTACTTCAAAATTTGGAAGAATTGAATCCACACTATGGAAATTTCAAACAAAAGTAAACACAAATTTTTATGGTGGAACGACTTAGTCTTTGTAGTTTATAAATACACGTTTAATTAGCTTGTAATTACGTTAATTGATATGAGAAAATCTATAAATCTGGAAAAAAAAAAAATCATAATAGAAACCAAATTGATACAAATAATGTTTCAAGTATACAAGAAAAAATTGTTATAAAATTAAAATTATAAGGACTAAATCACTATATTGTTACCAACTAAGATTCAAATACTAAAATTTTAAATTGGTAGTTTTGAAACTAAAAATGTCTTTTACCACCTTAGTAAAAAAAAAAATGTTAAATCGTAAATTCGATCCTTGTAGTTTGGAGAAAATTAGAATTTAGTCCTATAGTTTGATAAAAATTTTCATAACTAATCTTCACCCAAGGACTATTTATGAGGATTTTATCAAACCATATAGATTATTTATAGGTTTTATTAAACCATAAGGACTAAATTTGTAATTTAATCAAAAGTAGAGAAAACTTTTGGAGATGAATGAGAGTGAAGTTTTTTTTTTTTTTTTAGTACAAGAACGACAAGAACGACAAATGAAAATCAAATATTTAACTTCTAAGGAGGAATGCAAAGTCAATTACGGTCCAAAGTTAGTTGAAAAGGTTGGTTAGATTTGTATTTAAAGCCCATGGAATTGGCGGGAAAGAGGAGGGGCTGAAGCACACAGCAAAGAAAGGAAATGTGGAGAGTGGTGGCATTTACTTCCTTCATGCAACCACACAGTTGTTGCCCTTCTCCTACAAAACTTACTATTTTGTCCTTCTTCTACTTTATTTCATATCACTCTCCCTATTTTCAAAATCTTTATTTTAGATTTTTAAATTTTTTTAGGTCCCATTTAATAATTATTTGGTGTTTAGTTTTTTTAAATTAAGCTTATAAATACCTCTTTTCCCCTTAAATTTCTTACTTTCTTTCTTATCAGTGTTAGTACAAATCAAGGCATGTTTTAAAAGCTAAAAAAAATAATTTTTATAATGTAGTTTTTGTTTCTAGAATTTGGCTAAGAATTCAACTTTTTTTATTTAAGAAAAATGCAAACTATTGTAAGAAATTGAGAGAAAATAGACAAAATTCTCAAACAACTAAATGTTACCGAACAAGACTTTAGTTTTATGTCTTTGAAGATTTTGTTTGTTTTCGTTCAATTTTCGTACATAAATTTCACTTTTCTTAGAGAAACCTATATCTAAAACCAAAAAAATAAATTTTTAAGGCCCTATTTGGTAACCATTTATAATTTTTGTTTTTTAATTTTTTTAAAAGTAAGTTTGTAAATACTATTCCACCTCTATATTTCTACTTTGTTATCTATTTTTTTTAATCAATGTATACAAAAATTAAGTTAAGTTTTGAAAACTAACAAAAATAAAAAAAAAAAACAATTTTTAAAAACTTCACTAAGAATTCAAATCTTTTACTTAAGAAAGATAAAAGAATTGTAAGAAATTGAGAGGAAATACACTTAATTTTCAAAAATCAAAAATAAAAAAATAAAATGGTTATTAAATGAGACCTAAAAAACCACTTTTTTCCCTTCGAAATTAGACTTAGTTTTTTAAAATGTTGGTTAAAAGGGTTTAAAATATCGATGTCAACGTAAATATCAAGGTCTTAATTTTCAATGATTATTTGTGGGATCATATTACATAAATTTTGATATATTAGTCAATAAATTTTAGGTCAATCTATTATTTAAATCATTTCAAAGTTAATGTGAGATCTTTTCCAGTTGAGACGTCATTAATATTATAGTTGTTATTTTAGACGAAAGAAAAGGAAAACTTGAGTCCGGTAATTAGTATAGTTACGGATAAGAGGATTTGAATCACAAACCTCGCAGTTATTAACACACTCGTATGTCAATTGAGTTGTGCTATTAGTAGTTTTATAACTTTGAACTTCATTGTTGTTAATTGAGGTGTTTGGTTAGATATTTTTAGTATATCCAAAGATAACTAACGTATCTAATTTGACCATTTTGATTATTATCAATTATATGAAATTAAATTCAACATTGATTGCCAAAGCGAGCTTAGTTCAGCGTAATCGGCGGGACCTTCCATCCTAGAGGTGGAAGGTTTGCAATCCCAGAGGTGGAAGAAGAAATAATGTTAAATAAGCCAAGTGGGAGAATGTTAGATTTAATTTAGATTTTACAATTATCATGAATGTGGCCCAGGTACATTATCTACCTCAAAGTGATTTTAACTATTCCAAAATTACTCCAGACATTTAAAATTACTTTTAATTAAATGAAAATTACTTCCAAGAGTGGAGAACGAAATGTTTAATGATCCAAGAAAATCAATTTTAACAAATCACTTAAAACTGCAACACAAGAGGATAAAAAGGTTTAGATATAATGTGAAGTAATGGTGTTTACCAACATCACGGTGGGGAAAACAAGCTGCATGTTTACTGCACAAGAAAAATGGTACCGCAGGTAAAAACTGCCTTTGAAGTTCCAACACAAATGGATTGAATGTGGCAGTCATTGTGATATTTTTTTTTTTACTAAGATTGTCCCTTGTTCTTCACTCAAAGAAGCAACATATTTATGCAGAAAATTCAAATCTGGATAGCAACATCTCATAAACGGTGCCGACATTGACTACCATATGAATCCAAGTTGATGACCTTCATATTCATTTAAATGTAAAAGAGATCCAAGATCATATAAAGCAAAGTTATCAAATTCTAAAGAAGTTGAGTGATTTGAACAAACAACTGGCTTTATCTAACAGCCCTCTTGGGCTGGAAATATTGGGAAGTTTAAATCAGTCATTGACACCATGAACTCAAAGCCAAACTAAATTTTCTAGTAATATCCACCTGATAAAAGAGAGGGAGAAAAAGAACCATGCTTTGAAATTCCCCCGGAATCGCAAGTGTGTTTTCATCATTCTCACTCCTCCATAGCATCGCCTCCTTCGATTATCTCCACCTTTTCCTTCAATGGCATAATCTTCGTCAGCAGAACCTCTGTAGTAAAAGAAAGCATGTGTCATTGGTAGAGCAATAGGGGAAGTAGCGGATGTGGAAAGAGAAACCAAACATGATAGTATGCGAACGAGTAGGGTAAACAAATGACTAACCCGTTTTCTTGGGGAAGGAATAACCTTTTGAACTGACGTATGTTCGAGGATTCGGCAAGAGGTGGTTTCTTAGATAATCCTTTTGACCCTACAATACCCAAAGAAATAAACATACGATAATCACACAATACATGTTAGATGTGAATTCTTCCCTATTATCTACAAAGAAATCGAGACACCTTAAGATCACAAACCTGGGTAATAACACAAACATCAACGTTACTTCCACTCCCCAAATCATTAAATACTCCAGAACATATCGCCTCAGTTACAAGTCGAATCCCTTCATCCCTCTGCCACAAGAAAATAAAAAATCCCACCAATCACCATGGCAGATAGAAAAGGAAAGAATGATTGCCACAACTAAGAAGCACCATCTTGTTAAATTTATTTGTATCTATATAAGCACGTGAACTTACAGTCAGGCCTTCCTTGTACTTTGATTCGAATACAGCCATGGCAGCTAGAGAACCCGATCCCATTGTAGCAAATGGCAAGGTGTCAGTGGATCCATGAGGATAGATCTGCAGATGAAGTACAACATTAAAAGATGGCAAGTTATGCAACCCAAAATCGTTTGTTTTTTAGGACAAAACTCACAGTATGTAAATGAGGTCCAGTAACATCAACCCCACCAAGCACCAAAGCGGCTGAAACATAACCTTGATAACTGGAGAAGACAATGGATGGAAAGACTTAAACTCATGCTACAGACAGATGAGAGATACGGAAAAAAATTCCAAGTTGACAAAAAAGGCTATACCCAAAAAGGTGTTTTTTGAGAAGGGTCAGCGCAGTAACAACTCTTGATTCTCGACCAGTGTGGTAGCGATGCAATTGCAATTGGGAGCTAACCATATCTTAAAAAAATGCAAGAATAATAGAATTAGGTCTGTTTGAGAAACAGTATTGATGAATTTTAACGTGTAGTAGCAAGATATCACCAATTACCTGTTACTGCCTCTGTATCAGCAGCAGTTCCTGCTCCACAACAATATATGTTTGGTGCCATGTAATGAATTTTCTCACAGTTTTTGTCAGCAACAATAGGGCCTTCAGTAGCACGTGTATCTGCCCCAAGAATAACACCATCCTGAAGCAAATCAGGAAGATAAAATAAAACATTATTTTGAATTTACAAAAGAAGCTACGGTCTATAATAACATAATCGAAAACAAGAAACCATGCAGTGACAAGTATACATTTACTAACTAACTTGACCAGACTCTTCAATTCAATCATCTTCTGAAAAATGAACATTATCGAAATGGTGAATGCTTAAATAATTTCTTCAGACAACACAACCAGAAGATAGCAACTTTAGTACTGTTAAGACTTTTCCCCAATAATTTTTTATATTTCATATAAAGCAGATATTCTAGGCTTCAATATATTGGCATTAGGAGATATTGGAAGAGTGATGAGAAATTTATCGTGGGAAGGGGTCAAGGAGGGAGGAGGGTCCCATTTAGTTAAGTGGGAGGTGGTGGTGAACTGGTGGGACTGGGAGGACTTGGGATTTGCTTGAGATTACGTAATGAAGCTCTTCTAGCAAAATGGTTGCATCAATTCTTCATGGATCACAATGCTTTGTAGTGCCGAGCTATTGTGAGTAAATATGAACCACACCCATCTGAGTGGGTTTCAGGTGGGTCTAAGGACACTACACTTGTAGAAAATAGAAATCTTTGGGAAGTTATTACCTCTAGATTTCTTTTCTTTTCTTTTCTCAGCCTATAACATGTTCCATTGGGGATGGCTCAAAGTTATACTTCTAGAAGGATTGATGGGTGAATGATAAGCCCCATTGTGCGTTGTTTTGGCGGTTATACTATCTCGCCAATAAGAGGTTGCATTAAGTGGGTTTAATTTTTCCCTTCTTATTCAATCTCCTTAGGTTTTTATCATCATTTTCCTGATAGAGAGGCAACAAAAAGGGTGTTTCTTCTTTCCCTCCTTTAAGACTAGCAGGCCTACCTAAGGAGAAAGAGGTTAGGATTTGGACCCCCCAATCCATAAGGGGTTTGTGTCTTGCAATTAATTTTTCCACAATTTGTCTACCCCTTCTCCATCCCAAGTTGTCTCTGCTGTCTCCTTTCTCTGGACAGTTAAAATCCCAAAGGTCGAATTCTTTGTTTGGCGGTTTTACACGGGAGTGTCAATAACAAGGATCGCTTTCAAAGACAATATTTTGTTGAGTTCTACAAGCAATGGTGCACTCTTTGAAGGCAACAAGAGGACCTCGATCATATGCTTTGGGGTTGCTAATTTGTTCAATGAATCTCTTTGGTGTTGGTGACTGAGCTCTTTTTTCTTTTTCTTTTTTTCTTTTCATATTTTTCTATGCCCTTGTATATTCTATCATTCTTTTAATGAAAGCTCCATTTCTTACTCAAAAGGTAAAATATATATGGGCATTGGGGGCAGTCTTACTACACTAATAGCATAACTTCAACTCCCAATGCTAGTAACTCAAGCTGGCTTAGCTTCACAGTTTTCTCTTCCAAAAGTTTGCCATTGCATGTCGTATATTTATAACTGAACATAGAAGACTACACGCACTATGGCATAATTGATTATTGAAACTTTGTCATAAAATAAGCAAAAAGGTGCTCAACATAAAAAATCAAGTTTCCTATACACTCCTAAATTACATTGGGAGTTCTTCAATGAAACATCGCTCCTTACAAGGCTTATCAATTTCAATTCAAAACCTCAGACTTCATTGTAGAAAGACTAATTAAGGGAAGCTAAAAAAGGCCAATTTTCCGAAACTAATAGAGAGATTAAAGTGAACTCAAATAACAAAGAAAGGAAAGACATTTCCAAATATTGATTACGGTGGTGATGGATCTCTACAAAATTAATGTCTGGAAAGACAACATTTGGCAATAAAAAAATAAGATTGACCTATGTAACACCCTAAATGTAACCAATTACCTCGAAGATTAAACCCACAATGGTAGTTCCAGTCTTAAGGTAAGATGGAGATTTAAGACCCTTCTTTGCAAGCATATCATTTCTTCTGCAGAGATCAAAACTAAACCCACCCTTGGGAGGAACATCAATTGCAAAGGTAGACATAGCTAAATTTCAAGTGCAACTGCAAAGTTGAAACAAAAATATGAACTGGCTTCAAATCGAAAATGGAAAAGAAAAAAAAAAAAATCAATCAACCCCACAACTTTTTAAAATATGCTTTCAAGAATCCAACTAAATCATGAACCAAATTAGCGAGTCGCTACACCCAGAAATAAAACCTTAGAAGTCTTACATTTTCAAGCAATAGAATATCAACGTTAAACCTAAAAAATTACTGCATTATCTCAAATTCAGCTGCGACCCATAACCAGAGTGAGCAGATTAAAATGGCAACATCAAATGGTGGAAGACGAAGACCAGAAAATGCAAAGCTTATTACTCATAAACACAACATTTCGCGATTGGACTCAAATACTGGAACAGTGAGTGTTGAATTTGAGATTGATGGCTTGTTCGCAGTCTAAATCGAAGTAAATAACATTGCGGCTTAAACCCCAAATCAAAAATAATCGTGAACCACTTGAAAGAAGAGGGGAATTACCCTTGCTGTGAAGCTGCCGCCGCCACGGCCGGAGTTTGATGGTAGCGTCGAGGAGGGACGCCGTCGCCGAATACCCCTTGTCTCTTGAATAGCACGCTGAACGCCCGAGTCTTTGCTGGTGGGATCGTCGTCGCCGCCTACCTTGATCGTTAGTTAGATGGAGAAGCGTTGGCCGGTGGTTGAGGAACGCCGGAGTGCTGGCCGGAAGAATAAAATAGAAGAAAGGGATCTGGGGGTTCACAATTAGAGAAGAATTAAAGAGGAAAATGTAATGTATGCCCCTCGTTTTATTTTCCTTTCTCCCTTCTACAAGTAAACAAACATAAAAATATATACATTCAAAGTTGGCTCCATTTCCACATGGGGCAATTGCAAGCAAGGTTGGAAATATAGGTGTCCATATCAATGTAAATTTTGAAAACTTTGTAAAAAAAAAAAAAAAAAAAAAAAAATTATAATTAGTTCATGAAACTTTGTGATATAATTAGACAATAATTGATTATTTTTAATCATTATTCTATAAATTAAGATAATATTTAGATGTAAATGGTAAATGTCAATGTAAGATTTTTAAAAATAATATAAAGTTTATGAATGTTTTGAGGTGAAATTACGTGACATTGAAAGTTTGGACAGTAAAAAAAAAAAGGAAAAAGACTAATATCAATTTAATTTTGAGGTGAAATGATGTGAACGTTTAATAGAAAAAGTTTGAATGAGGTTAAAAATAAACATGGGTTTTTTTTGTGGCTTTTTTTTTCAAATTCAATTTCTTTATAAATGAAAATTTTGAATTGAAAATGGAGAAAATATGAAAATTTGAATAAGTAGTACATTGAAAAGCTTCATCATTCCTCTAAAACAACTTTAGCATGTGGAATTATACTCATGTATAATAAAAACATAAAATTGAAAAACTTAACCTGAGTTAGCGTAGTTAATTTAAAAAAAAGAATCAAAATTTACTCAAAATTTTGTTGGGATGGGGGACGAAATTTTTCCTTACCGAAATTTTAAGGCAATCGAAATCTCAAAATTTTGATTTCAATGGAAATTTTCTACTATAATTGCAAGAATATAAGAAAAAAAATATTATAAAAATTATAAAATTAGCAAATGACTTTATGAGATTCATATATTAGATATGATTTCTATTTTTTATTATTATAATTTTATCCTTTTTGGATGTATATTGATAGTATATATCACTGTTTTTTTTTATATCAATTAATTGATATATTTTAAATTTTAAATATTAGTTGACTAATATACTTTTTAGTAGATTATATAATTGATATACTAAATTTACCCTTCATTAAACCAAATTCTTTGTCAAGCGAGATCTTAGTCTCCTTGGGTGGGTTTAGAGATTTCTGTTTTGCTATCTTTTAGGGACTTTGTTAGTTTTGTTTGATTCATTGGTGTTGGTTCAGATTTTGGAAGGCATTATAGCATGTCTGGTTGAAGCGGCAAGTTGTGTTGTTGATATTAAACTCTTCCTTTGCTTCTGTGTCCTTTCAACATGTGCATCAATCTCGTAACTTGGTAGCTCATATGTTGGCTCGAGTTGGTTTGTTAGCAAGAGGGGAGTTATGATTGAATAATTTTCCAGTTCATTTGGTGGATTTGTATTCTAGTGACTTTACTTTCCTCGTTACCCATCATGGAGCTTAGTTTCCTTCTGGTTTGTTGTATCTCCAAAAAAAAAAAAAAATATATATATATATATATATATATACACGTATTATTTGTGGACTAATTAATTTGAATTCTTATTCAATTGTTTTAGAGTATTAATTTTTTACTACATCATCATCAAGTTACAATGGTTCAATTTGTCATGTTAGTAATCATCTTGAATGTATGTTAATAAACTATTGATACACCAATGTTCCACTTGAAAGTGAATTTTGAATGAGTGGTTATCTACTACTAATATAAGAACAAATCTATTTAAAATGTACCAATGTACTAATGATGTTATACTTTAAATGAACTTTGAGTTAATATTAATATACTGCTAATACATTAGTGTTATGGTTGAAATTTAATTTAGAATAACTGTAATTGATATACTGTTGATGTTAGACTTGAAATAAATTTATAATGAGTATTGATATATTACTGATACATCAAAGATATATTTGAAATGAATTTTTAGTAGCTAATATGTTATTATTGATACACCAATGCAATACTTAGTATTGTATTTTGAACAAATGATGATATACGACTAAATTGCTAATGATATATTTGAAATGCATTTTAAATTAATATTGATATAAATATGAAATACCAAAATCTTATATGTCAAGTATATTGATATTTCATATTTGGTATATCAAACTATATTATTGATAGACTTTTCCTTTTCTCTAAATCTGGTTTATCAATCAGGAAATTGGAAAATTGTAAAAAATAGCCTTAAAACATTCCCATTTTTCAACTAGTGCACTTTTGAAAAACTCATTGAGATTTTTTTTTTTTTTTGTGCTTCTCGGGCGAATATTATGTAATCTTAAACTGGTTGAAATAGCCCTAAAAAGTTTCCATCTTCCAAATATTATGTAATATTAACCAATCTTATACCAAATCTTACATCTTTTCATATTTTCTCTAAATTTTGTATCTTTCCCAAATATAATTTTTCAAATCTTACTTCTAATTTCAGTTTAAGGAATTAATTGAAGGGTTATTTTCAAATATAGAAAAATGAACCAAAATATTTACAAATATAACAAAATTTTACTGTTTATCTGCAATCGATGATATTTTGCTATTATTTGTAAATATTTTCAACAATTTTATCCTTTAAAATAATTTCCTTTATTTGAATTTCCCAATTTATGTTACTAGAATTATTTGAACTATTAGAACGACGTCCAACTCTTCTCCAACACTTTGCCATAGCAAAATCTCACTTTTTTGGCTCTCTAATATATTTAAAACCTAAGTAAAATGCCTAAGATCTATCAAAATCTTGAAAGCTTTAAGTCTGTGAGGGAAATGAGGTTTCGTATATTTGATGGATATCTTTCAAGCATCCTAGGGCTCGTTTGGTAACGTTCTCGTTTCCCATTTTCTGTATTTGTTTCTCATTTTTAAGAAGCTAACATGTTTGATAACCGTTCATGTTTCTTGTTTTTAAAATTTAAGAAACGTTTCTAAAGAAGGGGTAAATTTTTAGAAACTACCCAATGTAGATTTATAGATTATATTAGTTTTATATTCTAAACTTCTCAATATGTGTATTTATATATTGTTTTAAATTTTAATTTAAAATTTTGGAATATGTATATGAGAGTGCAACTACAAGTGAGTGGAGTGACATATAGTTAATTTATGAAAATTGATTAATTAAAGAGTTTAATTAATTAATTTTAAAACATAGAAGCTTATAACCTCTAGGCCTAACAAATCCCCTTATTAGCTCAAACAAATAACATGGTAACCTTTCATTTATTGTTGTACTTCTGGTCCTTTGAATACAAGTTGAATTATAATGGATTTTTAATATAGAGTTTAATCTCTCTCAAGCTTTATGTTTTCTTTGTATTCTTGTGTTTAGAATGCATGTTTTGGAGCTTTTCATCTAGTTTGATCAATTAGATTGGACTAAAACATATTTATCTCTTTTTGTGCATTAGTTAGCCTTTAAAGATGAAATTTGAAAGTCGAGCGGAAGGGTTGTTGAGATCCTTATCAAATAATTTATCTAGCCTAGCTAAAAATTTTAGTAGAAGCAGGATAAGTCAATTCACAAGAAGCCATAATCAATTGATTTCTTTAATTGGATTTAAGTAAAGAGATTGGAGATTTTGTATGAGATGCATGCAAAGGAAACTAAATATGCTAGAAGATACATGGTTGTGAATAGAATCAATTTTACTGGCACCATTGGAGTATGTCAAGCTGGTATGTAACATTGACCATCGAAACTAATGATTTAATCAAATTCTTTGTTAAAAATTCAATTGACTAAACTAGAAAATGTGGCAAGCTTCAAGACTCTCTTAAAAAAAATAATAATAATAAATAAAATAATTACTTCAACGTCAGATTAATTCCTGGATTAACCAAACAATTGGAGGGATGAGAAGCGTTCCATACTACATAGTCAAAAGCATTAAGTTCTAGGAATTGATCAAAACGTTCCAATTAAACTAGAAATTTAATTCAACTACAACACTCTTTTAAACTTAAGACCTATCATGCAACCAATGAACATTTAGAAAAAAATCTATGCATGAGACAATCTAGATACTACCTGATTACATTTAATACAACAATTACCATTTATGATTTGCATTCAACAAAATGACAAAGTTAATCTACTCGAGTTGTCAATTCAATTTGAATAAGGATACTCCTTATTAAACTATAAACGTGAAAGATAAATAACATAAGAATTTGAGAGCATGAAGTTCATACAATCCTCACAATATTTATAAAATGCTAATCCCCAAAAATCTTTAAATCAACTATATGAACTTAGTCGGGCATTGAACTATAGATAAAATTTAAGTTATAATCTATAAAATCAAAGAGGGTAGATAAAAAAAGAACGAAGGAATAAAAAAAAATGATATATCATTCGCTCAAATGGGATACTTCCTTTTGATAATGGATGAGGTGCATTTATAAAAGACATTAAAGCATTCATGGAGCATTATTTGAAGCGTCTCACAATGTTGAGTGGCAGCATCAAGATGCTGAGGTACCATCTTAGAGGGTCTTAGAGCGTCATGAACAGCATTGAGACACTCTCCATATAGGAGCAAAATGGTCTTTTAGTGTTCTTGGTAAGGTTGGTGTTTTTGGGACTCCAAATACTTTATTTAAGTGTAACTTTGACACGAGAGGCCTAATTTACCTCTGACTTACTCGATGCCTACAAAATATTCACTTTCAGTTGATTAGTTGTCTAATCTAGCTTGACTTAGACCAAGAAAGATAATACGTTTATGGTACTATCAAATCCTCTTCATTAAATCTTCTTTGTCTTACTTCTTATAATAGTTATTTCGGATACATACAAATGGATCAACAATTGAATTCAAATAATCATTAATTTAACTAACAACGACTAAAAAAGATTTATCAGCGGTACAAATTAAGTCACTTTCGTACATTCAAAGTTTTAATCAAATAAATTCTTAATTTAGAGTTTTAATTGATTACACTAACAAAAGTTGCCTAATGTTTGACCAAATGAAAAGGAAGAGAAGGAAAGAAAATGGATTGGAATACAAATTCAATGACATATTTTGAGGGCATGAGTGTATCTGTTATGGTCCTCCCATTCGACTAGTCCTTTGATAATTATTCAATTTTTGTCTCTATATTTTTAAATATTTAATTTTAATCTTTATATTTTTAATAAATTTAAATTTAGTCTCTATCATTAATTTATTGTTGATGTTTAAAAAAAAATTAAAATTAAACATTTAAAAGTATAATATAATATTTTTCTAAATACCAAATATGATATTTGAACAATATCGGTCAAATCTTGAAATTCAACATTACTCTCTTTTATTTTCTCTCTCTCCTCTTAGGTTCGAGAAAAAGATGCCGAATCTCTTCAGAATTGAGAGAATTAAGGAAAACATTTTACACCACGCATATATTTTACGCTACATTAGATTTTACGCTATATATATATAAAGAAAATTACTATTTTCAAAAATAAAATATATGTACACACACAAACACTAGGGGAGATAGGTGGCTTTTTGACTATGGACAAAACTCAATTTTGATAAGTAATGTAAAATGGGTGCTCAAAAATAATAATAATAATAATTTGAATAGTCTTTAAATATCGGTTTAGTTACAAGTTTTCCCATTGAATTTTAAGATTGGGTTCATAATTACTTCATTGTATATCTTTTAAAATGTGAGGCGTGCATTACTTTCTTCCACCTTCATTTCATGTCTAATAAATTTTTGTTATATTCTACATTTTTTAAATTTATTAAAATTCGTGTCTCATATAGAGCACAATACGTTTCATGTACAACAATCTATTATGTTCAAAATTGAAAGTTTAAACCTCATTTGATAACCATTTCGTTTTATGTTTCTAGTTTTTGGATTTTAAAATTAAGTTTATTTTTTTCTCAATTACTTGCATCTTTCTAAAGTATAAAAATTGAATTCTTAGCCAAATTTCAAAAAACAAAAACAAATTTTTAAAAATTATATTTTTTAGGTCTCGTTTAGTAATCATTTGACTTTTGGTTTTTAGTTTTTAAGAATTAAGCCTGTAAACAATCAATCCACCTTTAAATTTCTTGTATTTTTGTAATCTACTTCTTACGAATGTTTAAAAAACCAAACCAAAATTTGAAAACTAAAAAAGTTAGTTTTTGAAAACTTTTTTTTGGTTTTAGAATTTGACTAAGAATACAATTTTTATACTTAAATAAAATGCAAACCATTGTAAAAATGGAAAAAAAATAAGCTTAAATTCTTTTAAAAATGGTTAAAAAATTAATAGAAAATCGAAAGACTAATTAGACAAATTTATGAAGTCATATAATAATTGTTTTGAAAAATTAGAAAACTAAAAATTTAAGGTTGATTTTTAAAAATTAAATAAAAATGAAATAAAAATATAAAAATTAATAAATATTTGTTTAAGTTTAAAGAGTAATTAGATAAACTTTAAGTTATTTTTAAATATAGAAAAATGAACTAAAATATTTATAAATGTAAAAAATAATTTATGATCTATATATGATAGACTACTATCTATATCTATTGCACGTAAACGCAAATAATAGTTTATTACAAATATACTATGATATTTTACTGTTATCTATAAATATTTTCTAACAATTTAGTGATTTAAAATAACTTTTCGCAAATTTATGGAGTAAACAAATATAATTTTGAGTGGTTTGACCTGCAATAAAAAAGATGAAATTTATAGAGAATTTTGAAATGAGAGCGACAGAGAAGAAACATTGAACAAAGCCAAAGAAAAAGAAACAGAAAAAAAAAAAAAAAAAAAA
>QLSR01000005.1:5465568-5484989 GCA_031780015.1 Citrullus colocynthis | reverse complement strand
AAAAAAAAAAAAAAAAAAAAAATGACTCCAGTTTCTTTCTTTTTAAATTGTGTCCTTATCCGTCTGAAACCCAATCAGACTTCTCCACGTGTCCTTGGTGTCGAGTTTTCTTCGGGGCAAAATGATTTGTTTCAAAGAGGATAATATCACTATTAAAGATTTTTTTTTTCTTTTTTTCTTCATTTTTGATTTCTACACTTTTCATTTTGATTTATTTTGTTCTCTATATTTTAAAATATTCATTTTGATCTCTATATTTTCGACTTTAATTCATTTTGGTATTTATACTTATAAAATATTCAGTTTAATCCTTGTACTTTTAATTTTGATTTAATTTGGTTTTTATACTTTTAAAATTTGACTATTTTGGCCCTTTCATTTCATTTCTATTTCATTTTTAAGAGATCAAAATAGTCATTTTTTAAAAGTTCAACGACCAAAATGAATCAAAGTTAAAAGTACAAGGATCAAAATAAACATTTTGAAAGTATAAGAATCAAAATGAACTAAAATTAAAAGTATAAAGACCAAAATGAACTAAAATCAAAAGTACAAAAGCTAAAATAATATTTAAACAAAGAACATATTTAAAGAGTTGTTAATAATAGAATATTGTGAAACAAACTATGAATTATTTTGAAATGAAAATAATCCTATCACCTATGATTAGTTGGTCTAATACTTGGTCAATTTAAGTGCTTTATATAGTTGAATCTCCCGTAAAATAAAAATAAAATCATTGCAAATATAAATTATGGTGAAACCAATTCTTTAAAAAAAAAAAAATGCATTTATGGATATCTTTTTTGAAAATGTTAGGATACAAATCCCATTTAGTTAGACGGAAACCTTTTATTCCATCACTTTTATTTTATTCGACTAGTTGCTTCTTTCGGTCACTATAATCATATCATGTCATATTAGGTCGAATCCTTACTTTTTATCTACTTAATATATCATGTCAAATGTTTGAACTAAAATTACGGATGATAAAGAATATTTGAATCAAATTAGAATGTTTTAAGAAGTAATTATATTAAATGTTTGGGAGATCGTAATGGAATGAGATTGTAATATAATGTAATCCAAAATCAATTTTTAAGTTGAACGTTTTAGGCTCGATTTATAATATAAAAATCATTATGTTTCAACAGTTTTAAACTCAATCCTATTTTTCATCGTTTTTACGCTTGACAGTCTCATTTTCGTTTCTTCCTTGAGTCCTCACAGATTACAAATACTCCATTGATTCTCAGTAATCTTATTACATTCCAACTCCCCAAACAACTCCTAAATTTATTGACTAAATTGAAAATTTAACCAATTAAAAACAATGGTACTTGCTTAAGGGCCCATTTGGATTAACTTTAAAAATAAATGTTTTTCGAAAATTCATTTTCATTTGAACACTTTTGGTAAGAATTGATTAGACTAAAAACATTAATGACTTTCAAAATCTATTTTGAGTAGTTGTCAAACACTTGTATTTTTATCAAAATGACTTGTTTTTTAAATTAAACACTTGGAAATGTATTTCAAACACACCCTAAATCTCCATTTCATTTGGAATATGGCATCATTAGAAGAGTGGATTTCTTAATGTCTCATTTGATAACTATTGGTTTATATATATATATATATATATATATAGTTTCTTGAATTGTGCTTGTGACATCGCAAATTTTTAAGTAATTTGTTTTTTTAAAAAATTAATTATCTTGAATTATTTGGTTAGTTGTTTGAATTTTGAAGCTTTAATTGGATTATGTTGAGAAATATTAAATTAAATAAGTCGCATATGTTTTGACAAAAGGAAAAGGGAAAGGAAAATTTAAATATATATATATATTTAAGGTCTTGGAAAAGGAAAAGGAAAGAAAATTTAAGGAAGAATATATATATATATATAAGCCAATCTTGGATTCCATTCGGTTTTGATCTGCAAGCCGCCGCCTCCTCCGACTTCTTCTTCTTCTTCGTCCGTGCGTCGCTGGCGTCCTCGTCGTCTCCTTCTTCGACTGTGCCGTCGTCGCTCCCCTCTCCCGATCAGTCGTTGCCGGTCATTCGCACCTCCGCACCGCTGCTGCTGTGTCGGTCAGTACCACTGCCGCTATAGTCAACTGCTTGCCTGACTGTCCATCGTCGAATCAGTAATGTTTGGGTGAGTATCTCGGACCCAAGGGGAGTTGTGGCGTAGTTTGGTAAACTTTTGGGAATTTAAGTCTTTTCGGTTAAAACTTGTTAGGTGACCGGAGGTTACATTGGGTCGAAGGATTAAAGGCAACTGTTAGTTAAGCCACGCTTGGATAAGAACACTTTTGAATTAATTTGGAATTAACTTGTGGTGGGACTAGACTTGTTGACTAACTCAAGCTAGGAATTTTGCTTCCAATTTTATTCAGGAGTATTTGCAAGGAATTACGGTGCGTTTGGCGATTTGGACCTAAGCTCAAGATAAGTAATCTTATTACCTGAACTGCCCTCGGGCCATATGTTTAGTTGCCATGATGTAGTAGGTTTCTAGAGCCACTTATGAGATACTATGCATGTATGCAATTTCCATGTCTTAAAGGTATATGTGCCTATTAGTATATAAACCTATGTTGTTAAACATTTATGAACCTTATTGTTAGCATATGAATCCATGTGATGGAATGATTGTGAACTTTATTGATCATGTACGATGAGTAGTGGTGACTCCCCTACGTTGGTTGGGTGTCCATAGGAGGTTGTGTTCCTTCGGGTTCATCAGAGGCTATGTCCCTTCGAGTACACCAGAAGTTTGTGTCCCTTTGAGATCACCAGAGGTAAGTGTCTCCTTCGGGACTCACTAGAGGTTTGTGAGCACCAATGACCAACGGTGGGGCGGGTCTAACCATTCACTTATAGATGTATGATGTATGATAGATATGCATGTCTCTCATGTTTGACGCACTTATTGGACATAGGTGCCTAGCCTGACCTCGATAGTAGGGTTACTTATTGAGTAATAAAATTATTCATCATTTCCTCTTATGTATTTTTCAGGTAAAGGAAGGAATGTGTTGGCGAATGACAGGAAGAATCCTTGATGGCATCATGGGACTTGTAGCAGCTTCCGCTTAGTTTTGCATGTTTTCTTTTTATGAAATTTTGTCCAACTGTCCAGTTTTGTTTTGAGACTCGTCTCCCTATTCATTTATGCTGATTTTCATCTATGAAGCTTATTTTATTGTTTTCCTTAGGGGTACCCCGAACCAAAATTTCATTTATTTGCTATTGTGCTGATTTCTTGAATTAAAACAAGTAGAAATTTTCATGAAAAAACATGGGTCATTGTTTACCATCCTGCATATTGTCGTTTCTATGAATTGTTGCATGCACTGAGTAATGGTCCGATTAGTTAGTTGTTAGTCAGGTCGTTACAGTGCTAGCTATCTCACAATTTCTTTACCATCATTTTCATCTTTCTTAAGGAAGCATTTGACTTTTTAGTTAAATTTCAAATACAGAACAGTAAAAACTTTTTTTTAATTTTCAGAACTTGTTTTGAATTTTGAAAATCTATACTACAGATAAAATGGGCAATGAGGAAGAATTTTTTTCATTTCATTTTTAGTTTTCTATTTTTGAAATTTATGTTTGTTTCTTCCTATCTTTAATATGTATTTTACCTATCTTAAAAAAACACTTGAATTCATAGTCAAATTCTAAAAGCGAAAAGTATTTTAAAACATTTAAGGCCCGTTTGGATTAACATAAACAATAAATATTTTTTAAAAATTCACTTTCATTTAAATACTTTTGACAAGAACTCTTTAAAATAAAGACAATAATAGCTTTCAAAATTCATTTTGAGTGATTGTCGAACACTTGTATTTCTTTCAAAATAAATTATTTTTGTAAAATTAAACACTTGAAAAGGTATTCCAAACATACCATTAGTAACCAGTTGAGCTTTGATTTTTTTGTTTATGAAAATTTGAGCTTAATTACTTTCTCACAATTCTTTTTTATCATGATTTTCATATTTCCAAACTAAACATTAATTCCTAAACATTAATTCCTAAAACCAAAAACGATTTGTTATTTCAAAAATTGGCTTACATGTTAAAAATATACATAAATGTAAAGAATAAAATATAGAAATCAATCGTTGAAAAAAATGTTTATAGGCTTAATTTTAAAAAACTAAATGGTAGTTTTTAAGATTTGATTTGATTCTTAAAAACATAGATATAGATATAAAGTGGACAAAAATACGTGGAAACTTATAAATGGAAATAGTGTTTATAAATTTAATTTTAAAAAATAATAAAAAAATAAACCAAATGGATAATTGTGAAATGAGGCCTAAACTTACAAAATGGATTAGGAAGCAAGCGGAAAAAAAAGCTTTAAAATAGGAAAAAGAATGGAGAGAGCATAAAAAGGAAAGAGAAAATGTTGGCCGAAAGGTCCAAATTTTGGGAATCTATCCAATTAAAAAACGAGGTAAAAATTATGAGAACTAGACTATCTTCCTCTTCTTTTTTCCCTTTTACTTTCGGTTTTCTTTAATTTTTAAAAAAGAAAATTATGAAAAAAGCAAATAAATATCTTTAAAAAAAAAAAAAAAGATAAGGAATAATTGAAAATAGCTTTATTATTGGCCCATGATTTAGACTAAAATTGAGATTTGGACCTTCCAAGATGTGCAGAGATTAGATTTTCACGTGATATGATGTGGCTTAGGGGCTAACAAAGTGGAACATGGTAAGCGCTTAACTCGTGTTGAATAGGGCAATGAGAGAGAATCGACAAAGACTATTTAGATAGCCAGTTTGTTAGATCTTAATTACTAACACATTGGTTGATAATTGAATGTGCAACATGATATATATACTTACGTGTCGACTTGTAATTAAATATTTAGAAAAGAGAACCATTTATATCTACATTTATTTAATTCAACGATAATTTTTTTTCATTAAAAATGAATGTGCTTCACATTAGTCAATCATATACACACATAAAACTTAAATTTAAAAAAGAGAGACAGACTGAGAAAATTGTTTTCACTAAAATTGACTAGTTAACATGAATATATAATTAATTTATGTATTTATATCAAATTTGATGAAAAATGATGAAAAAAAAAAGAATGAAAGGAGAGAGAAGAGAAATGAAATACATGAAAAGAATAAGAAATTGAAAAAATAAAAAAGGATAATTGTTTATAATATTATAATCTATATGTTTTAATTTCTCTTTCGAATTTTATTTTTTTTATAGCAAATATAAATAAAAATGAGTAAAAATATGTTAAACTATCATTTTAAACACAATACTTTGTCACTTGTTCAAGTTCAGTCTCTATACTTTCAGCCTTAAATTGTTTATTGTTGATTTTTCATAAACTTTTTATTATTTATTAGTCTTTTTACTATAAATTTTTTAAATATCTAAACTTTTAGGTCAATACGTCAAATTTCTCAAACGTCTAAATTTTACTATAATAGTTTATCGCGATCTATCGTAGATAGACTATATATTTTACTATTGGTTATAAATATTTTTAACCGTTTTGTCATTTTTTTATTAATTTTGGGTTTAAATTAATACAATATATTGATTTAATATTTTTTTTAAAAAAAATTAATGACAAAAACGTTTAGCAACTTGACCAGGTTAAGGTGTGTATAGCTTTATCATGTTTGCAATAATTTTTAAAATAATAATTAGGCTTTTTAGCTCTAAATTCTTATATTTTTATATTTTATATGATTTGTAGTTTTCATTGGTTGGTGCGTCGGCGATACACGTGGCATGAAGTGGAGTGTAGAAGAGGGTATTGAGATTGTAACGTGTCTTCGTGTTATTGCACAACACAAACCACCAACAAATGTGCCAAATACTATGAATACAACTCCAATAAATCAATCCATCCTCTCTTCTCTTTAGTTGAAGAAAAATAATAATTAATAGATTTGTTTGTTGAAATTTACAAATATAGTAAAAGAAATATTAAGTCTCATTTTTGTTTTTATCATTCCAATTTTACACTCGATTGGTGTATTAGCAAATACACCAATAATATATTTGATATATTAGTTAATTCATATACTTTATATTTAATATATCAAACAAATAATATATTTTTTGTTTGTTAAATCAACTAGTTATATAATTGATCTATCAACAAATTGTCAACAGATGCTTACGTATTTGAATCCTTACTCATTTGTTTCAAAGTATTAATTTTGTAGTATATCATCATTAACTTATAATGCTTAAATTTGTCCTCTTGGTAACCATTTTGAATTTATGTTGATAAACTATTGACACATGAATGTGACACTTGAAATTGAATTAATTGATCAATAGGATATGAAATTCTATTGTGTGTGATCAATGGATCAATAGGATATGAAATTGGATTTTAATTCATGACTTTACTTTTTTATATTATTATTTTTTTAGTTTTTAGTTCAACAACATATGGAGATGAGGGATTAGAACTTTTGACTTCTAGATTGATATAGATGTTTTAACTAGTAGAGTTATACTCAACCAAGTTCACCACAAATATAAAATTAAGGAGAAAATCAATTTATACCTCTAAACTCTAACCATTTTGGTCCCTTAAAAATAAAGAGACCGAAATGATCTATTTTTAAAAGTACAAGAACTAAAATAAACCAAAATAAAAAATACAAAGATCAAAATAAACATATGGTATAAGCAAGGTTCAAAATATTAATGTTGATAGAAATATCGAGGTTCCAATTTTTATGACAATATCAACATCAATGGAAATTTCGAGAAATTTTATGGAAATTTATAAAAATTGTTATAATTAGTAAATTAAATTTTGATCGTGGCTTAATTAAGCTATAATTAACCATTTTTAATCATAATTTCGAATAAAGTAAAGGTAAATGTTAATGGAAGAGCAAAAATTTAAAAAAATAGAAAAATAATTACAAAATAATATAAAATTTAAAAATCTTAAAGAGAAATGATCTAAAAATTTAATGGAAAAAGTTTAAACAAAACTAAAAACAAACTTTAGAAATGAAAGTTTTGGATTCAAAATAAATATGAAAATGGAGAAATATTGAAAATAAGAAAAAGCTTCATCCTTATTAAAATGACCATCGGCGAGTGAAACAATACAATTATGTGTATAATCAAAACCATAAACTAAAAAACTTGAACTAAGCTAACATAGTTAATTCCAAAAAAAATTTAAAATTTTCTCTCCCCCTACTATAATTTCGAGACCATCTAAATTTGATCGATGGAAAAATTTCATTATGGCTATTGGAACCAACATGAACTAAAATCAAAATCAAAAGTAAATAAACTAAAATAATATTAAAAAAAAAAAAAAAAAAATTGTCGGTAGTGCAATAGGAGAGAAAAGTTTTAAAGCATGACACATGACAATGGGAATGCGTGGCACTCAGTTTTCTCTGCTCCAACTCACTCCATAGCCTTTCATCCAACTCCTTATCCCTCACCCATTATCTCCTTCTTCTTCTTCTTCAACCCAATCCATGGAGTCCCAATACATTCAGAGGCACCACAGCCACAATCCCACAGATAATCAGTGCTCCTCCGCCATTTTCAAGCACATCAAAGCTCCCGTTCACCTCGTATGTCTCTCTCTTTTCCTTTTCAATTTCACTTTGCTTCACTCTATTCCAATCCTTGTTCTTATGGTAGTATTTCAGGTCATAGATTCAGCAGTTCCCCTAATTTGTTTCACAAGTGGAAGGGAATGGATGTGGTCTCTGAAAAGAATTTTGTTGTTAAATCTCCTGAAGAAATGAATTTTTTATGTTGATTTTTTAGGTATGGTCGTTGGTTAGGAGCTTCGATCGGCCACAGAGGTACAAGCCTTTTGTTAGTCGGTGTGTGGTGAGGGGAGAAAGCCTTGGAATTGGAAGTCTTAGAGAAGTTGATGTTAAATCTGGGCTTCCTGCTACTACCAGCACTGAGAGATTGGAGCTTCTTGATGATGAGGAACATATACTTGGTGTCAAGATTGTTGGTGGTGATCATAGGCTCAGGGTATTGCTATTCCCTTTCTTTTACACTCTTTCTTGCTTTCTCTTTTAGGGATTTGCTCCTCATAAATTTGCTTCATAAATATTGCGAACTTCCCTTTATTCAACTACTATTTAGCTCGATTTGCTCTTCATAAATTTGCTTCATAAATATTGCAAACTTCCCTTTATTCAACTACTATTTAGCTCTAAAGTTTAAGCTAATTGGTTGGTTAAATTTCATCAATTGGTTCTGAGGTTTGACTGGGGTCTAATGACAATCTCGAGATTTTCATCTACGACTACAAAACCCAAAAGTTTAACTTGATAGATCACTGCAACATTTGGATGTTAAGGAAATTAATTCCTAGGTAGGTGGCGACCATGAATTGAACTCTTAATCTCTTAGTCATTTATTGAGACTATGTCTCTTTTTTTACCACTAGGCTAACCCATGATGGTCTTTTTGTTAATTGGGAAATGACGTTACAAGGTTTGAGTATCGGGTCTTCTTCTCTATACCATATTCTAATACCACTAAATTCAAAAACATAAAATTGATGTTAGAACGTGTGAAGTCTCCCGTAGAGTGTGGTAGGGGAGGATTTTATACTGTTAACTGATAGTAATGTTGATGTGATGATAGGAACTTGATTGTCTTGAATACTAATTCAAGTCATGGAACAATTTGAGAGCATTTGAAATTGATTTCTTTGAGGTCCTGAATTCTGTGCAGAACTACTCTTCGATCATCACTGTCCATCCCGAAGTTATTGATGGAAGACCGGGGACACTAGTAGTTGAGTCATTTATTGTGGATGTGCCTGAGGGGAACACCAAGGAGGAGACGTGTTTCTTCGTTCATTCCCTAATAAACTGCAACCTCAAATCACTGGCTGATGTCTCCGAGAGGATGGCCGTGCTGCAGGATGCAGTCGAACCGATTCATCCATATCGGGTATAGCCAGATCAGGAGTACAACCAGAACAAAGGAAGCGTTTTTAATAAATTTTTCTAAGTTGCTGCCGATTTGCCATCTCATTGGAGACTCACCCAGTATCCTCTTCTGATTTTGTTTTCATATACTTTCTGAATGTGCTAGGATGGTGTCTTATGTTGATATTCTTGTTTCAGGATTGTTCCTTTGGATCTATGGAACTCCCCAAAACTGGAAATGTGGAGTTCTGTTTTGTTTTGATTGTTAAATATGTATTGTGGTATAGAGATGCTTTGATCAGTGTATGGATACTTGAGGTGTTATGTATATAATATGAACTTTGAGATGGTATGACAATTGCTCTGTTTTTGCTTTTGCTACAACTTTATGTGCTCTCTCTTAGTTTTAGATAGAAATCTATCTTATTCTGAACTAGAATTTGCATTAATATCTTAATTTTAATTCCCACATAGACTTGATATGCATTCCATCTATTATTATTTTTCTTTGTCTATGACTTAATAGTATACCATGTCACGGGGATTAGGGGTAAACTTATATTTTCTTCAAATATGTGAGTAAAATAAATTTTCTAGTATTTTACTTTTTTTTTAATAATAAATAAAAATTATCATAATCGACTTATCGACGTATATGGTTAAATTCTTTGAATTTTATGCATTAAAATTTTAAAAATAAGTTACATGCATAATTTCAAGAAGATTAGAAATGCAAATTTTTGAGTTGGGTGAGTTGCTTGAGTATGTTAAATAAGCTTCTTTTATTGAAATGCAAATTTTTGAGTTGGGTGAGTTGCTTGAGTATGTTAAATAAGCTTCTTTTTTATTAGACTCGAGTCTACATTGATCTATTTAAGAAAGTTTAGGAGTTTAATTATTATAATAATATAAATTTCATATGAAATTTTTCTAAGTGAAACATAACGAGATGTGTAAATTGATACAATTATTAGTTCATGGTTCAAATAGATACAACTATGAAAGTTTAGGGGTATGAATTAATATTTTCCTTAACATTTAAATACAATTTCAAGTTAAATAAATAAATAAAATGTATCCTTCAAATATTGGTCAAATTTGATCTACAATGTCATCTCTCACTCCAAGACTTTCATGAGTTAGTTCAAATTAGACTAATTTGTTAATTGTCCATCAAAATTCGTGATCGAATTTTAATTGATTATAATTAATTGCATAAGATGATATACATATTTGTGTGTTGACTTGTACTAAGAAGTGTAGGATGAAAATTAAGTATATCCACATCTTTTTAATTGCATAGTAAACATTTTTTTTTTTTTCCTTTTAAAATCAGCGTATTTCACATTAGCCAATAATACACACATAAAATCTAAATAAGAAAAAAGAGAAATAAAAAAAAGACCAAAGAAAAAAGATATATTCTTTGAAAATTAACGGTTCACATGTTTATATTAATAATTAATTTATTTATACTAAATATGAGAAAAATAATAAAAATTCAAAAATTTAAGAATAACTAACAACTCGTTAGTGAAAAGAAAAAACGATGAAAAGGATGATTGAATACTAAAAGAAGATAGTTAGGATGGGAGAGTTGTGAATGTGGATTGTATAATGGATTGAGGATTACAAACCAACCATAAACCCAATAAACCAAACATGGGTTTGGACTCCAAGCCCATTACGACTCATTCCAAACCAACCCAATTACAACGACCAAAATGCCCTTTTGCATTACAACACTCTACCACGCTTGAAGATCGAAGGCAAGCATCACGATGCTATTAGGTTAAGATTGCATTCAACGTCATTTGACGATGCAACGCGTTGGGAGCCAATTTTGTCCACAACCTCGCTACGCTTTGGTGGGGACTATGAAAGCGTCGTTTTTCATTTTAGGTCAAGTGTGGAGAGTTTTTATGTGACTTTATCTCTGATTTGGTTGATTTTGGCCAAATCCCTTGAGTATTGCCCCATTTTGCTTTGTGATGAATGTTTTTGGTGTCAAGAATCGAGATTTGATGTTTTGCTAGGCTTAGATGTCGATTTCAAAGTTGGTTGGGCATATACTTGTGGTTTTTGTGAGGTTTTGAACTAAAGGGTTGTTTGGCGCACTGAGTTGAATTTATATGTTTGTGGAGTTGTTCATATGTCATGTCATGTATATCTGGTGCAGTTTTTTTTTCTTTCTTTACATAAATAATCTCTTTTCATGATGATTATTTTTGTTTTATTCAACAATTGTACATATTTTTTTTAATAAACTATAGACTACACTTTATTTTATTGCTTTTTAAGTACACATGTATTAATGGGAGTTTTGGAGAATGGAGTTTAGAGTTTACCATTGGATCTTGTATTTCAATTTTTTTAAAAAAATTTAAGCAATCATTTTACAAATTTGTGCATGTGACATTTGTAGTTAAGTTATTTTTATTTGAACACTTTTGACACAAACTTCTTAAAATAAATGCACTTATGTATTTGATAATTTTTCTAAAAAATGTTTTTAAATACAAGTTTGGATGGAACTAATAAAAAAATACTATGAACTAATAAAAAAATCGAAAATTCAACGTTTGGATGGAACTTGCGTACTTTTATGTTAACAAAGGTGTTTTTATTGATAATTTTCTGCCTCAACTTAAATATAAACATTATATGTATTTTTAAATTAATAGTTTAATTTAAGTTTTAAATTAAGGTTTTATTGACGATTTTATGTCACAAGCGTCAACAAAACAAACACTCGTGTATCAACAAAGCCCAAATTTGTAATAATTATAATCTAAAATAATTGTCGTCGGAGTTAGTAGAGTGGCTGTCATCGGAGGTTGCTAGAGTTGGGCATCAACAATGGTGGTTGGATGTTGCTGGAGTTGGTTGCAAGCGGTGGTTGTCGGAGTTGGCTATCAGAGTTGGCCATCGAAGGTGGTTGTTGGAGTTTGGCGGAGGTGGTCGCCGGAGGTGGCCGTCGAAGGGCGTCGCCAGAGTTGGGTGTCAAAGGTGGTCGCCAAAGTTGGTCGTCAAAGATGGTCGCTTGTGATGAGGGCTGAGTGCACTGTTGGCTATCAGAGTTGGCCGTCGGAGGTGGTTGTCGGAGTTGGGCGGAGGTGGTCGCTGGAGGTGGCCATCGAAGGGGATCGTCAAAATTGGGTGTCAAAGGTGGTCGCTTGTGATGAGGGCTAAGTACACTGTTAGTGGACATGGTATAAAATGTCAATGACATACAAAGTTGGCCTCCCAAACAACAAGTTGAGTTTATATCTCAACTTATCTCATCTCATATCATCACCCAAAACACCCTTTACATGCAATGAAGTTCTTGAATTTATTATTTTATATTCTATGTTTGATTGATGAGCATGCTTGATCAGTTAAGTTGATGCCTTAATTAGATTGTATATGCATCTTAGCTATACATGTGTTTAATATCTGTAACCATTATAAATGCATGTTTAATTTGAGTAGCGAATACGTCGAATTAAGGTTATGGTTGAGTTTATGGCTTCTCCATTTTCATCACATTGGACATAGTAGACCTTAGGAATAAAATGCAACAAAATTGAACATGACTAGTATAATTTGTCGCCTAAGCGCAACGCGATTAACTAGGTAGTATGAAATGTGGCCATCACTGCTATTTAGTTAATTTAAGAATTAATTCGTCGTAAAAGGAATTGATTCTCCTTAGAGGGAGTCAGACTTGCTTTTCCGAATTGGACGATTGGGCTATTAATCAATAAATCATATTTTTTGACAAATCGACGAACAAAACTACTAAGTAGCCCAACCAATTTTGAATTGGCTTGGGAACCCACCCTTATTTTAGGGTATTTAAAAATGACTCCAATCTTGAAAATGGCAAGTTCAGGCAGTCTCATAAGATTAGTCGAGTTACTGATGGCATCCAAACTCCAAACTTGTACCAAAACTTACTTAATCATACCTGATGTTTCCAAAGCCGAAGAGAAAGGCAGAGAGAGAAACAATATGCATAAAATAAATTTGATGATTTGAGAAAAGCTTTTGTTGCTATTTCGTAAGGAAACCATCGTTACTACACAGCAGAGCACAATCTCTAATAGTATACTACAAAATAGACAAAAGTTTATGCCTCTCACCATCTTTCTCGAGGCCTTCCATCGGGTAGTACAGGAGAAAGAAGACTCTGACTAACCTGTTGCAAGTTATTGACCTGTTTTTGCTTCCTTGATCCAATATTTATGGATTCTCCATCTCGATCTCCATCGAAACTTGGTGGGGTATCATCTTCATCACTCCAGTCATCCTCAAAACCTCCATCATCATCGTCTTCGTCGAATTCATCATCACCATCGCCCAAAAGATTATCAACATCAGACCATTCTTCACCACTCATATCATCTGGCTGATTGGTATCTCCCCCATCCGTGTCACTTCTGGGAGCTCCTCTGCCTCGGAATCGAGGAACAGCAACAAGAGCTCTAAGTTTCTCTTTTATGATTAATAACCGATCTTTGTCGATCAACTGGGAATCACGATACGCTTCTCTGAGGAAGACCGAATCTCTATCCCCTTTCAACGAGACGTAAAACATATCAGGATGCCTTATTAGCATCCCCCTCAGCTGCTGAGAGAACCTAAACTCCTCTCGGAAATGAGTAAGATGATCCACTAAAGTTCTCTTCTCAAGCGTAAGGCTTAAAATCTCATGAACAACCCCACAAGCATGTTTTTCTTTCTGGGGTGTACCTGCCTTAATCCCAGAGAAATCAGAATAGGGAGAGATATAAGGAATGTCCCTAAACTGACTAATTTTCCTCATCTCACTCTTTGAAAGGTTAAGCCCCTTAGGTAGCTTCACTCGATTAAACTTCAGCGGTCGGTCGATAATTAGATTCTTCTCTTCCAATTCTCTAGCTCGGTTTTCCTCTTCTGCTAACTCTGCTGCAGAAACAGCAAGTTCAGGATCCCAATGTGTCAATTCAAGGGCTGGACCGCGCTCGGTTGCCACAACTCTAAAGTACTGAGGATAACGATGGCAAATAGTGTCGCGAAACTCTAAAGGAAGACCGAAATCAGTCCTCAAATGTGCAATCTTCTCCAACAATATTCGTTTATCAGCAGACATCATCAGTAGCTTCCTGAGCTTAATAACCAACAAACCTTCCATCTCATTTCTGATCTTCAACTCCTCCAAATACAACCTTTCGGCCTCGGCCGTTAATTTGAATTTCAACGAAAATGCCCCTTCTTCCACAACCTCAAATACTGCAGGGAATTTCTTCAACAATGCAATGAGCCTCCTCTTTTTCTCCAGACCTAAATCTCTCCTGAATTTACCTAATTCCTTAAGTGACATAACTCTATCAGGTTGTTGAACTAGAATCTTCCTAATTCGCATAACTAACTTCAGCTTCTTATCCCTCTGTATTACATTATCAAACGGAAGCTCTTTCCTCCGTTTCACAACAGCTCTAATCGGTTGAAAAGGGACATGAGATTTTCTTAAATTATCATTTCTGTTTCGCAAATCCAAATTCTTACCCCAAAATTCCGATTTGACAGAATAATAAGCTTTGTGCCCAAGAATGAAAGGTACGGATATGGATAGCGATGCTTTAGGGGAATAGAGCAGTAACTTGGAATCCATAAGAATCAATTGGTTTATGAGATAAAAAAGAATAAGAAGAAAATGGAGAAGAATGATCGAGCGAACTCACCTGCTCGCTCGAGCTATGAGTCTGAATCCAGAGCAAACTGTAGGGAAAGGATTAGGGTTTATCTTCAACGGGAAAAACCCTTTCCCAAATTCGTAAAGATATTTTCTTCGGGGCCATAAATGCCTATCGGCAAATCGGCAAAATAATAAAGGATTTTCCAATACGACGAAATGAATCAAATTATTTATAAATATAAAAAAATTTCACTCTATCATGAATAGATTAATAAAAAATTTTATATTCGTAAACAGTTTGATATTTTTTATTGATAATAATTTTCTTAATAATAATAATAATTCAATGAGAAATTATCTTAAATGATAAAATTGTTGAAAATATTTACCACTAATAGCAAAATACACCGTCTATCCGCGATAGATCGCAATAGACCACTATTTGTGTCTATCATGACACATATAATAGTCTACAGTAATCTATTGCGGTCTTTCTCAGATAGATACTGAAATTTTGCTATATTTATAAATATATTGGTTCTTTTACTATATTTGAAAAGAGCCCTAATTCACTATTTCTTTTTAAATAATATAAATCAATATTAGTTTAGTCTTCCATCCCAATTTTGAGCCGGTTTGAATTGCAGATATTGTTCAATATAAATATTAAATATATGATATTCAAATGTCTAAGATAGTTGATGTTTGTGTTTGAATATTGAGTATAATTAATGTATAAAAGTTAAATATATGTGTTTGATTTACTAATTGTATATATAGAAACCAAAATTAAATAATTACTTAATTAAATGTAAGAGAATAATTAATATGTTCATCGATAAATTTAGCATTATTTAATATATTGTTATATTAATTATTTATTTAATCAATTAAAATAAAAGCAATTATAACAAATATTAAAATCAAACTAATTATTTGCAAATATAACAAAATTCTTATAGGTTGTTTGTGTTTGAGGGTGTTGAGTTGAGTTTATATGTCTGTATTTTTTTGATAGGGTTGGCAAAAAAAAAAAAAAAAAGCACGAGCCCCGGTTTGACCAGGGATGTGATCAAACTGGGGATATTCTTCGGGCGTCCGAAAATGGGGAAGGTATCCCCACCTCGACCCTGACCCGAACCCCGCCCCAATTTATCCTCGACCACCCGTTTATATATATAGTCTCGCTCTCTCACTGTCTCGCTCGCTCTCGCTCTATCTCGAGGAATGGGTCCCCGTGGGGACTCGTTTCCCGACAGCAAATCCCCACCCCCATCCCCGTATACAATGGCGGAGATGGGGGTAAATTCCCCCCACGGGGACGAGGACAAGGAACCCCACCCCCCACCCGGTTGCCAATCCTAGTTCAGGGTGTTGAGTTCATATATTAGGAGTATATAGTGCGACTTTTTCTGACATAAATAATTTGTTTTTGTGGTAATTATTTTTATTTGAAAACTTTTTTATTCAATAATTTTACATATATTCTTTCAAATAAATTATGGATTGCATTTTGTCTATTGTCTTTTTTAAGTACACATGTAATGTTGGGACTTTTGGAGAATGGGGCTTTGGGTTTACTTTTTGATCATGCGTTTCAATTTATTTATTTTTATATAATTTAAGCAATGATTTTACAAATTTGTGCATGTAACGTTTCAAGTTAAATTGGACAAAATTATATTGGATTATTTGGAACAATAACATATTTGGATTTATATTATAAGTACAATATCTTCAAAATGTAATTGCACTATAATGACCCTATTAATAGTCATGTTACATGGTTAGCACAAAAAATAAGTAAAAAAGGTCATATTCTTCGGCTCAACTATATGATACAAAAAAAATTTATATATGATATAAGCCAACAAATGACCAAGTCACTTGCACACAAAAAAAAAATTACATAAATGTCCACCAAAACCTTTATATGATTGATATGTTTGACAACTTCTTCCGCCTCTCAAACTCCGATTCATCTTTTTGTCATTATACAAGCTTTTGTTTCAATTAACTTAGAAAAAGTGTTTTTCAAAAAGTCATTTTCATTTAAAACACTTTTGATAAAAAAAAAAATGTTTAAAATAAAAACATTCGTGTTTGGCAACTCTTTCTCAAATAAAGTGTTTTTATATACAAATTTTGTTTGGTTTGTTATATGTTAAAAGTGTTTTCATTAATTTCAGATTACTAGAAAGAACGACTATAAAATACTATGAACTAATAATTTAAAGTAATGGTCGTCGAAGTTAGTGGAGGTGGCTGCCATCGAAGGTTACCAGAGTTGGGCATCGATTTGGTGGTTGGATGTCGTTGGAGTTGGCCATCGATGGCGGTCACTGGAGTTGGTCATTGGCAAAAGTTGTTGGAAATGACCCACATGCACCTTAGGCCCAAGGCCCACAAATATACATAGAAATCCACTTTTAATTGTCTCACATTGGAGAATTAAGGAGTGGCTAAAATGGATATAGGAGAGCACTTCTAAAGGAGTACCAAAGTGGAGAGGGTGGACCTAATGGGCCTTTTTCCCACATATGCTCCATTGCCATTTTGTTAGGTATGCTTAGGCAATTGCTCTTGGGTAAAAAAAGAAATAATTTTATTTTTTTTTTTTGTTTATTGTTTTAAACAGTTGAAATTTTAATTATTTTAAAAAGTAAAATGGTTTAGGGTTAATAGTGTGCGATTTAGGGTTAATAGTGTGTCATTATTTTCTCCAAATCTGGAATTAATTTTTCATTAAAAAGGAAAATGTTTTGCCTTCATCTTCTTCATATTCTTCGGAAGGCTGAGAGCTACCCAAATTTGATATCTCTTTCTTCAACTTCTCCATCTGTTTTCTACCCAATTCTGAGCAATTTTTCTCTTTTGGTTCCAACCCTCCATTCGATGAGTGCACGTCTAAAGGTGGGTGTTGTGCTAACCTTGAGGAGCAACCGCCTAGGTTGTGCCAAATTTTCTTTCAAGGCAGTGGTTTCCCATGACACAACAAATTAGTTCCGAATTTGACGACGAATAACAATTTGAAAGCAAATTCCAAAGTTCTTCCAGATCTGTCCAAGTTGGAAGCGCTGGTCCCAAAAGTTGCTGATCTTCTTTGAGCAGCTGGAGGTAGATTATGTTCTCACCATGGACAGCCCTAGCAGATCCAAGGATGCTACTCCCACGACTGATTCGACAACTTCTAAGGATGCTGCTATTGTCACTGATTCGGCAACTACCAAGGATACACTTGAACCATTAGTGACTTAATGAAGATTGACTTGGATAATGACGGGACTAATTTTATACTAAAATAGATTGATGATGTGGCTATTATGATATTGATAGGGCAAAAAATTCTGTTTTTAAAAAATGAAACCAACCAAGGAGGGACCAAACTCTAGCTCATTATCTAGTTCTCACAAAAAAAAAAAAAAAAAAAAAAAAAACTTTCTTTTTTCTTTTAAAAATCGAAAAAGAAACTCCAGATGAAGTTTCTTCCTCGAGTTTGGTGCTTCTCTTCCTTCCTTCACTGGCTCTTCCTCTTCCTTTATGAAAATGAAATATTGGATTCCAAGAACTTCACCTCTTCCGTGTTGGGTTCAATTGTCCCTTGAGTTTCTTTTTTTTTTCAAAAAAAAAAAAAAAACTTTATGCCCTATCAATATTAAAATAACCACATCATCCATCTATTTTGGTTTAAAATTAGTCCAGTCATCATCCTAGTTAGTGTTTTATTAAGTCACTAACGGTTTTATTATCTCAAGGACTAAAATTAAGCATATTGAAATCTTAGGGACAAAAGTGTTAGATTTTAAAACATATGGACTAAATAGAAACTAAACTCAAAACCTAGGGACCAAAAGGGTATTTTTCTCCTAAAATCTATCACTTTCTATTATTGGTAGACAATGATAGATGATATTAATCACTGATACATAGTGAAATTTTCTTATGTTTATAAATATTTGGGCTCATTTTACTCTATTCTAAAATAACCTTAAAAAAAAAAAAAAGATTTCATTTTAATTTTATCAATTCATTTTTGTTCTTTATAAAAAAGGGGATTATGAATGCTTTTCAATTTTGTGTGTGCCAATTTTGAGTTTATTCATTATATAGAGTTATTTTTATTTAATTATATTTGAAATGCAAATTTTAGTTAGTATTACCAAAAACAAATTAGTTAGTAAATATAGAAGGAAAGAAAAAATAATAATAATAATAATAACGAGTTAGTCTTTTCAACATGCTTTGTCTTGAGTTTCTATAATTAAGTATTGAAAAAAAAGGTGCATATTGTTGCTATAGATATAGTAACTATAAATTCTTATAAGCTTTCTCAACCATACTTTCGTGTCTTCAAGAACACTCTCATTCTGATGTGATATCGATTCATTCATATCTTTCTCTCAAACTTACATATTTTTTTTTTAAGAATATAATATTTTGAGTTTATTTTGAAATTTTATTTTTTAAAAAAATCTAGTTTATTTATTTTTTAAAAAAAT
This sequence comes from Citrullus colocynthis, assembly GCA_031780015.1. Classification (NCBI taxonomy): domain Eukaryota; kingdom Viridiplantae; phylum Streptophyta; class Magnoliopsida; order Cucurbitales; family Cucurbitaceae; genus Citrullus; species Citrullus colocynthis. The sequence continues at coordinate 5,465,880 of QLSR01000005.1, read as the reverse complement.
TTAGTTTACACGTGGGTAACATTTTGGAATAAAATAGTTTTACTAAAATTATTGGATAAAAAAATAATAATAATTGTAATACATGAATAGAAAAGTGAGATGAATGAACGAGAAATTGGAAGATATAAAGTAATTGTATATTATTTTTCCGATGTTGAACTTGAATCCTCGCCTAATCATCCACTTAAAAAGGAAACGAGGATGAAACAGGAAAACGGTAGGCCTCACATGGAGAGTTAACAATTCGCTACCCCACTAGGCCAACATCTCAATTTAGAAAAAAAAAAAAAAAAAAAAAAAAAAAAAAAAAAA
>QLSR01000005.1:5443339-5465473 GCA_031780015.1 Citrullus colocynthis | reverse complement strand
AAAAAAAAAAAAAAAAAAAAAAAAAAAAAAAAAAACTATCCTCGTAAAGTTGACTTCCTTCGATAATGTTTTTACTATGGGTGTTCGTAAGTTGGATTGAAACATTTTTAACTCCAACTTAGTTGTTTGGGTTATAAGTTTTTTCAATCAAAATAACATTTATTTGGTTTGAGTTAATCGATGATTTATTAAAATTTTTATTTTAAAAATAAATAAAATATTAAATTATAAAATAATTTCGTTTCTATATTTGAATCCAACTCAACCCAAATAGCATGAGTTAGATTGCGGTTGGATTTTTCAACTACTTTTAGATTTACTAAAATTTGTGTTTGTGAGGCACGTTGGAAAGTTTAGATTTACTAGATAGATCAATTAGAAAACATTTGGCCACTGAAGTGGGCAAAGCAAATAGAGGATTGCATCCTTTGATTCCTTATTTATTTTATATTGCATATTTTAGCACATTTTGATCACTAGGTACTTAAAAGGAGCAGTTAGATTTATGGATCACATTTTATACTTATAGGAAGATTTTTTTTTTTTTTTTTTTTTATTGTTTACTTTTAAATTATTGGCATGTATTTGACAAATTTGTACATCAAAATATCCTCAGTAGATTCGATTTGCTTTATTTTATTTTGCATATCTTCGATCCTTTTTGGATCATATCTTATTATAGTAACATTATATTTAATTTAGAATAAAATATTATTTATGGTTTATAAATTTTATTCAATTTTAACCGCATATTTTATTTTAGTTTTCTATTCTCCATAAATCTTTTAAATTTAGTATTTCTTGCTTTGTTTATCCATTCACATTTTTAGTAAATTTTGAAAGCAAATTCATATACTATATCTCTTCATAGAAGTTTATCGTAGTCTATCTCACAGTGAAATTTTTCTATATTTATAAATATTTTGACTTATTTTACTATATTTGAAAACAACGAATTATTAAAAATACATAATCAGAATTGGACATTTATAAATATATACTAAGGTTGATTGATCAAACCTCATCGTACAAGTATCGAAATACTATTTTAACCTTGTTTAATTTGATGCTATCTCTTTCTTTCCCCATTATTTTAGGGATATTATTTTCCATATTTTATTTTAGGCTTGATTTTCCTCCTACTTTCGAATTCTTTTTTACCAAACCAAAAGAATTCGTCCATATAACTTTCGATTAAACAATGATGAAAAAAGATAACTTTTAAAAAAGACATTTTTCTACCATGTTTGGTATTGATTTATAATTAATTTAACAAATTAAATAACAATTAATTATATTTGAACAATTTAATAGACATATTATGTTATCATAACTTTCCACGACACACGACACGTTAGTAGAAATCTATCCCATTGATTGTAGGGATGATGTAGCCCTAGAATCAACCAATAAATTCAATGTTATGGTCCTATGCCTCTTTAGTTTCTTATTCTCCATTTGATAGTGAGTGCCTGTCTATTTTGGTCTGAGTTGCATAGTTGAGAAAGACTACAAATCACATCTCGATCTAAATACTATATAGATTTAGGTTTTTATCCCTATTTAGATTCTGTATTTTGGTTATTATTCAACACAATCATTTTAGAATAATCATGAATTTGAGTTTTAATGAATTTTTCAACCATTGGCAACAAAGAGGTTAGCGTAGGAGATTGTTTATTTATTTATTTATTTATTTCTTTTATGTTCTACTTATTCAAGATCGATTATTAAGGTTAGTTATATTTGAAACTAATTTGGTATTTGTATATTCATATAGACGTAATTAACAATTTATCAAGACTTTAGCAAAGCTAATTTAATTTATTTTGAAAGTCTAAAAATTTGAACATTAGGGTATTGAATATGTATATTTGTTGCTTACGAAGAATGTGTTGGCCCAAAGGAAGATTATAATTAATGTGGCCAAAATAACAAATACGCATACAATAATAAGTATAAAAAACATAAACTTGTGTCCTTTAGGTATTAGTTGGCCATAAGAAAGGTAGCATCTAATATGAAAAGGTTATAATTAATACTTGATTGTTGGGTTTTAAATCTAGTGCCAAATTCCCAAATTACATGTGTTGGTTGGGTAGAAAACCTAACAAAGTTTGTTTTGGAGTAGTCAAGTTTTATTTTTGAGGAATTTTTTCCATTATTATATGATGAGAGTAAATACATTATTTTTAATTTTGGTATATTCATTTTTCACGATTATAAAATTAATGGTAATTAAAGATAAATGTTATTGTGTAATAGCCTAAGTTTCTTTGTTGGTGTTAGTTTGATGGGTGATGCAGCCAAAGTAGGCTTTGAATACTAATATTGACATCTTCCAACTTAACTAGATAGTTGTGGACACATTATTTTTACGTTCTTTGTTGTCATTTCAAAGGAAGGCATTAGTTTGATCAAGTAGCAAGGACAACTAGGACTAGCTGGTGATGAAAATAGACGACATAAAACTATGTCATGTGAGTGATTGTCAGCCCAGAGCAAGGCTTTCGCTTGGCAGGATTGATTTCTAATATTTCTTCACAACATTGAGAGTGTTGTTTACAAGTTGATAGTCAGCCCAAAGGAAGGTCTTTGATATTGTGTTTGGCATATATCTTGTTATCATGATAAAGTTAATAATGTATTTTTATCAATATAAATTTTAACTTTGAGCATGCTTTGTCACTAATTGAGTTTTTTTATTTTATTTTATTTTATTTTATTTTATTTATTACTTCATTACCTTGTTTTGACTCACAAGTTCTTTTGTTTAAGTCCTATGTTCTTTAGAACTTGTGATAAAGAAATAAAAAAATTGAATGAGATCTTGGAACTTCCAATGTAACTCTTATTTTGCAGAAGTTTGTGATGGTGAACTACAATTTTCAAGGGAATATTGAATTAAGAAGTCCCTTTAAATGATAAGAGTTGTTCTAAGGTGAACATCAACAAACAGATATTTGAACTCTTGGTTAAAGGAAAGGAAGTACACTCAATGATCAAATGCACTAAATTAAAAGTATATCGAGCATTGATTTGTGCAGTCGATTGTTAATAGACATTGTATAGTACTCAATATGCAATGAGTAATTATCATATCAAGGATAGATGAACTCATTTTGAACTAAGAATTTGATAATATGATTGAAGGGAATTGAGTTTAGTGCATAAAAACAAAATGTGCTCAATTAAATCCCTTAGAGAATTATATTTAAGAGACTAAGCAATTAAACACATATTTTTAAAGTTAATTTAAACGTAGGTGATTAAACATGCAATTCTCCATCCTATATGAATTACCCTATTTCTAGGGTCAAACAAAATACTATATGTAGCCTTAACTTTCTCCTAAATGTCTTTTATGAAGACCGTTTATTATCTAACTCGTTTGTTAAGGGCTCAACATTATATGCCAACTTAGATGATCAAACTAAAAGTTAACAATATGCATAAAATCAATAAAAGCAAATGTAAACTAAGCGTGTTGAGCAAGAGTAAGAGGGACACATTTGGAGCTTTTAATCCATCCCTAGGGTGTCCACATCATTGGATCCTAATTAAAAAAAAAAAAAAAAAATTGAAAAAACTCACATTACTAATAGATAGGAAAAATGGAAAACAATAGCTAAATTTTTTTAAAAAATACAATTCTGTCTCTTCCCAACTATTTTGCATTTTCTCATCTAGAGGCTTACAACCAAATCTTGGATGCATTTTTTTATAGTGCAAATGACATAAAAATACAAATGACAAATGAAATTATTTTTTCATAATGTCACTCGATTGTTTATTAGATTTGTCATATTAGTGGTGGAAAGTGTCGCCGTAGTTAGGGTGTGGTGTATCAGTAGTATATCAACACTTACTCGAAATGTAATTCAAATATGTTAGTTGTGTATTAGTAATATATCATCATTTATTCAAAATGCAATTTCAAGTATGTTATTAGTGTATCAGTAATTTATCAACATTCATTCAAAAGTTCATTTAAACTGTAATATTATTGTATGGTAGTTATGTACCAATATTCATTTAAAACTAATTTTAAGCATATCATTACTTGACTAGTATTGTGTCAACAACATGATTCTAAATAAAATTTCAAGTATCACATTTATGCATTAGCAATATATCAACATCAATCCAAAATTTATTTCAAATATGACATTGGTGTGTACCATTAATATAACAGGATGTCTTAAAAATATATCTGTTTAAGTGTATCAATAATTTCTCATAACTCATATTCAAAATTCAATTTTAAGTGTAACATTGGTGTATCGGTAGTTGATCAACATTTACTAAGAAAGATTATCAACAAGAATTGAACCATGTTGATATTTTTTTACTTAAATTTCAAAGATTATTTAGTACAAAAGTCAAACTTAAGTTCTAATTATCTAAAACAATAATTTAAATATAATGAGATATTGAGTAAATCACATTCTGAATGAGTACATATTTCCTTTCATAACAAAGTTTCAATAATATTAACCAAATTAGATTACAAGTTTATCACAAAACACACACTCAAGAGTCCAAACCTTGCTCTTGTTTTAACTACTGCAATCAACATAAAATCACACTTCATTTATTCATACATGAAAATATATAGTTCTTGAAACTTTAGAGAGAGACAATATTATGGATAAAGCTCTATAAGAGACCTTAAACCTAATATTGGAAAGATGTTGTATGCACCAAATCCAGCTGTATGGAACAATTGAGCCCACTCTTTCTCATCCCTTTCCTTTCCACCTACATTAACCATCATCAACAAGTCCCACAAAAATTTACTTTCAGTCATCAACAAATCATTCTTCGTGTTTTTATAATTACTGTCTACTGCCATATCAATTATAATTACTTTCCCATTCTTTCCATTGCTTGTGATTGCCGCTTTACATTTTTTCAGTATCTTCACACATTCTTCATCGCTCCAATCATGTAATATCCACTGCGTTATCACGCTATTTGACATTAGAATTGTATAAAGAGGATTAAGGATATGTTTGGGAGTGATTTCTATACTGCCAAAATCACTTTTTTTTTTAAACAAAAAAAAAAAGTTGATATTTGACAAATGTCGACCCAATGTTTAGTTTTAGTACTATTAAATTTGATTTCGAATATAATGATTAAAGACATTTTCCAAATGATGATTTAGAATCACTCCCAAACATGTCATAAAAATTAATTAGTTAAAAATAATGCACATTAATTATTTCTCCCTGTCCTCACCTTCAACAGAAGTGCATCAGCAGGAGGAATGGCTTGAAACATGTCCCCTTGAAGAAACATCAAGTTATGGCTTCCTTTCAAGCTAGCCACGACTTGAGGAAGGTCAAAAACAACACATTTTATTTGTGGAAAGGCCTCAATAATGAGTTTTGCCATAGTTCCATTACCACCTCCCACATCCACCAGACACTCAATTCCCTCAAACACACTGCTATATTTCTCCAACAAAACACTCATCACCAACCTCCCATCACTAGCCATTGCTGCATTGAAACCCTCCCCATCTTTTGCCTCACTCCCCATATGCTCCCAAAATTGCTTCCCATGAGCTGTTTCAAAAGGGGTTCGATGATCGAGGTCGCTACAAAGCCAGGTCGATATAAATTGCCAGGGCTCTATGAGGACTCGGTCAAGCATGGAAAGCAAAAAGGGAGACAAAGTTAAAGGGTTGTGTTGGAGAAGAAGAAGAGATGGATTGGTGAGGGAGTATGCTACTTCTTCTTGATCTTCATCTCCTTCTTGTTGGGTAGTTTTGTTGTGTATTAGGAAGAAGCCAGAGTGAGCCAATATACGCATTATACGATGGATGTGTTGGGACTTTTGAGGGTGAATTTGGAGATCTGAAAGGAGTTGAGAGAGGGTCATGGGCGAGCCATGGCGGTTGATGGCGTCGGGAATGCGGAGTTCGACAGCGCATTTCAAAGCCATGGATTTAATGAAGCTGAAAACATGGTTCCATACGTGAGCTTGAGCTTCTAACATTTCCTCCCCTCTCATTTCTATCTTTGTAGTTTTACCCTCCATATTATTCAATATATAACTCTGTCAACCCTATGTTGAGTTCCTCCTTATTATATACAAATAATTTCTTGGAAAAATAAACAATAATGAAATAATCTTTTCCTTTCACATCGCTATTATTCATCTTTATTTTCAACGTGGATCATATTGTCACATGGGTCCTTGTAGTAGTTATATTTGTTTTTCACTTTGTTTGGATTTATGAATATAAAAAACGTGGGTTCCATTTTGTTTTATCATCTTTAATAGTAATTAAGATTGCAATAAGTATAGGTTAGGTTTTTTTCTGAATTTTTTGGTTTACGTGTTGGATTTTTTACTTTTTATTTTTATTTTTTTAATTTTTCGGATGGTTTTAGAGGTAAGTCCCATGAACTTCCCTTTGTATTTGTAGGGAGGATGGTAACAACAATGATGAATTTTTATGGTATATATTGAATAACACTTGTGTAGGAAAGTTTTAAGCAGTTTAAGTGATTCTAAATAATTCTAAATAAGTTCCTTTGATATATGTTAAATATCATTAAAAAGTCGATGAATGAGGAATGTTTTATATTAATTCTAGCGACGGGTGATTGACATGTTAGCATTGTTGAAAAATGTATGAAAACAAAATTAATTCATTTTTAAAATTTAGAAAACTATAACTCTTCATGAGTTAGGTGTGTTTTTTAAAAAAGTTTTAAAATGGTTCTTAATTGTTTAAAGAAAAACTATAATGCAAATATATGACACAATACGTACATGTTTTCTTTTCCAAACAAAAATTGACTAATAAATTAAATTATTTATACTATAATTTTAAGCATCCTAAATTTCAGTTGTCACCCAAATCAATGTAGAATATAGATACGATTTGATGTTATAAGAAAAATAAATTAGTACATATAAAAAAAGAATTAATTTTATTCGTTGTTATAAGATAATTTTTTTCTCTCTTGCTTTTAATTTCTTTACATTTCTCCCTTTGAGCTCCTAAAGTGTGCGCTATCTTACTCAACTTAACTCGGTTTTGTTACGTGCTTTAATGTATTTCATAGGTGATTGTGTAGGTTTCAAACACTAAAGAGGTAGATTTGAGTATTGGGATAAAAATCGATCTAAAACGAAGCATTTGGAGCCCAATCAAAGTGTCTAAGTCAAAATGGAGACAAAATGACGAAAATTGCCCACAAGGACCTAACGTTGTAGCGCTAGGCAGATGTGCTAAAGACAGTATGTAGCTGCATAAAAGGGGACAACGTCGCAACACTTTCAATTATGAAAATCTTTCACTGCGCGAATTTGACCTGGCACCACGACATTGTTTCAATCTAAATTTTGCTAGAAAAGAAAACATAACACATTCCTTTTCAGGTTCTGCCTTCGAAGTCTATCGATTATAGACCATATCACTAGTAGAAGTCTTTCAGTAATAGACTAGTCTATCAATGATAAAACATATCAATAGTAGGGATTTGTCAGTAATATCGTTTTAGTAGGAGTCTATTAGTGATCACATTCCATTAAATTGAGTACGTTCCAAATTGTTGATTTTTCTTGTTTGTTATATTATGTCAATTTACTCTATGATATAATGAAAATGTAGATTCAAATATTAAATTTATGGACGAATTCTGGAGATGTCAATCAAATTTTAATACTAGCTAGACTTCTACTTCTAAAACACACCCACGTATTATAAATTAAATTCTATTGCCATTTTTCTTTCCAAAGCATAGAAAGCCAAAAAGAATATTTGTTTTTTTTTTAAAAAAAAAAAACAAGAAAAAAAGAAAGAAAGAAAATGAAACGAGAAAAGGCTATATTATACTGCCCATCTATTTTGAACTCTTCATTCATGAGAAGAGAGCATTTTGCCAATTAAAGAGATGACCAGAAATTAGCTTTTTGAAAATCTATAATTTGGGGGTTTATTTTAAAATATAGAAAAATATTTACAAATATAACAAAAATTTATTGTCTATCTGCGATAGACCATGATAGTAGTCTATTGCGATCTATCGCTGTCTATCGCAGATATACTGTAATATTTTGCTGTTATTTGTAAATACTTTGAGCAATTTTGTCATTTAAAATAATTTTCTATAATTTTATATATACATAAAAAAAATCAAACAATATTTTCAATCATACATGCATACATATATGTACATATATACATATTAATAAGAAGACGTAGACTAAGAGCTTGTTTGAATTGATTAGAGAAAATATGTTTTTCAAAAAATTCATTTTTATTTAAACTACTTTTATCAAAAGAGTTTAAAATACATTTTGATAGTGTTTCAAAAGCTATTTTGAGTAGTTGTCCAACACTACAATTTTTTTTTTTTTTTTTTTCATTTCAAAATGACTTGTTTTCAAAATTAAACACTACCAAACACACTCTAAAATAAATCGACATGGTAATAACACATATTAAGTAATTAATATTAAACAAATTAAGTAACCACAACAGTATTATTTTACGATCTCCAAAGGAGGTCTTATTGTGAATGCAACAATAATCAACATAAGATATGAGAAAATTTTGAAGAAAGAGATTAATAATAATTATGGATAAAGCTCTATAAGAGACCTTAAACCTAAGATAGGAAAGATTTTGTAAGCACCAAACCCAGCTTGTATGGAACAATCGAGCCCATTCTTTCTCGTCTCTTTCCTTTCCTCCCACTGAAGCCATCATCAACATGTCCCAAAACAGTTGAGTTTCGGTCGACGTATAATCCGCCTTTTTATTATTATTACTGGTTACCACCATATCAATTATAATCGCTTTAATTTCCTTTCGTCTTGCTTCCGATTGCCTCTTTACATTTCTTCAAGATCTTCCCACGTTCTTCTTCGTTCCAATTATGTAATATCCACTGTGTGTTAGCACCACATTCCATAAGTTTGCTTCTATAACCAATGCTCACTTCCATAAATATAATGATAAACCCAATGTTGAAAGCCTCGGTTGATGGCTATTTGATTTTTAGTTCTCAATTTTTAGAAATCAATTATATTTGTTTTTTTTTTCTCGATTGGTATTTTATCTAAACCTCAAATATACATGCACCATAGTAATTAAAATATTAAAAAATACCTAATGAATAGTTTATTTTCAAGGGTATATATAGCATTGGTTCAGTTCGGTTTTGATTAGTTTTTTAATAAAAGACCGATCCGAACCAATATTTTTTTGTTTTCTCATAATACAAACTAATATCTCCAATTTCATACTAAAAAACCAAACCATAGGATCGGTTTGAATTGGTTTAGATTTTCGATTTTTCGGTTGTTTGTTGCACTCCTAGTGTTCATGGGTTGAGTCGGAGGAGTTTTGAAACCCAACTCAATTGTTCAAGTTATAAATTTTTTCAACCCAAATAACACTTATCAAATGATGAACCTCACAACCCAATCTTGCAACATTTGGGTTGGGTTGGTTCGGATTACTCGGGTCATTTATTTAAATCTTTGTTATAAAGATAAGTATAATGTTAATTTGTAAAAAGAAGTTATTTGATTTTTTTTTTTATTTTTTATGTTAAATTAAGATAAACAACTCAATCTCAATTATAGTATGAAAATTATTATTCCAAAGTGCTAAAAAATTATTTCTAGGAGTTGTTGGAAAATAAATTGTTCAAAAAATAATAAAACTAAAAAAAATTAAAATAAATATATGTGTATATAATTCTATCATGAGTAAAGCAATATACTTTTAATTTTAAAATTAACAATAATTTCAGTTCGGTTCAAGTTGGGTTGGGTTATCTGAGGTGAACCTATGAACCAACTCAACCCAACCCATAAAATTTTTATTTATTTGAAACTAACCCAACCCAAACTGTACAGGTTGAGATGGATTGATCGGGTTTTGGGTCATCGGATTTTTTGAACACCCCTACAAGAAAGATTGCATTTTAAGAACTAACACATTAGTTTTATGTGGAGTCATATCAGTTTAAACTCTTAACTAATAATTGCATTGATTTAAACTATGAACTTTTATAAAGTGTATCAATTTACACTATTCTTCAAATTTAGTTCAAGAAATATGTGTGAAACACATAATTGTTTCAATCAGACTTCTAAAATGTCGTGAGTGAATCAATTTATAGCTTTCATTAAGATTAACTTTGAAAATCGCTCATGTATCTAATTCATTGTAGGTAGACTTATCTCCATGAAATTCTCCATCTTATTTTTTAACTAAATTTTGTAAAGCAATTTTTTCATTTATTTTTTATCAAATGAATTTTTTAAAATGTTAAATTCTTTAAATGGAGCATTTCCAATAGCATTCTCTCAAAGTATTTTTAATTGTATATGACTTAAGAGGGCAATAATAATTTGTTTAATACCATTTATAAATCTCAAGTAACACAACACACCGGAGATGGGGAAGCGGAAGACGAATAGATGGTTGTCGTTTTAAAACTATATTAAAATTAAATGAACTTTTACATAATAACTTCCTATTTTTCTCAACTTCTCCCTACATTTTTTACTATTTTCTAATTTTCTCAAATCATTTCTCCATATTTTTTACATAATAACTAATGAGGTGGAAGAAATTTTGGATAAGGGGTTGGAATTTCACAAAAACAAGATAAAAATTCTAAAAACAAAAATAATAATTAAAAAGATTTAACAAAAATCTCCAATTCAAAATTTCTAGGTCTCTTTCAATATGAAAATACATTGGAATAACCCGAAGAAATAGGAGTGAATTAGAGTAAGCACTTTTTTTTCGATTTTATTTTCTTAATTCTTTTAAGGTTAAAATGAATATGAGAAAACTAAAATTACAATAAATTTATGAAACTAAGTGAAACAAAATCTTTAACAATGTTGTTGGGATTTGACAACTATCTAAAGAAGAAATCACAATGCAAAAACTAATCCTATGAAACTCCTCATTTATAGAAGAAATCATGGTGCTTATAAAAAATTGTCATCATTTTATAAAGAATTAGTTCTACTTGAAAAATTTTAAAACGAAGGAGTACGAGGGAACATGTCGTGACTTTAAAAAATAGTTACGTGGAGAGATACTAAAGGACAAAGTAGTAATTATAAAAAAAATTGTAATGACAAAAAGGGAAGATAAAAATTCTCCTTTATTGCCCCATTTAATATATTATAAATACATACACATTATTTGTGCAATGATTTATAGATATAGTTGACCTATTGATAGTCAGTATATTAATTAGTATACACAAATATCAATAAATATATATATAGACACACATACGTACATATTATATATGTATGTATACACGTATATACATATATGTGATGGAAACTAATTACGAGACAAGTGAGGATCTGTTATATCATTGATCGAGCAAAGTTGACAAATCACAAGTCACAACAACATCAATTCATAGAGGTTGATCCTCGAGCCAAACTCTAATGTTGATTTTTTGGGGGTCGTACCTAATTAGAATTGGTGCATAGATGATTTCTAAGAATAATCTTAGAAGTGGAGGAAGGAGAACCAAATGAATAACATAGAAAAAGAAAGAGGGAAGCATGATGTGTTAAAGGGAGAAAGCGAAGAAGAAGAAAAATTTAAAGATCAATGATTAGGTGCAACATAAATTGGACCTAATACCATACACACAAAAAAAAAAAAAAAAAAACTTTCTAACCATTTAAAAAAACAAATTGCCACATGGCAATTTTTGAGGAGTTGTACCGAAGTTTTTCTCGAATTTAAAACCCTATGCCACAGTAGCCACATGTACATGCAAGGTAGCAAGTGTTTTTGAACTTTTTATGATCCATGTCACTCTTGTGTGAAGTCTATCAACGGTGAGGGGGTTTTATTTATTTATTTGAAAGATTAAGGGTATTTGTGAAATTTTCAAAACTTGGAAGGTATATTTGAAAAAGAAAAAAAACGTAGTTGAAGGGTATTTTTTTTTTATAATTCTATTTCCTACCCCTTTATGCGAAATGAAGTAGCGGGAAGTTTGTGTTTTGGTAACTCTCTTTGAAATCAGCCACTTTTGCCCAAAATTGAAACATACAGCTCCATTCTGCCTAAATCGGCTCTCACAATACTGCTTTTAACTTCGTATCAATGGCGCGAGGGAGGCATCCAGCCCAAAGGAAGTCCAATCGCATGCCATCAGGTTCCTTTCTCTCTCTCTCTCTCTCTTCTTCATACACGCAGTAATTTGGATTAATTTTACTTTTTTTTTTTCTTTTTTGGATTGTCCATGGAAATGGATTTGAATGTATTGAGCTTTTTTTTTTTTTTTTTGTTTTTTCTTTTGCTTTTCCCTTATTTCTTACACTTTCTCGTTTTGTTTGTGAAATCTTAGGTACTGGATCTGCACAGTCTTCCCCAGCTGCGCCTTCGACGGTATCTCTTTCTCGCTTTCTGTGCAATGTTTAGATTTTCACTTCTCGTCTTCTGTACTTCCATGAATGGTTGCAACGTCAGTTTATGGGTTTGTGAAGTCTGGTTTTAGCAGATTTGGTGGCTTAAGAATTTTGGAATATGAGAATGCTGTCATTATTTTCCATTTTTAACGTACAATTTCTTCTCCAAAGAAAGGACAAAGAACTGTAGACTATTTCTTTTCATCTTGATGATAGAATAGTAGAAATGAGAGAATAAACTATTAACTATCAATTTCTGCCACTATGTTCTTTGTGGCAAGGGTGAGATTAAATGGCAATACTAAGTTACCTTTCAAGTTTTCGTTCTTAATTGCGCTATTAGCTTCACTTAGCAAATAACAAGTGTACTTCAATGGGGTCTCAACCTAGAGGTGCTTAGTATGTGTGGTGGTTGAATGTCCAAAATCATATGATTTAACTTTAGATCAATGTGGTGCTTTCCTTTTACTCCACTGGTCAAACTATTCATGGTGAAAGGTTTTGTAGTTTAGACGAGCAAGAGAGAAACGTAAGAGAGATCGAGCTTGGGTGTATGTGCCTCTCCTAAGTTGAAGGTTTCCACTTGTAGACGTATGTTGTCTGGTTGGGTTGTTTGATATTGCATCAGGCATCCCAAACTTGTGACAAGGTTTTGATAGACAAATTATTCCTCCAATCCACTTATCAAATTATTCCCAAACTTGGCCTAGTGGTAGTGAGAATATCTTAAAAAGGCCAAAAGGCCAAGGGATCATGGATTCAATTTATGGTGGCCCCGTACCTAGGATTTAATATCCTACGGGTTTCCTTGATACCCAAATGTTGTAGGGTCAGGTGGGTTGTCCCGTGAGATTAGTCGAGGCGCGTGTAAGCTGGCATGGACACTCACGGATATAAAAAAGATAAAAAATGAAGGGTACACTTGGGAGTAAGGAAGGTATTAATGGGATAACTTGACATGCAAGGTTAGTTACTAATGGTAAGGAGAGACAATTATCATCGTATGTTTCTTTGCAGAGATAGGAAACTCCCAAAAATCTGTGAACTATGTAATTCTCTTTTCTCTACGTAAATAAAAGAAAACTACTGATTGCCTAACAGGTTAATGATTGTGAGATGTAACTTTTGCAACCCGTGATGTGGGGGACTTGGTTCCACATAGCAATTTGGTTTTGATTTGGGGACCTCTTATGTCTACCACAACTATCAATTGGACTAGACTGGAGGGATGCCCTGATTGGAAAGTGATAGGAATGTTATTAAGGGTATATTAGTAATTAGTTAGGGAGCTTGTTATACTATTTGGTTATAAATAAAGAGAGTGGGAAGGGAAGATGCAGAAATTATGTAGTGAGGGATTTAGGGCTTGAGAGATATCTCAAGAGAGGGAGGGTCCAAGTACCTTGAATACTTGGTTTATCTTGTAAGTTTTCATCCTTTACATTTTGTTAGAAGATATAATGTTACATTTTCCTTCACCCATCAACTTAAACTTTTGGGTCACTTGATGATTTAATACATTTCTGTATAGTTTGATACTATGTTGTTTCCTATCAGAAAGGAAGTCTTTTCCATAGTTTTCCACTAAGTATATAGGCTGATGCAGCCTCCCGCTAGAGTACAAGAGTAAAATAACTTCTCAAATGGATGTGCCTTGCCCCGTCCAATTACAGGGTTTGGTGTTGCTACAAGTTCCATTTTTAAAGGCTATTGGTGGTAGAGAGCTTTATATTTGTATCTTCAAGATAATTTTATGATCAAATATATTGCTACTTTCTTACTCTTAGTTTGCTTCAACTACTTTGGTACAATTGTTTGTTTATTTATATATATATAAGTAGATAATTGGCTAACTATTATTCTTTCCTCGAAATTGATAGCCACTTAGTGGAAGAACACAAAGTGTGGGGCAAGCTCAAAGTGAGTTCTTTTATTCAGGCTTCTCTTCACCTTTGTATCAAGAACATTTTGATTTTGGTGATAGCTAGGCCTTTTTTATTTGCTTCTTCAACTGGTTTATCTGTGTTACATGCTCTTTTTTCTATTTTTTTCATTCTTAAATTTTTTTAAATATAGGCTCACCATTGAGGACAACAAAGAAAAAAAAACGTTTCAGACCAGGGACGGTAGCATTGAGGGAAATTCGGAATCTCCAGAAATCATGGAATCTGCTAATTCCAGCTAGCTGTTTCATCCGAGCAGTAAGGTTTTCTTTTTTTCTTTTTCTTTTTCCTCTCTTTTTCCTCTTGTTCATGTGGATACAAGGACATCCTTGCATGTATATCTTCACTAATTGATTTAAAGAGCCAAAATCCAAATATAGTCAGCCTCTTGGTTTCTAGATAACAGAAATGGCCAATACAGAAACTCAGGAGAAATGGAACTTCGAATATGAGAAAAAACATTAAGAGAAAAGTCCTATATTTGGGTTCGTACTTCCTTCTGACAAGTACTTGTAACCTAGTTTGTTTACTTACAATTATATAAAAATTAAAATGGTAATGCAGTTGAATATGTTATGTGATTATTTGGATAGCCAATTTTTCATGTTTCTGGTCTCGTATTGAGATGTCTGCTTCTTTTCCATGACAGTAGTATTGGTGCATATATCTATTTTATAAGAGTTCACTCTATACATTTCTGAGACTACTTCTTTTGAAGAAAATGGAACTTCAATCAAGAAATATGGAACTAAAAAATACTGGAGCCCACCTACTTAGTATGGGTATTATAGATGCTACCCGCCTAGGATAAAATTCTCTAAGTTTCTTGACAATTAAAATATTTGATGGTAAGGTGGTCTCATGAGATTGACCAAAGTGTGCAATCTAAGTTGTACACTCATGGATATAACTATATAACTATATATATATATATATATATATATTGAAAATAGGATATAACTATATATTTACACATATGTAATGAAAACAAAGGGGGAATATCTTGAACAACTTAGATGACACGGCATTGAGATCTGCTGAACCCCAGTCCTTCTGCCATTCACAAAATTCTTCTCTAGCCGAATGTTCCACATAAGAGCCTGATAACCAGCTCGTCAAAAAGAATCCCCTTGTCCTCAAATGGGGCTTTGTTAGTTAAGTTCTTAAAGAGCAAGAACATATTACATGCTCATTTTGTAATTACTTAAAATGTATTGCTTTTGAAATTTGATTACATGACGGCTAAAGAAGTAAGCTACCAGTTGTAATTACTTATAATAAACCCTTGTAGGTGAAAGAAGTAAGCTACCAGTTGGCTCCACAGATTACCCGTTGGCAAGCTGAAGCTTTAGTAGCTCTTCAGGAAGTAATTGCTTCTTTTCTATGGTTTGGTTGAGTGAGCCTTGCTTTATCCATCTACACTAATGAGAGAGTTGTGTCTTCCACTTTGTCTGTACTGGGAAGCAGCTTCTCTTCCTTTATATTACAATATTTTTAGCAATGACGTTGGGAATTTCAAGCTTATAATTTTTTAAATTTGTTGCAACAATTGAAAATGCTCTTTTTTGTGTGAATGTGTGTGTGTTTCCTCACCAGCTATTGTTCAATAATTAATTCTTGATTTATATTAAGAAAATTTGATGTTGTGGTTTAATACTTCGAAAAGACCTTTTGTTTCCCGAACTTTTCTATTAAGGAACATAGTAGAAAATAGAAATGTCGGTGGTTTTACTTTATTGTCTTGGAACTACTCGTGTGTTTGTGTCATAACTTTGTGCCTCTCGATAGCCAAGCAAGTACTTGTGCAGTTTACTTTTAACTTTTAAGCGGTCCTTTTTTTCCTTTTTTTTTTTTTTTAAAAAAAAAAAAAAAAAAATTATGAAATTTACTTTTAACTTTTAAGCGGTCCCTTTTTTCCTTTTTTTTTTTTTTTAAAAAAAAAAAAAAAAAAATTATGAAATTTACTTTTAACTTTTAAGCGGTCCCTTTTTTCCTTTTTTTTTTTTTTTAAAAAAAAAAAAAAAAAAATTATGAAATTTACTTTTAACTTTTAAGCGGTCCCTTTTTTCCTTTTTTTTTTTTTTTAAAAAAAAAAAAAAAAAAATTATGAAATTTACTTTTAACTTTTAAGCGGTCCCTTTTTTCCTTTTTTTTTTTTTTTAAGAAAATAATAAGAACAACAGCTTTCATTGAAAAAAACTAAAAGAATACAGGGGCGCACAAAAACAAGCCCACCAAAACATCCCATCTAAAGGAAGGGGTTCCAGCTAAGTAAAAGGTTTCCTAGAGAATAGTTACAAAAAAGCTTCGAAACAGAAGCCCAAAGGGACACATGAAACCTTACCAAAGACCAATCCTTGCCTCTAAACACTCCATCATTCCTCTCTCTTGAAATATCCCAAACAACCGCACACACCCTAGCAAGCCACAAAAATGGGCCTTTCTCTCTGAAAGGCAGATCGAGGAGGAACTCCTTGATTGTCACACGAACATCTCTCTGACTAGCAATGTTAACATCGAACTCCTGCAAGAAGAGGCTCCACAAAGTCCTCGCATACTGGCAGTCCCAAAGGAGGTGATTCAAGTCTTCCTCCGCTTTCCGACAAAGGATACAACAAAGAGGCCCCACAAGCAATGTTCTTCTCCTAACAAGCCTATCAAGAGTGTTAAAACGGCCAAGCAAGACTTTCTAAGTAAAAGCTTAACTTTCTTAGGAATCTTAATCCTCCAAATCACATCGAACACAGACTCCCCAGTGAGAGAAGGATCTAATAACAGTTTGAAGAAGGATTTACAAGAAAACCCTTCACTAGAATTCAGACTCCAAATGCGAACATCCCATCTCCCCACCCTAAAGTTACACGTCTCCACTGGGATCGAAGGGAATAAAACAAAGCTAGCTCGGCTAAGACAGAGAGGAGGTAACCAGCTTTTGAAGGGCCGTAGCCGCATATCCGCTGCGCTCAATATGCGGGATTTCTGTTGGATCTGATCTTTCGGGAGGTGATTTTTTTTTAACATCATTCCATCCTGCAAGAAAGTTCCCCTTGAACCGTCCTGGGTCCGCCCATCTCGCCGACTGGTTCGTGTAGAAGAAGTTACACCCCCGAATTCTTAATCTCCCATTGTAGCTACTATGTCAGATGAACCCTCGTGTAAAAGTTGGTAATTCGACTTTCTAAGAGAGAATACGGCCATAAGAGTTCCTTTCTTGATTTGTTCTACAGAAATAGAACCTCTCCTTTAGTCTAAAAATTGAACGATCTTAGATTAGAAGGGATATAATGAAATTCCTTGATTGGTTCTTCACTGAGAAATTATCCCTTTTGGTAGTTGGTCGAAGCTCCAGTAGGTAGCCACTCCTTTCTCAGGGAACCATACGTGAGACTTCCGCATCATACGGCTCCGTCCAGAGCTTATGTCGTTGGCCCTTGTCATTAGACCACTATCTATGCATGTATTTTCAGCCTGGACTCTCGAATCTTTTGCTTCTCGGATAGTGGCGAACAATGCAGCTTGCATTGCGGGAGATGCCCGCTTCTCGCTTCCACATCAAAGTTAGCTATAGTAATTAATTCTTTTTTCTTTGCTTTAATGCCTATTGGTGTTCCAAGAGTACCTTTTCGAAATTCCGGAGAGGAAGATGCATCCTGGATTGACGTATAGTGCGACTTGTCAGATATATTGGGTCATATGGTATTTCCCCGTTCTCTCCCCCGATCGAGATATCCTCTCTTTCGCCCAAGACGGATTGATTTAATCATCAAAAATTTGGAGCATGACCAACGTATTTCCCCGGGGAACCAGTAAATACTTCTGCTACGAAAAAAGGTTGTGATAAGAAACGCTCAATTTTTCGTGCTCGTGCTACGGTTAAGCGATCCTCTTCGGATAATTCGTCTAACCCAAGGATAGCTATGCCCCATTTAGAAAGAAGGGTCGAAGGTTTTGGGCCTGTAGCTTTCCCCGTCCGCCCTTCGTCGGGTGAATTTGAAGAGGGTACTATAGGCATAGCTCTAAATTTAGAATCAAATAATGGGTCCAATCCGTTGTTGTATCCCTGCAGATAGGCAACCTCCATCGTTTCCCTATTGGACAAGTGGCGATGGAACCCAAAGGAAAAGACATAGAGTTCTCAAACCAAGTCAAAAAATCCGAGATCAGGTGATTTTTAAAGGAAGATAAGTGATAAAGATGCGGAAAGACAGAAAAGAGAGCACAATCCCCCACCCACTGATCCTCCCAAAAATATGTGTCCTTACTATCCCCCACAACACACCGAACGAAATTAGAATAGTAGGAAGCTCAAGCAAAATGTCTTTCCATGGAGTTCGATGTGTGCCTTTAACCCATTTCTCCATCCATTCAAAAGGATGGTTACCATGTTTGCTCATTATGATTTTATGCCACAAAGCCCCGGGCTCAATGGCGAAGCACTAGAGCCACTTAGCCAACAAAGCTCTGTTGCAAGTCTTAGATTACCAATCTCCAACTCCCCCGATGCACATGCCTCCCAACTGCCTCCCAACTAACCAAATGTGACTTCCCTTCATCCATCCCTTCCCACAGAAAGTCCCGCATGAATTTTTCTAAACTCTTACAGACCGAGCTAGGAACACGAAAAAGGGAAAAGTAGTACATAGGAATACCACTTAGCACCGATCTGATTAGAGTTAACCTACCCACTTTGGAGAAAAAGCTTTTCTTCCATGTAGCAAGCCTCTTACAGATCTTCTCAGAAGTGGGACCCCAAAACGTCGTAGCGTATTTTATTCTCACCTAGTTTAGATGGTTGGATTTTATGCTATCTTTAACTGTAAATTCTATTTCCATTAACAACTTGAAAGCTGAATCATATTGTTTCTTAAAGATGGGAACAAGGTGAAAACATCAAACCTTCTCATGTTTCTTTTGAAGTTTTGATTTGGACCATAATAATATTTTCCCTTGATTTTTTATATCTACGAGTATTTAAAGTATGTTAAACAAGCTATGTCCTGTTGTCAATTTTTTTTAAATCTTAATTTATCCTCATCTTGGTTATTATTGATCATTGACTCACTGTTATATTTCTATCCGTTGCCTTTAGCATTTGGCTTAAATACTTAGTGTTATTACAATATATTAGGAGTGAATTGATTACACCATATTTATTCACTTTTATGTGCAATTATGTTATTATAATTTCCTTTTTGAGTTAGTTTCTTCCGTTTTTGCTGTTGCATATAAAATATTTTTTTTTCTTGCAACAAACATCTTACCAACCTGATTCAGGTTTTGTAGTGCAATCTCACATTGTGTCACCCGTTTCTGTGAAACCTGATTGTATTTTGTCAAAATCTGCTTTCGGTTAAGTTTTCTTAAGATCAAGTAAAATTATACCATTAAACTGCTTGCATCTCTCATCTTGTAGGCAGCTGAAGATTTTTTGGTTCATCTATTTGAAGATACCATGCTGTGTGCTATTCATGCCAAGCGTGTAACTATCAGTAAGTCAATCCTTACATGTTTGAGTTTAGTTTCCAATTTTGATTATGTCATTATGGAAGCTACTTTTCTGTCAGTATTATTTAGGTTAAAATACCAATTTGGTCCAAGTATTTGAGTTTTGTTCTACTGCTCAATTGCCCAAATTTAGCTCTTGTACTTTCAACACATTTTAAAATAATCCTTGCAGTCACTGTCTTGTTGATTTTTCCCCCTAAACACTAGGCTCTTTGAGCATCCTCTTTATCAATTGTGAAAATACATTTATACGATGTCTTTTCTTGCATGAAAATTATTATTATTATTTAACCAATTCTGATTCAAAAAAAGAAAAATTTCTAAGGACTAAATTTGAGATTTATTGAAAGCACATGGATTGAACTAAATATTTATGGGAAGTATAGGGACTAAAATCAGACAATTGAAAGTACAAGAACTAAAATGGAGCAAATCCAAAATATAGGGACCAATATGGTATTTTAACCTTATATTTAGTTTAGGAAAAATATACAAATAGTCCCTAATCTTTTAGGCAATCCTCAATTTGGTCCTTTATCTTTCAAAGTTCTTAATTTTACCGTTAAAGTTTTAAAAATTCTCAATTAGGTCTTTTGTTAGACAAAGTTGTTAAAATTTGTTAAGAAAAAAATGATTGACCATTATAATTTGTTGTTTTGTTAAGATATTTAGCCTCATTGTCCCATGAGATCCAACTTGTTTATTCTTAAAATCTGAACCACCATAAGCAAAATCCATTTTTTTCCTAGTGGCATACTCATGTGTCCAAATAGGTCAAAAAACAATAATTTAATTTGCCATAAGTTTTGGTAACAAATTTTAACAAAGGGTAACTAGTCCCACCCATGTTCGTTGAGACCTCCCATTTTGTTAAAAAATTGTGTGCTTTTACTTAAACACTAACATAGTTTCATAACCACTTGCACCAGCTTTCTCCTCTGTTTTGGGTGATATTATCTGTTGCACTATTAAGATATTATTTTTAAGAAAAGCAGTAATATTGAAATCTATTGTGATTAAGGCAAGAATACATGAGTCGCTTTATAATACTTTTGTTTGGTTACTCAAAGTTTCTAGCTAAAAAAGATAAGAAGTAAAAAGAAAACCCAATAACGTTTAATTAAAATATATGATATTTTTCATGGCATCAAAAATTGAGATTTTGTTTTGCTTGAATTTGATGATTGACGTAACGTTTGAAATTAGAACTCTAAGATTCAAATGAAAGGTAAGGCACTCAATTGAGGGGAAAACAGTTAAACTTTCTGTTTGCATTAGGTTTAATTGATGTGTTTGATGTTTCAACACAATGGTCAAAGATCCAAACCGAGCTTATGGACTAAGATAGTTCACTTCTTTTGGCTCGATGTAGCATACTTCTTTAGATTGCTTGTGTTAGGAAATGATTGATAACTTTCTTTTCACCTCATTTTGGATGTCATGCTTCTTCCTTTTCCTTCATTTCTTTCATATTTGAACATCAGAACATCAGAACATCAGAACACTCCTTGATTCGATAATCACTACTTTCGACTTGTAAAATAGTTGGACAGTGGACAGTATAATGCTCTCAACATGATTATGAACTGTGTTAGGTTCCAAGTGTCTATCTCACACTCTATTGAACTTTATTTTCTGCTATATCTTCCCAGTTGTTTATTGATCCCCTGAATGTTATCCATTTCCACTCTTTCCATTCAGTGAAAAAGGATTTTGAACTGGCACGTCGGTTAGGAGGGAAAGGGAGGCCATGGTGAGAAGAGATGTTCATTAGAAAGAGTAGCCGCTTTAGCAACCCAACATCACCTCATTAATCGATATAATAGAATTCCGGTTGTTGATTGCTAGTAAGCTGTATATTTGAATGTGTAGAAATTTGGTGGTAGACAAGACCAAAATTGTTTGTTGCATAGCACCATTTATGCCACAGCCTCCAAAGTTCCAATTCCCCATCCAGGTCGAATTTGACTCGAAATACAAAGTTTATGTTAGCTATCTTGATGGAGATTGTAGGATCCATTCAGCATTGATGGCCATTGATTCTGACGCTTGAGTTGCTTCCTGTATCTGTAACTTTGTTTCATTATGTTATCAGAATACAACATTTTGCTGGCAGCTTTGCAAAAACAAGACACCATTGTTTGGTCAGCTCAATCTCTTTGCTATTTTGTGTGTTAAGGGACATTGTTCCTCTGTATATCTTGTCTTTAAGAAGGGATGGGTTAAAACATCCTTTTAGGCTTTTTTTTTT
>QLSR01000005.1:5427741-5442570 GCA_031780015.1 Citrullus colocynthis | reverse complement strand
TTTTTTTTTTTTTTTTTTTTTTTTTTTTTTTTTTTTTTTTTTTTTTTTTTTTTTTTTTAATTTTTAAAACTATTGTAACATTTGGTGTTTGTATTCTCTCTTAGATGATTTATTTTTTTGTACGAACAATTTTATGATTAAGTTTCATATGTTAAAAATCTTGTGATATTTAGACCTAGCTTGATTTGTTGTAGGAAGTGTGCCAACTTTGTTATCTTAGTTTAATTGTGTCTATTTGTGATAAGATTTTTAACAAAGTTATGAACTCGACGATGGTTCTATTTTTAAGACACAAAGATTAAATTAGGCTAAACTATGCAAGATGCTCATAGACTATGGTCTTGTTTCAACAGTACCCATCAACTTTATAAAGTTGCATCAATATCTTTGAATTTTCAAAAAGTTTTAGAACTACTATCATTGTTAATAGCTTGGATGGTATACCGCGTGGTTAAAATCTTAACAATCGCTTTTAATACTTGTAAAACCATGAAATGATTACTCATCTATTGAAAGCCATCAAAATTTGATGTAAATAACATTCTTGTATAAATAACATTCTTTACAAGAACTTAAAATTCCAAATTTCAATAGGATGTGGGATAAATAAAAAGTTCATAAGAAAAGGAAATGATAAATGGGTTATAGTTTCCCTAATCGTTGAACTTCATGCTCGCACAATTTCCTCTAAATATTCATCTTCCCATTTGGCCACTAAAAGAATGATTTTCTAGGTTTCCAACGTCAAGGGTTTTTTAATCAATAGTGAAGGTTTCAATGGCAAGGGGTTTCAACTTGTTTATATTTTGAGATATATTTAATAATGTGAGTTATATTTTTTTTTTCATTTCATATTTTATATTTTATTAATGTTGGATATATTTAATAATAGAGTTATACTTCAAATTAGAAAAAAAAAAAATATATCGTGAATGGATGACCCAAAAATTGGGAGAGAAGATGAAAACTATTCCACTTTTTGAAAGCAAGGTTTTTTTACCCTTTGCTGACATCAAGTTCGGGTGAAATTACCAAAATGAACTCTGCACGAAGAAAAGTATGTCTCACTTTCACTTTTGCTCTATTCCTTTCATCACTCACTCCTCTCTCTCTTGCTTTAGTCACGTAGCATTCGTTAGAGTCGTGGAGGAGAAGCTCTCATTCTCTTTTGTTTTCTCGAACATAGTTGGTTAGAACTGGTTGCTCATTATTGGTTGAAGTTGCAGGGTTGCAGAGATGAAGGAAATCACAATGTAATTTTACGATATCAACAAAAAGGTCATTTGACAATTTTTTTTTTTCAAAATCTGAGTTATTTGCCATTTTGAACAATTAAAATTGGAATCTCTTATTGCAAAATAGAAACCGATGGCAAAAGGTTGTTTTGTGTTAAATTGAATTAAAGAATTGAATCGGTGATTGCATCCAAACAGATAGGGAAAAAATGAATCTCTTATTGCACGCATAAATTGACCATAGTAAGAAGAAGATGTTTCGAGGAAAAATTGAATGGAAAAATAAAATTGAGTCAGAAAATATAATTCAGAACAATAGTTTAATTATTGAAAATAAAATAGACCTCATTTTAATGAAAAATTTTTCATTAATAGAAATCTAATAATGGAAAAAATAGGGTCTCTTGAATATATAGAAAAAAAAAAATGAAGGGCAAATTTGGAACAAAAAAGTCGCAGAATTTTAAGCAAATTAAAGCAGTTTTTTTTTTTTTTTTTTTTTTTTTAATGTCGACATTTTTGAAATATATGATTGAAAATTTAAAATTATAATAAATTTTGAAAACTAAACCCTAAAAATTGAAAAAATTGAAGCTTCAGCCGCCCTTCATCTCCTTCCTTCGACAACAGCACAATATATTGTGCTGTTGTCGAAGGAAGGAGATGAAGTGCGTCTGAATCTTTAATTTTTTTAATTTTTAGGGTTTAGTTTTCAAAATTTATTATAATTTTAAATTTTCAATCATATATTTCAAAAATGTCGACATTAAAAAAAAAAAAAAAAAAAAATTTTTTTTTTTTTTTTTTTTTAATGTCGACATTTTTGAAATATATGATTGAAAATTTGCTATTCTAATAAGTTTTGAAAACTAAACCCTAAAAATTGAAAAAATTAAAGCTTCAGCCGCCCTTCATCTCCTTCCTTCGACAACAGCACAATAGTGAAGACATTAACGCAGCAGACCTCACAGCAACACCTCCATCCACAGCTCCACCTTCTTGTTTCTTCACTCCACGACTTCACCTTCTTCCTTCGCCGCTTCACCAAACAAAAAGGTAAAAATCTTCTCACATTTTAAAATTTTTGTTCTTAACCTTTAAGTCTAAGACAGTATAACGTTGTCGGATTTTTTTTTTCGGGAAGTTTCTTTGCTAAGAAACAATTTAGATTGGTTCAGTTGGCTTCATCTTCACCTTCGGCCACGAGCGGCAGCCGGCAGAAGCTCCACCTCTTTCCTTCAACAGCAGCTTCACGCAGCAGAAAGGGTAAAAACCTTCACACCATATTTTTTGTTCTTAACCTTATCTAATGAGTGCTGCTATGCATATTGCATTATCTGTCTTAAAAATCACCTCCTCCTTTTCAGTTTCCGATGTGCCTTTTCTTATTTATTTATTTAAATTCCATACGGCTTGTTTTCTGTTATTTCCGACGTAAAAAGCTCTAGACTTGAAGTTCATAATTTTCTCTTTCCCAGAGCAGAATCGGATTTCATATTACTTGTTCATTAGCTTTGTTTTCGGTCCTATTCGCCAATGGCGCCGAATAAGAGGAGTAGGGATAGACTGCGAAACCCGCAGCCATTTATCACCACAGATGATGATGCGGTGCCCGTCAAACAACATTCCAAAGCAAGAAAGCGCCAGCATCAGGAGGATGAGACGCTTTTGTCCTCTGGGATGAGCTCCAAAATATTTAGAGAAGCTCGTATTCAGCAGAAAGAGAATGAAATTGAAGCTAGAAACCAACATCATGCCAACCCTTTCTTTGATCTTCTTGATGAAGAGCTTCCCAAGGACGAAGAGGACATTGATGATTTTAATGGATTCTCTGAAACACAAACTCAAATTGATACTTATAAGGAGGTAGCCTAGCATCGCTATATATATGAATTTGATATAGTGTGCTTTAGGTTTTTGGACCATATGGGATTTGAGTTGATCTTTTTTTTTTTCCCTCTACCTCCAATCTTTCTATTGTATCAGGAGGACATTGCTGAGGAAGATGAGCGCCTTGTGGAAGCTTTTCTGTCAAAGAATGGTGGTCCACAACATACTCTTGCCGACCTTATTGTCAGGAAAATCAAAGAAAATGCTATTGTCTCTTCAGGTCTTGACATGTTTTAGTGTTTAAGCAAGTTTTAATTTGGTGATCCGCTTTATAAGATTTTATTGCCATTGATGTTTGTGAATGCAGATGCACAGCCTTTGCCAAAATTAGACACCTCTGTCATAGACTTATACAAAGGGTATAAAGCTATCAATTCTCTTGATCTTTTTAAAAAAGAAAGTTGGGATATTTTGTTGAGCTGAGTCAAAATACTTTATGCAGAGTGGGAAAATCTCTCAACAAGTATACGGCTGGAAAAGTACCCAAAGCTTTCAAGCGCATCCCTTCCATGCCACTCTGGGAGGAAGTTTTATATTTAACAGAGCCTGAAAATTGGTCGCCAAATGCTATGTTTCAAGCCACAAGAATTTTTGCGTCCAACTTGGGAGTAAAAAAGGTGGAGAAATTCTATAAGTTGGTTTTGCTTCCAGCAGTAAGGAAAGACATTCAGAAGAATAAGCGGTTACACTTTGCCTTGTATCAAGCATTGAAAAAGTCCCTGTATAAACCCACTGCTTTCTTCAAAGGAATTTTGCTTCCTCTTTGTGAGGTATTGAAGTCTTAAAACCGTGAAAATCACTTTTGCAACTTGCTCAATACAAATTAGTAAAAATAAAGATTAGAGAGGGTGATAGAAAATTTTGTACACCCTCTTTGATCAATTGTATCATCTATTTCCAGACCCTTTTAGTTTCAATATTTCAATGAAAAATTCCCTTCCATCCTGTCAGAGGCTTTTCCTAGGTCCAATTTAACTACTTTTCTTTCATTCTTCTAATTCTTTAATCTTCTACCACTTCGTGTGCTACTAAATATCGTGTCAATGATTTGTGTTCCTTTGATAAAGCATTTTGACTTGCCAAAATTGTAGCTGTTAATACTGCTTTCAATCTTTGTGCCATTACTTTTGCTATTATTTTGTACAAACTGGTCACTGAACTTATGGATCTGTAGTCTTTAATTTCTCTTCCTTCTCCTTTTTAACTTCATTCTGCACTATATATTTAGTTGAAATTTAAGGTCCTCTAGTGAAACCTTGATTTTTTCTTTCTACAGTCTGGCACTTGCAATCTGAGGGAGGCTGTGATCATTGGGAGCATTATTGAAAAGGTCACGATTCCTGTGCTTCATTCAAGGCAAGTTAGTCGTTATTGTATCAAACTTCATTTTACGTTTAGAGTTTCTTTCTTGAGTTCAGGTACACGCTTAGACATGAAACACATTATTGCAAATTGTTTAATTGGGGATTTTGGTTTTGTCTACCCATTGCAGTGTTGCATTATTTAAGCTTGCAGAAATGGAATATTGTGGCACAACAAGGTATTAATTGACTGCTAAGTGGTACTGTGCATAATTGCATGTTTTTGTTTATTCCCATAAGGTCGAAGTTTAAAGAGATGAAATATGGCAGAAGATATTATTCATGAACATCTAGGTGCTTCGATTCCGAAGACCTTTGTAACTATTCTATAGGTTCTATCTTGTATAGTTGGAGCCCATTTCTTTAGTAGAGCTTCCTTCTTTTGTTGGCTTGTTTTCTTTTTATGCATGTGTATTCTTTTATTTTTTCTCAACAAAAGTTTTTGTTTCTATCAAAGGAAAAGAAAAATCATGAACTCATGCTAGTGGTAGTGGTATCATGCATAATGAACTAGACTTTTGTTTAGTGAGTATTGTGGACAAGTGATTGAACTCTGAACTTATGTGAGTAGTATGTTGGCTTTCGTGTCATATATCCTTGCACAGTAACTTTTATAATGCTATACTTTCTATCTGTAATTTATTTCAGAAGTTTTCACTTTCATAATTGCTAGCCATTATTTTTTTTTTTTTTTTTTTTTCTTTTTTAAATTCTAATATATCATAATAAATTTCCTTCATCCAACCTAAACAGAGCTTATCTAATTAAGGCATAGTCTTCATTTGTCTCAAGGAAGTGCACAAACTTCCAAAATAATCAATCGTGGAAAAGATCAAACCTTTGTTAGTAGTATTGGGATCATGTGCAGTTGTATCAGGTTGACGACAAAATTATCAACCACCAAAATCTTAAAAGCAGGGAGGCTTTAACTTCCATCATTGTAGAATATTACCATGCAGTTTTAACAATATCCAATGAGTTCTCCAGGTGAAAAAACATTCGACATTCCATCTTCTGAAACCAACACTTTTGATGTTATTTGACCCCAACTTGTGGAAGTTGACTACTGTAAGAGGAGGAAGCCAATTCCAGAATGATAGTTCGAATTGTTGAGTATTCAGTTGGAAGGCTCCATCCCACTCCGTAATAGTTTGTACTTTGCAAGCAACTATGTAAACTAGGGTCATATTTTGGCAATTGTTTGCGATCAACGATGTTGTCTATGAATAATTATACAAGATCTTGTGAGGAGGGTAATTAGTATATTTTAGTTTAATATTTGTTTTATTGTTAATTTAGGTTAACTAGTGTTTAATTACATTTATAATTAATTTGTTAATTATGTTATTTTCTTGTAAGGCTATAACTAGCCAGTTTAGGGTTGTAATAGGAAGCTTTGATTATCCTTTAAAATTATAGAGCTTGGTTCTTTTGTGAGACTTCTCTCTTTAGGGATGGATTTCCCTTGTTCGGCCATGAATTTGGCCTAAATACCCTCATTCACTGCATCACCTTGTTATTAGATTCATTGCCAAAGTCTGTAATTGTGCCTGGGGTATGGGTTCTTTTGGTGGTTCTTCGGGTGAGGGAGTGGTGGTAATTTTTCTGGCTTTAGATGGGTAGGTGTTGTACATGTGCCAGTACTTTTCCCACATCGGGTAACTTTTTGTTACCTCACTTATAACTGTGTAGCTGTTTTTTACTTGTTTTTTTTTCTTTTTTCTTTTTTTGTGAACTTTCTCTGTACATGGGCAGTGCGAAGGCAATACAATAAGATGTTCTATAGTTTGTGTATAAAATTTCTTTGTGCAATGCCTAACTGGTGGCCTCCTCTAATTATGGCAGTTATTTTATAAAGCTTATCTTGGAGAAGAAATATGCATTGCCATACCGTGTAGTTGATGCAGTTGTTGCACATTTTATGAGGTTCCTTGAAGAGACGCGAGTAATGCCTGTAATATGGCACCAGTCACTACTTGCATTTGTGCAGAGGTGAGCAAATTTTTTCCTTTTTCATGTTATATATTGCCATTTCATGTGATAGGTTGCCCTTTTTTAGGCACCAATTATGTTTGTACATAATACAAATATCTTTAGAATAGTTTGTTTCAAAATCTATGTAAAAAAATTTAATTTGATCGACCATGTACAGTTTAATTAACTTCTGGTTTTCATTGTTTTCTTACTCGTATATTTCCTTAATATGTTTTGATATGAAAGCACACTTTCATGGAGGAAAAATGAAAAAAGAAAAAAAAAAAATACAAGGACATCCAAAGAAGCCAGGCTCACAAAGAATCCCACAGATAAAGGATCTAGTCAAGCAGAATAAAGCTTCAAGGATAATTACAAAAAGAATTTGGCATGATGCCCAAAGAGAAAAATAGAACCTTACAAAGGACGAAACGTCATTATTGTCCTTCTCCACTCTTGTAAAGGTCCTATTGTTCCTCTCTCCCCAAAGCCCCCACAATAAAGCACACATTGATGTTACAAAAATCTTTCCCTCCGAAGTGGTGGATGGTGGTGGAACTGTTTGATCATCTTATTGTAAACCCTAAGATGGGTAGACTGAAACCCAAACACCTAGTAAAACCAACAACTAAAAAAAGTAACTCCAAACAAACCGTATGAAATTGGATCTCCAAAGAATATCATCTAGGTTTTCCTTCGCCACTTGAAAGAAGAATACAACAAAACAACCCAACCATAGAAGGTATGTTTCTCAAAAGCCGATCAAGAGTTTTGACTCTTTTGTAGATAACCTGGCAAGCAAAAAACCTTCGCATTCTTTGTTATTTTCTCCATCTGGCTTCTACAAAGACGAGGAAATAGACTCCCTGGAGGGAGTTGGGTCCAATAAATAGTGAAAAAACAAACTACAGGAAAAGCCCCCAGAAGGGATTGGGCTCCACTAAACATCATTTTTCCCTGATCTAAACTCAAAACTCTGCTATCGAAGTTAAGAGAGTCATGGCATTCCTCGTTTTTGTTTTGGACAGAGAACTATGGATATCAAGCAAAGACGGAGAGCTCCCAAAAAAAATCTAGTACATCAGCAATAGAGTGATTGTTCATATAAATCAAATGATATAAATGGGGAAACGGAGAGTAGAGGGGTCTATCCCCACCCACTTATCCGTGGAAATACGTCTCTTTCCTACCATCCCCAATGCAAACCACACAAGAAAAAGACCACGTCTTGTTTCTTTTAAAATCACATCAGTTGAATTGACCAACACCACTAACGTAAGTTCAAGTCCATTTAAATATGCAAAGAGCGGTGATCCATAGAGAGTTTCGTTTAACTGAAGAGAGTGACATAATGTATCAGTTATCACGTCATCAACGAGGAGAGATAAACTGAGGGAGGGGTGGACGTTCTCCAATTTTTAGTTAGTAAAAAATTGTATATATAGATCATATGGTGCAAGGTTGAATTTGTGTTAAATTACAAGGTTTGTTTATATTTTCAATCATATCTAATTAAATATTGCCATCGAGAGAAGCAGAGCATCTATATTAAAATGGTGCTATTGTTCCGTTGCGTGGCATAGAACAAATTGATTCCTTTCTCTACTTCTTTCTATCTGTAAGTTTGATTCTTCGTCAAGCAGTTTGCAGTTTCGACATGGAGTTATTTTTTACATTCATTCTCTTTTCCTTTTTATCATCTCTAATTAAATGCGTATTACTAATTGAATGTCAAACTTTTGGCTTTTTATTAATTGATGTATGTATTATGACATTTTTATTTGTTACCAAATGGAAGTGTATCATAAAGTTTGTGTATAAATAAACAGTAATTACATCAATAGTTTGATATTTGTAATGCATGCCTTTCTTTATAGTATTGTGGTGTCACTTGAGACCGCATTTTAGTTTTTGTGAGCATCTCATGCAGGTATAAAAATGAACTGCGGAAGGAAGATAAAGCAAACATCAGAATTCTTCTTCAAAGTCACAGGCACAAAGATGTAAGACTGAATTTTTTTTGATATTTGGCTTCACGAATCTTAATATTACTTTCTAGTATGGTTTCAAATTACCTTAACTGCCTTTCGGAGCTGTAGGTTACTCCAGAAATTTTGAGGGAACTAAATAATAGCCGCAGTCGTGGTGAGAAGGATGCTACTACAAATATCCTTTGAAAATAGTAATATCTCGTATCATTATTGTTATAATTGTTTATGAGGGTGGGATTGGGAAATTTACTAATGTTTGTTTATTTATCTATGTATTTAATGCTAATGATTTTGCTGGCCAACAAAATTATCAGTTTCCAAATTCTTATTAATTAGGCTACATAATGTATTGGTCTCTAAGCTTGGACATCTTCAATTTGGTTCCCATATTTTTGAAGTTTCAATTTGGCCCAAGTGTTTGTTAAAATTTCAATTTGGTCCCTTTCGAGATCATATTGAATGTATCACATTTGAATGACTGTTGTTGAGCTGTAGAGATTTCCAAATGGGTTGACTTTTTGGGTTAGTAAAAGATAGTTTAAGAACGATTTGGAGATTTAACTAAAGTTTTTGGACCAAATTGAAACTAAAACTTCCATAGACTCAACCTTTAAAACTGTATGGTTGAAATTGAAATGAAGTTTGAAGACCTACAGGGACCAAATCTATAGTTAAAACTATAGGTTGCATAGCAGCATTTATTACATGTTTGATTTCAGTTCCTTTTGTTTGTGTTTTGAACTAATTGATGTGCGATGTTAAAGGAGTTTGTTCCTTGACTTGTCCTTACCTCCAGCTCCTGTAACCAAACCTGTGGAAGAAGACAGGTTCAATATTCCTTATGTTCCCATGGAAGAGGATTATTAGGATTGATCCATTTCACTGCTCAACATCGTTGGTGCTCAAGTTTTTGTAGTTGAGAATTGAGATAATTTTGATATGTAAAGATTAATTTATATATGCACATCGAAATCACAGTTCATAAAATTTTGTTTGGGAAGATTTTTTTTTTCACAGTGAGTCAATTTTGATGTAACATTCTGAAGTATTGAATCATTCAAGTAATTTCTAGTGAAATTTTGTAGTTATCCACGAGTATTTTTGTGGTTGAATAAAGGCTCTTTTTCTTTTTCTATTTTGTTGGGTTAGACATACTATATTGGGGATTTGAGAATTTTGTTGGTTAATAATGTAAACTTCGTTGGTTGATTTATTGATCCTCAAATTTATAATTTGAGCTTAACTTTAGGAATTCTTATGCCACCATTTTTGTCTAATGAGTATTTTGTGTCTAGGAATTTGTATTTTGTACTTTATGTTCAATGGATTTTGACAAATCACAGCTTAACGATGCGATGTGGATGTTTTCTACGATGCAAATATTCATATGCATTTTAGGTTACACATCTTTATCCGTTTCATCAAATTGTCCAATCATAGTTTGTTATAAAATAGATTTTTCTTATTTTGAAATATTTTAAGTTGTTGTGTATGGGTGACAAGAGTGAGATGCAACTAAAAGAAATATGCATCAAAGAAAATAAACAAAACCACAACCAATTCCTTACTCCAGCTTTCAAATAGTGTCGTAGATTCCCCCTCCCAACACTTGTCACAAAAAAATTTGTCCAATTAACTAAAGTAAAAATTTCATTACCATTAACATTTTATCCAAAAAGTAATTTTAACAAAAATAAAAGAGGAAAAAAAACCTGGAATTGCTTAATTCTTTGTTTTGGAATTGCCACTCAGTCGTATCACTGACATAGGACTTCGACCTCGTTAACAACGACTGTTAAGGATAGGGTGGATGTTGTAGAAGGGGTGGAATCTTTTTTAGAATGGATGTTTTGATGAAAGGTTTCAATTGATGATGTGTCTACTCAAAAGGAGGGAAGGAAAAATTCTCCACATATGTTAATATAGTACAGATTTATGACATCTGTTTTCTTTGTTAACCAATTGACATTTGTTTACCTCAAAAAAAATTAAAATAATCCCTTTAAGATACATACATTATAACAAAAAGAAAGAGAATAATGAAAGCACCAACAGGACCTTCGGACTTAAATGTTTTAACAAGGTTGTAAGTTAACAGTTGAGAGTGTGCGTTGATAGCTAAATAGCTTTTTTTATTTGGCTATTTATCGTTTTAGTAAGTTTTAAGGGGAGATTATGATTTTGGAATGTTGTGAGATTGTGTGAGATTTTATGTTTTAACTTAAAGTTCTGGTTTATATTTTGATGAGTGTAAGCATTGGACAAATTGGAGAAAAATCGGGATATATATAGGGAAAAAAGAGGATATCTATATGACTTGTTTTGAAATTAATTCTTTCTGAACTAAATAAAACCTCAAACAAATTAATCACTATACAGAGGTTAAGAGCATTTTTTAACTTTTTTTTTTTTTTTTGTAGGGCTAGAGTATTAATGAAACTTTAGAAAGTTCAATAGTATTTTTAAAAGAGTATTAATGTTTTAAGGGGAGATTATGATTTTGGAATGTTGTGAGATTGTGTGAGATTTTATGTTTTAACTTAAAGTTCTGGTTTATATTTTGATGAGTGTAAGCATTGGACAAATTGGAGAAAAATCGGGATATATATAGGGAAAAAAGAGGATATCTATATGACTTGTTTTGAAATTAATTCTTTCTGAACTAAATAAAACCTCAAACAAATTAATCACTATACAGAGGTTAAGAGCATTTTTTAACTTTTTTTTTTTTTTGTGTAGGGCTAGAGTATTAATGAAACTTTTGAAAGTTCAATAGTATTTTTAAAAGAGTATTAATGTTTTAACAATAAGAGTATTTTTGAAGTTTTTTAAGTTTAAGGGTATTTTGAAATAAAATACTAACGGTTTCCATCCAAAACTAAGGGTTTTAACTTTTTTTTTTTAATTTAAATGTATTTTTGACACAAAGTACAAAATTTAGGGATATTTTATATATTTTAGCCTATTTCTAATTAGTACATTATTGAAGATCAAGTCAATGTTCTTTTGTTTGCTATATTATCTTGAGTTTGCTTGCTTGACTAATAACTACCCATTTCATAGATTTAGAAAGGCCTATAGAAAATATCCTAAAGGCTTTACAAGAATGCTTGTTCGCTTGATCAGTTTAATGCCTCTTTGTCTCGTAGTATATGAGCAATATTTAGGTACAACCTACGGTACATTCAGGTTTATCAAAAAATTAAATAAATAAATAAATTTAAACGAGTAAATAAACATTTTAAGATTCTAAACAATTTAATATGTCTATTTATATTATATTTACATTAGTGACACTTTGTTGCTTATTTTTTTTGTTTCATTAATTTTTCTACGATACAATAAAAATATCGATCCACTTTTCATGTCGATATCAAAATCATAGAAATGTGAAAATATCAATGAAAATATTGACACGTTGTCGAAGATTTAATATTATGGTTGCACTTAAGTCCACAATCTCATTCTTTTACACACAAAAAAATAATTTTTAATAATTTTTTTAAAAAAATTAATTACTACGTGACAATTTTTTATTGGGTAGTGTAGTAGTTTGTACAATAGATGGGTGTAGCCCATCTAAGTTTTTTCCTTTAATAAAATTAAGTAACATCCATTGTCTTTTCTCTTTACTTCTTCTGATAGTTTCTAAAATGAGAGTGCACCTCCAGCACGGGCCGACCTCCCACTCTCTTAGTTAGATTAGCTGAGTATTTAATTTATTTTCTTTGTATCAATAGCATGTATGATATCTTCATATACGATTTGTGAAAGTTTCATCATCGTTAGTGAATTGATTTGGAAATTAGTATGTTTTACCTATTAAAGGTCTTAGAAGGTAGTTGGAAAGGGATTCCCCTATCTTTAAGGGGGTGTTTGGAGTGAGAAGATGATATGAGATGAATTGAGATATGAACTCAACTCGTTGTTTGGGAGGCCAACTTCGTATGTCATTGACATTTTATAGCATATCCACCAATAGTGTACTCAACTCTCATCATCACCGGTGCCTCGTTACTCAACTCTGACAACCACCTCCAACATCAGCGACCACTCTGACGTCCAACTCCAGCAACCACCTCCGACATCCAACTCCAGCAACCAACCTGACGGCCAACTCCGGTGAACACCTCCGACATCCAATTTCGGCAACCACCCCCAACAGCCACCGCCTGCGGCTAACTCCAGCAACATCTAGCCACCATTATTAACGGCCAACTCCGACGACCTCTAATGGTGCCACTCCGCCAACTTTGACGACCATTATTTTAAATTATGACTACTACAAATTTGGACTTTGTTGACATACGAGTTCTTTGTTTTGTTGATACTCGTGACATAAAATCGTTAATAAAGCCAAAATTTAAAACTTAAAAATAACTATTAATTTAAAAATACATATAAACTTCAATAATTATATTTAAGTTGACGTACAAAATTGTCCATAAAAGCACCTTTGTTGACTCAAAAGTACGTAAGTTCTATCAAAACGTTGAATTTTCGGTTTTTTTTTATTAGTTCATAGTATTTTACAGTCATTCTTTACAGTAATTTAACATTAATCAAATCACATTTATCATGTAAAAAATCAACAAACTTGTATGTAAAAATACTTTTGAGAAAAAATTGTTTGACATGTGAGTTTTTATTTTAAAAAGCTTTTATCAAAAGTGTTAAAATAAAAACAACTTAATTAGGAACCTCACAAATTTTTAAAATGGTTGCTTAAATTAAAAAAAAAAAAAATATTGAAATGCATGATCCAAAACCTCATTTCCCAAAATTTCCAACAATATATGTGTGGTTAAAAAATAATAAAATAAAATGCAATCTCTAGCTTATTAAAAAAAATAATATGTAAAATTATTGAATAAAAAAGTCTCCAAACAAAAATAATCATAATAAAAACAGATTATTTATGTAAAGAAAAATTAAAAAAAAAAAAACTGCACCAAATACCCTTGACATATGAACTCAGCGCCCCAAACATCCAAAATACAGGCATATAAACTCCACATATATATAAACTTCAGACATATGAACTCAACTCAGCGCACCAAACAGTCCCTTGAGTAGTTTTGTTATTGAACTAATGATTCAATTTTTGTTGTCCTATGTTGTGGTCGTATTTGTTCTTTAGCAAGCTTAAGCTTTTTGTGGTAACTTTTATAGCTTGGTCCTTTAATCCTGAGTGGATCTTACTTGGCACTGTTTTAGTTTTTTTAAAAAAATAAAATGATAAGTTAAACATTGACCTTGGCACCTTGCCAAATGAACAAATGGTACAAAATAAGTTATTCGTGGTTTGAGTAGTTGTAATGCTGAAAATAAGTTTTATTTTTCTTTTTCCATCTTTTGTTCCTTGCAAATTTGAATGTAACTTTCCTCATTTTGCCTTTGAATAAAATAAAGTGTTTTGGTTAGGATAGTCTTTCATGGACCTCCTTCAATATCCATTATTGCAAGTTCCTTGCTTGGGGAAGATATTGCGTTTATAATTAGTGTTAGAGAACTTGTCATTTGTTTGTTCATTTCATATGAGGGTATTTGAGGACTAAAAAATTATCAACATCAATTACATTTGTGAGAAGACTGAATTTGCTTGTGAAAATTTCACTTCTTGTGTTACTCATATATATAGCTTTCACAACATTAGCTTTTACAATCATTCTAGACACTTAAATCAATGGGCATCATGCTTTTGAAACTCTTTATCATTTTCACTATTAGAAATGAATCAAGAGACATCATGTTTTTGAAACTTTTGATCATTTTTACTATTGGAAATGTGAGTCTTTCCAAGCTTTAATTATCTAAACAAAGCCATGAATATCTATCCTCCTTGCATACTATATGTTTAAATACTTTTTAGATATGAGACAAAATACTTCTCATTACCTCACAATGAACGCATACCTAGTTCTTTGCTGTACAAATTGCTCTATATCTTATAAAAGAGGTGAAATTATATACTTATTGTGTTTGAATTACAATTTGAATCTCAAGTTCGATGATCTAATTTTTGTTTCAAAAACTCAAATCGATGATTTGAGGTTTTGATGTTTCATTTTTGCTTAAAAGTAGAGAATTTCTGTGCTAGGTTTTTGCTTCAAAAATTACTATGTTCCATCATCCCCTTTATTTTCCCCAATATTTGGACAACCTCATAGGAAAACTGAAGAAAAACAAAGTTTCATGACTTAGTTTTCAACATGGCTTAAAATCCTTACTGTAAAAGATTGCAAGACACAAAATTTGGCTCTTCTTTGCTTCATTTCCTTTTAGGTGGGTTCAAGAAGATCATATGAGACAAGTATTTTCTTTTGTTGTTGGGATTTTTTTTTTTTTTTTTTTTGGGGGGGGGGGGGGGGGGGGGGG
>QLSR01000005.1:5403708-5427649 GCA_031780015.1 Citrullus colocynthis | reverse complement strand
GGGGGGGGGGGGGGGGGGGTGGCGGTTGCTGAAACCCTCCATTTAGGGAGACTAAAGAAAGACTCACAGTATCTTTAAAAAAAAATGGTTTGTAGAAGTTTTGTGCTACTTGCAAAATATATTGGTATACGGTCGAGAAAAACTTTCGGATTGTCGCCAAAACATTTCTCGTTTTGTTATTCAAGATAAAAACCACTAGTCAGGACTAAGACAAACCATGGAGCTAATAACAAATTAACATGAGAAAGCAAAAAAACATTACGGAGACAACACCAATCCAGGGACAAGCTTTAGATGACTTAAATTGGAACCTTCACTGAAATATATATCTTTCATTTTGTAGTTGGTTCCGCCTTCCTTTCCTTTGGTTTTAGGAATGGATCCTGAAAAAAAATCAGAACATCCATATTAGTACGCTGTCAATTAAGGAGGAAAAATATCAAAAATGTTTTCTTTTAAGAAATAACCACCATTCATTGAAAAGTGAAGGAATACAAAAGACAGGACGAGGCTGAATCAAACCAATTGGCACCAAAAATCCAATAATGAGTAATTAAAAAACGATTTACAAGGTGAACTCCATTTTGTGGCTAGGCTAATCACCCTTTTACGATAGGAGAAAAACTTGTGATTAGTGTGAAGAGAAAAAAAAAACTTCCACTCCCCCTCGGACATTTTCTACTAAGGAGTAAGCAATGATCTTCTTAAGATTGATCAATCTTGAGTGTGTGCAACTTTGTGGAACCTTTATGGTGAGAAGAACAATAGAACCTTAAGAGGGTTAGGGAAGAACTTCAAAGTGACATTAGGTCCTTCAAAAGATTACATGTTTCCCTTTATGGTTTATGGTTTAACTTTTTCAAGAAACAATTTCACTGACAGAATGAAATCTAAAGATGTACAAAGGAGGTCCATTTATAGGGAATACAAAAGATGCTTCCAATTTGTAATAAGGAATGATAAACTATGACTCTTAAAAGGCCGTTAAATTTTTGCACCGAAAGAATGCATAAAAAATAGCGTACTCTAGGACTTCCTTCAGAGATTTGGCTATGTTTTGAAAGATTCTTACATTTCTTTCGTCCCAAATTTTCCACAAAATGGCAAAAATAATGTTAATCCATAGAAGTTCTTTAGTAGCATTAAAAGAATGTTCCATAAGCTGTAAACTAATCCATTTCAGAGAATCATTGGGAGCAACCATGAACCATTGGAAAGCTTCAAATACATCAGCCCACCACGAAGGAGCAGTTGATAAAAAAAATGTGATTGTGCTTCACTTTCTTTTTTGCATAAGCAGCACCATGAAGGAGAGATCCTAGGGCATCGTTTTCCATGGTGCTGAGACAAGAATGAGAGAGCTCCCAAATGAGTAATTTGATCCTTTTTAAACAAGAAAGTATCCAGATTCTGATCAGCAGATGGCCGTGTTGTAGTAAGCAAAGAATAAAGAGATTTAGAAGAAAAGGTGCCACTGTTTTCTAGCTTCCAAACCCGAGAATCAGCTTGTTGTGTTAAGATCACATTAGGGATGAGGTGAGTAGTGAGGCCCATTCAGTGATTTCCTCATCTTTAAGGTTTCTTCTGAAATTCAGTGACTGAGATTTGTTCTCGACATTCCAGACTTTGGCAATGGATGCCTCCTTGCAATTAGCAATGGAAAAAAGTTTGGGAAAAACCTAGTTGAGGGGGCTACTACTGACCCAAGAGTCTGTCCAAAAAGCAGCGGATTCATCATTATTAAGCGTTTATTGAACATTGCTATAAATGAGGTCTTTCTGGATTGTAATAAACTTCCAGGGCCTCTTTGATGAGACTTTTATGGAATCAACAGCCTTTAAATCAAAGCGCTAGGAGGCAAATTTCGCTTTTATAAGCCTCCTCCGAAGAGCATCTTTTTCCAAACCAAATTGCTAGATCCATTAAGTGAGAAGTGATTATTCCACTATCTTATATCCATAATGCCCAATCCACCCTCTACAATGGGCTGTTTAATGATGTTCCATTTGAGGAGATGGTTTATGTTACTGGCTCTGTTGCCAGATCAAAGAAAGTGTTTATAAAGCCTTTCAATTTCTTCAGCCACTGTGGTGGGAACATGATAGAGGGATAAATAGATGCAGGCAAGTTGGATAGTGTGGCATTGATGAGGATTAAGTTGTGATGATCGTAATTTTTTGCTAATTCTGTCCAAAATGGATTGCCAAAAGGTTACTGATGTGGGTTTAACATAAAGGGGAATCCCAAGTAGGTAGCGGGCCAAACACCCACCTTGCACTCATGCTTGTTGGCTGTGTACTCCACCCAATCTTCTTCACAAGTGATGCCCAAGAATCAATCCTCTAGAAGCTTCAAATTTCCTTGCCATTAATGATGATTGAAAAATTGGTGGAAGATATACAACCTCTAATCCACATTCTCCATTTCAAACGAAAATATTTGACTCGCAACAATTTATCAAGGAAGTCCCAATCAACTTTGTCAAAAACTTTCTTCACATGAAGCTTACTGGCCTCTCCTTGGATTCTCTTTCTGCCAGTCCTAAATGATCTCATTAGCAAAAAGAGAATAATCGAGAATTCGCTTTTTGTAGTTTGACTCCTATTTTGTGTGCTCTGTTTAAGTATGCCCTTTGAGAAGGTTTTCTTAGGCCCCAAGTAATGAAAATGTATTTTAGGAGGGATAAAAGGGAAACCCAAAGGTTGTTGTTGGAGGGAAATGCAGGCAACGAAGCTTTGAGAATGTAGTTATAATAATGAGGTGACAGGGTCGTGAGGTCTTTTGTGCAAGATATTGGTAGGACGCTCAATGTGGAGGGGACCTAGCTCACTCTAGGTGTTTCATAGTTTTCTCTTATGTTTTGTATTCTTGTTTTCTTTTGGCTAAGTCTTATGTGATGCACTCAAGTATAAAAATTGCCTCAAACTTTATTAATGATGTAGAAGTGATATAAATTCAGCCGTATTTTATAGGCTGCCAGCCGCTCATTATTAATAGGTTAGTAACCAGTTTGAACTAAATACAAGTTAACAAACGGTCAGCTAGCAATAAAACAAACTAATACAACATGCCTACATAATTATGTGTATCAAGACACCTATGCTTTGTTAGCAAAAGATCTACTCTTCGTTGTTCTGTGTGTATTGGACAATGTTTGTGTCCATTTTACAATTGCAGGGTACGGTTGGGACAGAGGTTCCTAACATTCTTGCTAGGATTAGCAACCTTAAAGACACCTCTTGGAATTGCTTCAGGAAAAGGAAGAGTACAATGTGAGGCGACCCATCTACACACCTAATCAATAATAAGTGGGAAAAGAAGATTCATTTGCATCTCTGTTTTATTCATCAAAGGGAGAAAAATAATAAATGGTCCAACTATCTTGATCTATTCATCATTAAAACCCTAAATGGAAAAATTAGGCTAAAGGAAACTACTAGTCAACTACAGACTTCACTTCACTCCTAAGAAGTATAGATATGGACATGATACCAATTTACAAAAAGGTAGGACACTACATGGAGTGGACACTTTAATATTTTTACTCTTTTTAATATATGTGTGCATATATCAAAATGTTATGAATACATATCAACTTTTACCTTTAAAAATCAAACAAATATCCATACGATTCAATAAAAAGATAAATGATAAATAAATAAATATGTGAGGAGGCTGGACAATAACAAGAAAAATGAATTTGAGCTGAAAATTCTTCATGCAGCAAGCCCCCGCTATTTTTCCCTTAAGAAAATTGGCCAGCAGTGGTCCCCCTGGTTAACGGTAGTTGTTGCCGGTGGTTGTGGGGGCAACATTGTAGTGATGAAAATAAGTGATAATAATATACAGACAACACTAAATTTAAATTAACCAAATAAAGATGTTGAAAATATTAATGTTTTCTTGCTCTAACTGCTTAAACTCATAGGGGCTATTTGGAGAGCTAGTATGTAATAGGATTCTTGAGAATCAGAGGAGCATTGGAATGCGTAAGCACTTAAGGAATAAAAGAAAATGAGATCGTAAACTGTGAAAACGGTGAAAAATAGGATTGGGTTGAAACCTATCGAAATGGAATGACTTTTGAATTACAAATCTGGCCCAAAACGCTCAATCTAAACATTCATTTTAGATTACATTAAAAGCCTATCCTATTACGGTTCCCCAAACACCCCATAGATTTAATCATCACTCATTGCAAAAATGAAGAACCAATAGTACAACGTTATCTTTAACTATAGATTTACTCATCACTCAACCCAAGAGAAAAAAAAGAAAACATCTACCCGACCGAATTCAATACCCTAGATTCCAAAATTGCAAGTTTCAAAAGATAGGGAAAAACGCCACATCCTTCTCGACAGAAGGTATTCATTGTCATATACACAATGAGAACATCAGATTAGTTAAAACCATATATCTCCTGCAAAAATTATAAGTCGCAGAGCTAAACCTCTTGACCGATGGACCAAAAGAGAACCGAAGGAAAGATTATGTAACACAACTTGCAAATCAATGAAGAATCTACAGAATCCCTAACTCTAGTCACACGCATAACAACGCATCGAAATCAAAGCAAACAAATCCTAGATATGAAAACACACATATACAGGAATTACTAATAACCAAAACGCAGAAATTCTTCGAAAGAATCTAGGTGAAGTAGAAACACGGAAAAGAAAGAAAGACAGCGAAGGGGTTTGAGAGATAGATGGTCATACTTCTTTAACGAAGAAGAAGTTGAAGGCGGCTAGAGAGACAACTATGCCGCCCAAGATTGCGGGGGGTCCGGTGAGAAGACTCCATTTCCGGTGGATCATCTTTGGTTTAGCTCCTTTGATTTCCTTTTTCTTCTCTCTACAAATCGTCGTTGATGTTCTCTGATTTCCAATGACCAGAATGGCTCATAGGCTGAGTAACTCGCAAAGTGGCCCTATATTGGTTCCGACCCAAAACAGGGCTAATGCGGTTTTTTTACCCTTTATTGATATTAAATTTTGGTGAAATTTAAAATAAAATAAAATAAAATAAAACTTTCACACTAGATGAACTTTTTCTCATTCTTCTCTCTCCCGTTCTTCTCCCTCACATATTACTCTCCTCTCTCATTTTCTATTACAATCTCATTCTCTAGCACTCAATTTCACTCTACAATGCAAACTGAATAGAGGGACTCGTTGGGTTGAAAAAGTTGTGGTCGCACTAGAAAAGAAGAAGAAGGAAAAAAAAAAGCTCTCAAGTTACATGAGAGGAGAAAAATAAAGATAAAAAAATATCAAAGAAGGAAGGACAAACAAGTATTAACCATTCATGTTCATATACTAAATATTTTAAGATTTTTTTTTTTGTTTAAATATATTTTCTAAACTTTTAAAAATTTAGGAGTATTTTTAAAATTTATGAGTATTTTTCAAAGAAAATGTTTCAGGTTCTATCCAAAACCAAGGTTATGTTTTTAACTCTTTTTTCAAAAATTTAAAAGCATTTATTTATTTTATAATTTAACCTCGATTATATTTAGAGTTATTTATACAGATGACCCCTTTTTAGGGGTCCAAATGAAATTTGGCACAAGATTCAAATTTGATCAAAAAATTGCCTTTTGCTTCTGTTAGATGCATGTGGAAGTATTATATTGTCTCCAAACCGTGCGTGAGGAGCCCAAATGAATTCTCGTTTCTTTCTCTCGCTCCTCATTTTTTCCTCTCACTTCTTTCTTCTCGTTATTTATCAAATGCGACAATAATTTTTTTTCCCTTGATTTTTTCCTTCGTTTGAACTTTTTCTCTCATTTCTTCCTCTTGTTCCTTTTTTATCATGGATTTTGTAGTTTTTTTCTTCGAGTTTTTTTCCTTCATTCGAATTTTCGCTCTTGGTTCTTCCTCTTGTTTCTTGGTCTCACTCTCATTTCTTCCTCTTGTTTTGGTTCACGGTCCAACTTACATATTCGATTCTAGAAGAAGAAGGGGGCATAAAGAGAAGAAATTGCTGGAAAAGAGGGCGATTATAAAAGCCCAGATACACTGTCTCAATCTCGCTCTCACCGATCTCGTTGGACTCGCTCTCGCTACTCTCACTCTTGCTCTTTCTGATTAGCATCGTTTTCTTCCTCTCATTCTTATTACAAAAGTCTCGCTAGGATGATGACAATAAAAAAAAAGTATAAGCTACATAGATTAAAATCTTCGAAAACTAACGTGGAAAATGAATGAAAAAAAGAAGAAAAAGAAAAACATAAAAAACGAAAAAGGAAAAAAGTTACAAACAAAATCAGAAAAAACGAAAAAAAAAAAAAAAAAAGTTGCGAACAAAATGATGAAAGATGGAAGAAGAGTTAAAAGTGGTAAATTTACCTAATGATAATATCCGCGTAAGGCCAAATTTGAGTATTTTTTGAAGTTATGCCAAATTTCAAATGAGACTCCGGGAATGGAGAATATCCCAAAATAATTGAAGGTTTCTATTTCTCTTCTCTTGCAATTTCTTTTCTTCCTCAAATTCCTGTGTTCTNACAAAAAAAAAAAAAAAAAACGAAAAAAAAAAAAAAAAAAGTTGCGAACAAAATGATGAAAGATGGAAGAAGAGTTAAAAGTGGTAAATTTACCTAATGATAATATCCGCGTAAGGCCAAATTTGAGTATTTTTTGAAGTTATGCCAAATTTCAAATGAGACTCCGGGAATGGAGAATATCCCAAAATAATTGAAGGTTTCTATTTCTCTTCTCTTGCAATTTCTTTTCTTCCTCAAATTCCTGTGTTCTTCGTCTCTTACGATTTTGTTTCATCTTCATCCCTTTCTGGCGGCCGGATCCCCCACCGGGTAAATGCTTCCTCTTCTTCATTTGGCTTCGCAAACATTGTTTGGAGATCTGTTATAC
The DNA here is from genome assembly GCA_031780015.1 of Citrullus colocynthis. NCBI lineage: Eukaryota > Viridiplantae > Streptophyta > Magnoliopsida > Cucurbitales > Cucurbitaceae > Citrullus > Citrullus colocynthis. The sequence continues at coordinate 5,420,771 of QLSR01000005.1, read as the reverse complement.
GGTGACGCTTTCAATCTGAGTTAGAGATGCCTCATTCTGATTGGCATTTGCATTTAAAGAATGCGCTCCACATGATGAACTTTGCTTTATGGGTACTTCTCCTTTTCTCCCTCCTTGTTTTGCAGCATATACGCACTGTAGGAATTGTACTTCAGTGATTCCCATTGTTGTGGCATTTTATTTATCACTTTTGGTTCAGGATTTTCTTTAGGCTTACTAGCATATAGTTAATTCAAATTGAAAAGGGTATTGCTAGGAAATTCTTCCCAACAACTGCGTGTTATACAGATATATCCACTAATTTTCTATCGAAATACAACTTGTTGAAAGATGAAGTATTATCAGACGATTGGATGAATTTCTTGACTTTTTCCTGGAAAGTTCTGTACCATGATGTTGATCACCTCCATCCTCCCCCAAACCAGATATGAACCGAGATTTGGAGGCAATGTTATGATGGGTCTGTTTGGGAACAATAATGAGCAGTTACCCGAAAGAAGAGGCATTGTTTCTGGATTTTTTAAATCCTTTGGCAAAACGGAATATGGAAGTAGGGCTGTCCGTCGAGGAAGAAGGCTTGGTCGAACTACCAGAAAAAGATTCTCATGTTTGTTTTTGACGCTTACAACTTCCTTCTTGTTGTATTTGGCGGTCTTTGGCTTGAAAGTGAACTTTTATGGTAAAGTTTCATTCCTTTCTTTCTGCTTCTGTATCATGAAATTAGCACGATTATACAGTTTTAGAATGTAGTTGGAAATAAGCCTCTCTCTCTCTCTTGCGCTACAGTTGCAAATCCCCTAGTTTCTTTATCCATGTCAATGCTAAATAAGTAGAGTTGTTTAACTGTCTTCCTCCAGTTATAATAATTTAATCTTTTTAACTTATGTTTTGTGACTATGGACATCACTAGAACCACATCAGATGTCACGACTGGCTTTTTCTTAGGCATAATATCAAATGGTGTATAGAACATAACAAATTAGATATGAATGCACAAAACTAGAGTCAAATCGAGGCTCAAACCACAAAAATCAGATATGGATTAAACTACAAATTAGAAACCCTATCCCTCTATCAAAATGGCTCCTCTTCTCGATAGAGTTTTACCAAATTAAACACTTAAAGAGGATGAGGACAAGTCAGCGAAAAAATACTTTGGCCTCTCACATGCCTTCACATGCCAAATGTGTGAGATCGGATGCAGAAGCTTGTGGTATTAAATGAACTCTGTCTGTAATGGATTTGGCAGCTAGAAATTGTAGAAATGTTAATCCGTGGCTGCCACTCTTCCTGCTATGGGTTGTACGAACTAGTTTTCATTCTAATTCGGTGACCCAAACTCCAAACTCCAATCAGGCCTCACTCAGAATAAAAACCCTTAACGACTTTGAGGAATTCTATCTGTTTGATACCATATATATAATCTATGCATGGTAACCTTAAACGGAATCATAAAAAAATTACAATAAAGCCAAAGCACAAGTCAGAAGTCAGTAATGATTCCCGATGAAGTATAAGTGTTTTTGTATAACCTTGTAATTGTTTCATAGTTCTCAATGAAAGTTCAATTTCTTTCAAAAAGGAAATACAGTGTATAACATCTCTCATTGAAAAAGAGAGAAGAATAAGGAGGAAAGAGAGAATTCAGCTATAATCCATTGATATTTGGTAAATGAAAAGGTTCACTCCTGGTATTACTTGTTAAGTTCTGATTTAAGTCATTAATATTGCACTCGGTTTGTTATTCTTTGCTATGGACTTTGTTCTTTATATTTTTATTTTCAAATCCATGACGCTCAAAGAAATTGTTGAGTTTTTAATGAGAAGGAACAGGAGGGGATGAAGTTTTCAAGATTTTTAAATTCTATAATTATTTTTAGCATTGTCTTAAGACGTGTATTGGGTAATAAGCTCCCTCAAGGAGCCTTTCTCTTCTGAAGCAAGGTGGCCTCATTACACGATGTGGTGTGCCCTCCACAACTTTATTAAAGAAATTTAAAAAATGGTTAGAAAACCTCCCCTTTTTAATGTTTAGTTGTGTCCTTCACTAAAAAAGCCATTGGTTTTTATTTTTGAACTCTGCACTTGCAGTTTATTAATGCCTCTCACATTAGAAATAGCTGCTTCATTTTATTTGATTGTTAATTCTATTTGTTACTGTGAGGCCCCCTATTATTTACACTTATGAGAGGAAGGGTAGGAAATTCCGAGGGGACAAGTCATTAGTGGAACATAGAAAGCCTTTTGGATGAAGAGGGGACCACGTTGCTGATTGGCGAGGGGGACGGTGGCTGGAGAGAGGTTTTGTAGGGTTTTGGGGCTGCCTGAAGGGTGTGGGGAATTTGGTGGAAGCACTGAGGCTTTCTTTGAGAGAATTCTCAGCTCTCTCAAATGTGCTGATTCCTTTGTGTTATTTTCATTTTATCTACTTTAGATGTTCTTTTCGTTTCATTGTAATCGTTGTACTTGCTAATATTTCCATGCAGCGAATATATAAGATGAACCGGTTGTTTCTCAGAAGTGCTTGTTGGGTCTTTTTGTGTGCAAGTGAGGGGGACCTAACAGTAACTATACTTCTTTTCTAATTTATTTCGAGTGGGAAGTTTTCTGTAAGCTCCTGCTTAGGAATTAGATCTCATATGTAGCTTTTAGTACATCAATGAAAAGTGTGTTTACTTTTGCAGCAAAAGTCCTTGATATTTCTTCTTCTTCATCTTTACTGCATCACTTGTTAAGTTGTCATCGGGTGTTGAATATACATAGTTTCTTCTTTATTTATTTCTGATGCAGGACATCTTTAGTTAATTTTCGAAATCTTGTACTTTTCTTGAAAAGGTCTTGGCTTTCTTGTATTTCTTGCTTTTGACATCTTGTTTCTGCGTGGTTTTTTACTCTAACCACAACTGCCTGCTGGTCCATGCGTTTAGGATTTATCTTTTATGTATTACAGTCTTTATCTTTTGGTGGTTGGGCTTTTAAGTTTTAGTTGAATTAGTTGGCAGCTAGGCTTCTGTTGTAACTAACTGTCCAGCCTATTTAAATGGTTGTTTTACTCATTAATGAGATTTTGAAGCATTATTCAGTAAACTCCATCAATTTCTTTCTTCTTTTTATAAATGATTTTAAACTACGATGTATATTCATCTCTTCTTTTGGCTTATTTTAGAATTGAATCTAATCACTTTTTATAATTTTTGTTGGGATAAGAAATGCAACTTTCATTATCAAGATAAAATTTCTCTTTTCATAGATAAAATTGGAGATAGCATGTCAGTGTCAGAAGTACAAGGAGAATATTTGGCATCCAGAGACCGGAGACCACCAACTAGCAAGCATCGTCGCAAGCAACGTAAGTATTCTTGGCTTGTATTGATGCACACACGTGACTGAAATACCTCAATGATTTTATTCAGTACCCCATAAGTACAGCTGCTGTCATATTTATAGGATTGGCAGTAATTGAGTTGGAAAAAGGGACTTAAAACCGGCTGAATAGGTAAACAAATCGAAGAATAACACTTTACTACCCAACCAAAGATTAATAAGAAATGAAGAAAGACTTTAACAAGATGGTTAAGAAAGGTCAAGAATGCCAAGATGCCTTCCATCAGTCCCTTGCCCCAAAATAAAACTCGACCACGAGTTCATTCAGCCAAGGAGAAGCATACGGGACTTGATAATCAAATAGATTTGAAACATTATACGTTCAACTAATGCGTAAAATGGTGGCAATTCAATTTTGTAGGTATTGTGTCCAATCTTTTCCTGGATACGAAATGACCTGATTTTCTTGTTGTATTGATGCAAAGGAAGTTTGGTTTTCCTCAAATGTACCATGACAAAGTCACCAACAACAAAGATTTAGGGTGGCAATGAGCGTCTTTTTTATTTTTATCTTTTGGATAAGAAATAGAAAATATATTATGCACAAAAGATCCAAAAATACAGCCTAAAGGCAAGGCGGAAGAGGGAACCCCCTCCTTTAGAAGAAAAACCAACCAAACTATAAGAGAGCTTTCCAATTCATTTTGTCGCTTTGATTAGTTAAATATCTATATATATTTTTCTTAAAAGGAAACAAAACTTTTCATTTATATAGTGAAAAGAGACCTTTATACAATTATGAATTACCCTTAAGATGGGGAGAACAATAAAATAAACCAAAAATAGGCAAATGATACTGAGGTTTTTGAATTAATGACCAGTACACTTCCATGAAATTAGTGAAAAGACAGCAGCTATTGAATGAAGACAAACAAAAGTCTTCGTGAAAAAGGAAATGCAAACTGTAACTAAATGCGTTAAATATTTATATTTGTAGGCATGTATAGGAAGGAAAGGCTAATAGAGACTAAATTTGTTTTTAAAAAGTCAACCATAAATTAAGAGCAGGGATCAATTTAGAGACCAAAATGGTAGTTTAACATTAGATCTTTAGTACATATCTCTAGATTTAATCCATATATATTTTATCACAACTTTCAGATTTCCCTTGTGATGTTGAGTTTGCGGAGTCAGTTGCTTACCTTGTGGAGCCTGAGGGTTTCATGAATGTTACTCAGTTCTCCTTAGAGTTCATAGAGCGCGAGGAAAAACTATCTGAAACTGATTTATTTACGCCTAGATTTGGAGGACATCAAACCCTCGAGGAGAGGGAGAAATCATTTTATGCAACAAATCAAAAGCTTCATTGTGGTTTTATTAAAGGACCACCAGGATCCCCAAGCACGGGATTTGATTTAGATGAAAAAGACGATGCATACATGAAAACATGCAAGGTTGCAGTATCCTCGTGCATTTTTGGGAGCTCTGATTTTCTGAGGCGGCCTACTAGCAAACAGGTAAGTTTATTGTCCTTTATTAAATCCGTTCCCTGAGATCTTTGTAAGACTTGATGACTTCTTTCCAACAAATGATCTGATACTAGATACTCATTGGATAATGTACTAATGGTTTTTCTTTTTAATTTTTAATTTTTAATTTTTTTTCCGTTTAATGTATGTGTGTTGTTTTTTTAAGGATAAGAAGAAAACGTCACTTCAAATGCGTGGAACTTCATTTGTTGTATGTTCCTTTTTGCTTTTTCTAAAGTTATTTTGTGTAGAAGTGGTTTAGTTCTAGTCTTCATGGTATGCGCCTCTACTCTACAGATTGCCTAATGCGTGTTGTATAATTTTTATCGTACAAACTCCACATAAGATCCTCTTATTATTTTAAATGAAAGTCAGTTCTCAGGCTGAAAGTCCTTCAGAACAAATACTGCAGGGAAATTCGAGTGATTGGGTTCCTATCATTATTGAAATGTATCTTGGCTAGTCTTAGGAGCTTCCAAGTACAGTATGAGGTTTTACACGAGGGGGCAAAGTGTGAAAGCAATAGACAAATATCCTGCATGAATTTACTTTAGGCTATATGATTTGTTGAAAAAGGAAAATATTTGGGCGATATTTTAGAATTTATCTCTTTCCTTATATATGTTTTCAATATTTTTTCCTTGTTTAAGTTTCTTGTCTCTATTTATTCTTCCTCTTATAATTCTTTGATTGTATCAAACAAATAAAGAAAAAGAGAAACTTCTATCGTGGTTTTTTNTCTTGTAATTCTTTGATTGTATCAAACAAATAAAGAAAAAGAGAAACTTCTATCGTGGTTTTTTCTCCCTAATCTAGGGTTTTCCACGTACACCTTTGTGTTATTTTTCTTTCTCTCTTTCAATATGGTATCAGAGCAAGGTGAGGAAACCCTAGCCGTCACTGCCGCCACCGTCGCCGACAGGATCCGCCACCGCTGCCACCACCACAGAATCCGCCGTCCAAGCTGCGATCTACGAGTATCTCCGGTCGCTCAACCCAAACGTTGCTGCCGCTTTTGTTCAGAGCCTACTGCCGAAATGGGAAAACCCTAGCGCCGCGCCTCCTCGTATCCACCCGCCGCCATCTGAGAATGTCGGGCTTGCTACTCAGATCTACCGACAAGCCGCCGGCCATCCCGATTTGCGCCTCTCGTCGACCGTCTCTGCCGCACAGCCGCACGTCGAGGAGGTCAGATCTGCGTCTAACCCCGATCGGCGCCTCCATCTGACCAGCGCTACTACACAGCTACCATTTGCGGAGATCGAAAGTTCGTCTGGGTGTCTTGGGNGCACAGCCGCACGTCGAGGAGGTCAGATCTGCGTCTAACCCCGATCGGCGCCTCCATCTGACCAGCGCTACTACACAGCTACCATTTGCGGAGATCGGAAGTTCGTCTGGGTGTCTTGGGCAGCCGAGAATCGATGCCGGCGTCGGTATTCCTCCGACCACCGCGGCTACCACACTAAGTGCTTCTACTCGTATGGGTCAAAGTGCAGTAAATTCGAGTATCCCGTCAGATTTACCGTTGTATCCAGTGCATCCAGTAACTACAATCCCGACCATTATACCGACATCTTATTTGTCTGGTCCAATAAGCAATGCCACTGGACTGACTATTGGTGAAAAATTGAATGGTCAAAATTACTTCTCCTGGTCTCAGTCGGTAAAAATGATTCTTGAAGGGCGTCACAAATTTGGGTATTTAACTGGCGACATACCAAAACCCAGACCAGGAGACCCGCAAGAGCACATTTGGAAATTAGAGGATTCCCTACTCCGGTCACTTTTAATTCACAGTATGGAACCTCAAATTGGAAAGCCCTTACTGTATGCTGCCACAGCTCGAGATATTTGGGATGCCGTTCAGAAATTATACTCCAAAAGACAGAACGCCTCTCGACTCTACACACTGCGGAAACAAATCCACGAATGTAAACAAGGTACTATGGATGTTACATCATACTTTAACAAATTGTCTCTGATATGGCAGGAAATGGATTTGTATCGAGAACTTGTTTGGGATTGTCCGTGTGGGGGAGTTCAATACTACAAACTTGAGGAAGTTGACCGAGTATATGATTTCTTAGCCGGCTTAAACTCCAAATTCGATGCTGTACGAAGTCGAATTTTGGGACAGAAACCAACACCAACCTTGATGGAAGTCTGTTCCGAAGTTAGGCTTGAGGAAGATAGAACGAGTGCTATGAATACTGTGGGTACCTCCATTACTGACTTAGCTGCGTTCAACGCAAAAATAACTAGTACAACTGGAGACAAGCAGAATGGGAAACCTCCTCCAGTCTGTGAACACTGTAAAAAACCATGGCACACGAAAGATCAGTGTTGGAAGCTACATGGTCGGCTTCCGAATGGTAAACGTCGACCTCCAAACAACAAACCTAATCAGGCCTTGATAAGTGACTCGGAACCATGTCGTCAAGAGAACTACCTAGCTGACAATGGTACCACTACTCTTGGGGCAATTGCACATTCAGGTATTTCTCCATCCTTGAGTTTACTCAGCGTTACTGGCCAGAAACCCTGGATTCTTGATTCAGGAGCTACGGATCATTTGACTGGAACTTCTGACGATTTCCTATCTTATCATCCATGTGCTGGTAATGAAAAGATTCGAATTGCTGACGGGACACTTGCTCCTGTTGCCGGCAAGGGTCATATTTCTCCTTTCGATGGTCTAATATTACAGAATGTCCTGCATGTTCCCAAAATCTCATATAACCTACTATCTGTGAGTAAGATAACCAGAGATTTAAATTGTCGTGTAGCTTTCTCACCCGATGGTGTTCTTTTTCAGGACTTGAGCTCGGGGAAGACGATTGGCACTGCCCAGCACAATAGGGGACTCTATTTCCTTAATAATGATACTTCCTCTAGGCAAAGCTCTAGGACTAGTTTGTTATCTTCCTATTTTTCAACTTCTGAAACCGACTGTATGTTATGGCATTTTCGTCTTGGCCATCCCAATTTCCAATATATGAAATATTTATTTCCCCATTTGTTTAATAAAGTTGACATCTCCTCTTTATCTTGCGATGTGTGTATTCGTGCAAAACAACACAGAGTCTCCTTTCCGTCTCAACCTTACAAACCCTCTCAACCTTTTACCCTTATTCACAGCGATGTTTGGGGCCCCTCGAGGATTACCACCTCGTCGGGTAAACGTTGGTTTGTTACCTTCATTGATGACCACACTCGTCTTACTTGGGTCTTCCTTTTAACAGATAAGTCTGAAGTCTCCTCCATTTTCCAACAGTTCTACACCACCATTGAAACTCAGTTTAATGCCAGAATTGCCATTCTTCGAAGTGACAATGGTCGTGAATTCCTCACTAATACCCTCCGAGCGTTCTTATCTACTAAAGGTATCGTTCACCAGAGCTCATGTGCCTATACGCCCCAACAAAATGGAGTGGGTGAAAGAAAAAACCGTCATCTTCTTGAAGTTGCCCGGTCTCTTATGCTTTCAGCCTCTCTTCCATCTTACCTGTGGGGAGATGCCGTATTGACTGCAGCTCATCTTATAAATCGGATGCCTTCTCGCGTTCTCCACTTCCAAACCCCTCTTGACTACCTAAAATTGTCTTATCCCACCACTCGCCTTATACCTGATGTTCCTCTCCGCGTGTTTGGATGTACAGCATTTGTCCACAGCTTCGGTCCAAACCAGACTAAGTTCTCCCCTCGGGCCCAGAAATGTGTCTTTGTTGGATATCCCCTCCACCAGCGTGGTTATAAATGTTTCCATCCCACTTCCCGGAAATACTTCATCTCTATGGATATCACCTTCCTAGAAGATCAACCTTTTTTTCCCGTTAGTCCTCTTCAGGGGGAGAGCAATAATGAAGAGACTAACTATCCAAATTCTCCAAATTCCCTTTATGAACCTACTCTAACAACCCACGACACTATCCTACCCACCAGACAAGTCCCATGGATAACGTACTACAGGAAGAATCTTAGAAAGGAAATGGCGGCCCCTACTGATGTGCTGGCTCCAGTCCAATCATCCGAACCGACACAAGCCCAAGGTACAATTGATCCTGAAAATAATACTACTTGCGTTGAAAATATCTGTGTTGAAAACGATATTGTGGACCTGACAAAACGTTCGGCAGAAGAGGGTAAAGATGATATGACAGAAAATAACCAGGTTGCTGAAAATGAGACAGTGTCAACAACAGTTGAGGAGAATGAAAAAGGGATAGAACCCCAAAACCCTACTGGAGAAGAGCCCGACAAGACAGGAGAGGGTGATACCAATCTAGACCTGCCCATTGCATTAAGAAAGGGCACAAGATCTTGCACCAAGTATCCTATGTACAGCTTCCTCTCCTATAATAATTTGTCTTCTAAGTTCAGAGCATTTACTGTTAGTCTTGATACTGTAACCATACCGAAAAACATATATGCTGCTATGGAAATCCCTGAATGGAAGACTGCTGTTATGGAAGAAATGAGAGCTCATGAGAAAAATCATACTTGGGAACGTGTTGCTCTTCCGAAAGGGCATAAACCAGTTGGATGTAAATGGGTATTCACAACAAAGTATAAATCTGACGGAACTCTTGACAGATATAAAGCCAGGCTTGTAGCAAAAGGATTCACTCAGACTTTTGGGGTAGACTACTCCGAGACTTTTTCTCCTGTCGCAAAGTTGAACACAATCAGAGTCCTTCTGTCAGTTGCAGTAAACAGAGATTGGCCTCTCTATCAGCTAGATGTGAAAAACGCCTTTTTGAATGGTGATCTAGAAGAAGAAGTGTATATGAGCCCCCCTCCTGGCTTTGAAGACCAATTTGATCGATGTGTGTGTAAACTTAGAAAGGCCTTGTATGGATTAAAACAGTCACCAAGAGCATGGTTTGAGAGATTCACTACCTTTGTTAAGTCCCAAGGCTTCACTCAAGGACACTCTGACCATACCTTATTTACAAAGAGGTCTGTCTCAGGTAAGATTGCGGTTTTGATTGTATACGTCGATGACATCGTTTTATCTGGAGATAATACTGCTGAAATCAACAAGTTAAAACAGAAAATGGCAGACGAATTTGAAATTAGAGACCTAAGAAATCTAAAGTATTTTCTTGGGATGGAGATAGCAAGATCAAAAGAAGGTATCTCAGTTTCTCAACGCAAATACACTCTTGATTTACTGAAAGAAACAGGTATGACTGGATGCAGGCCTGCTGACACTCCGATCGAGTCTAATGCCAAATTGGGAGAGTCTATTACCAAAGTTCCTGTTAATAAAGAGAGATATCAACGTCTAGTTGGGAGACTAATCTACTTAGCACACACTAGACCAAATATCTCCTATGCTGTCAGTGTTGTGAGTCAGTTTATGCAAGCTCCCTACGAAGAACACATGGAAGCTGTAAACAGGATTCTAAGGTATTTGAAGAGCACACCAGGAAAAGGATTGATGTTTAGAAAATCCGACAGAAAATACATCGAAGCCTATACAGACTCTGACTGGGCAGGATCAGTAATTGACAGAAAATCTACATCTGGGTATTACACCTTTGTGTGGGGTAACCTTGTAACGTGGAGAAGTAAGAAGCAAAGTGTAGTTGCTAGAAGTAGTGCTGAAACAGAATACAGAGCTATGAGTCATGGAATATGTGAAGAAATCTGGTTGAAGAAAGTTCTATCTGATCTTCACCAAAGCAGTGAACTACCTATGAAACTCTATTGTGTCAATAAGGCTGCTATTAGCATGGCAAACAATCCAGTTCAGCATGATAGAACAAAACATGTGGAGATCGATAGGCACTTTATAAAGGAGAAACTGGAAAACGGAAGCATTTGCATTCCGTATATTCCTTCTAGTCAACAAGTTGCAGATGTTCTTACCAAAGGGTTGCTTAAGCAGAACTTTGATGCATGTGTAAGCAAGATGGGTCTAATTGAAATTTACGTTCCATCTTGAGGGGGAGTGTTGAAAAAGGAAAATATTAGGGAGATATTTTAGAATTTATCTCTTTCCTTATATATGTTTTCAATATTTTTTCCTTGTTTAAGTTTCTTGTCAGATTTATTCTTCCTCTTGTAATTCTTTGATTGTATCAAACAAATAAAAAAAAAGAGAAACTTCTATCGTGGTTTTTTCTCCCTAATCTAGGGTTTTCCACGTACACCTTTGTGTTATTTTTCTTTCTCTCTTTCAATATGATTAAACTAGTTCCTTTCTTGATTGAACATTGGCAAAGTGTGAAAGCAATAGAATTGAGTGGACTTGGGAAACATCGTGCATGAATTTACTTTAGGCTATACCAACAACCTCTAGACAAATATCCTGTACCAAAAAACCTGTCAACTTCAAATCTATGAATCTATGATCAAGCGATGAGCTTTCTATTGCTCTTCACAAAACCTGTATGCACACACTTCTTTTTCTATTTTGTATCTTCTAATCACTTGGTCATCTTCTTCATGCATTTTCATACCTCTCAAGATTCTATTCCTGTTTTCAAGACTGTTCGAGTTTGAAGTGGCATGACTCATGCTTTTGGCTCTTTGTCTTTGGAAGATCTTGTATTTTCTTCAAGTCTCTATTAACTTCTTGCTTTCTTATTCTTTACTTTACAATATGTTATTTTTTAATTACCCTTTGACTAGGTTGGGTAATCTTTTGAGAGTTTTGGTGGTTAGTTAGCCAGGTTATGGCCTTGTGATTACCAACTTGATATAAGATGATTATTCTCTCAATACTACACTCATTTGTATTCAAGCCTATAATGCCATTTCCTACAAAGTGATAGGCAATAACTTGAAAGCATCCTTCACTAATGGGATAATCCGGAAAAAATTCTTCTGATCTTCAAATGTAGCGTTATAAGACTTGTAGTTTTCTAATCCTGTAAAAGCACATTATTTTCTCATGTTAACGTGGAGTTGCTTGCCTTATGTTTGAACACCGTGCTGAAACATGTTTTATCATCATGTATGAAATGTATACAGGAGCGTGGCACAATGTTTTCATCTTTCCATCTTAATTATATGTTACCGGGAATTATAACATGGATTGCCGTTTTCCTTTGACACAGATCAGTGAGTATTCCAAGAAGAATGTATGTTTTGTCATGTTTGTGGATGAGCAAACACTATCAAAATTATCAGCTGAGGGAAATATTCCTGATCATAGGGGATACATTGGACTGTGGAAGATGGTTGTTGTGAGGAATTTACCTTACGAAGATATGCGCAGAACTGGAAAGGTGCCTAAATTTTTGTCACATCGGCTTTTCCCTTCTGCTAGGTAATCCTCGCATCTTCTACTGGTTATATAGTGCAAGGCACAATGATTCCCTGTATGGATATATTCATTTACGTTCCGTTCTCTTCCATGCTTGTTCAAAAGGTATTCAATATGGCTAGACAGCAAAATGCGTCTTCAGATAGATCCAATGCTAATTATTGAATATTTTCTGTGGCGAAAGAAGTCAGAGTATGCCATTTCAAATCACTATGACCGGCATTGTGTCTGGGAGGAAGTTCAACAAAATAAACGTCTGAACAAGTACAATCACACTGCCATTGACGAACAGTTTACTTTTTATCAGTCCGATGGCCTTGTGAAGTTCGACCCTTTTGATGTCAGGAACGGTCTTCCTAGTTGTGAGTGTTTCATGCATTTTACTGTGGATTTCTTCATTTTCTTCTGTATTTTTTATAGTTTATGCATTGGTTTTTGTATCTATAACGATGCAGATGTTCCGGAAGGTTCTTTCATTGTCCGGGCACATACGCCAATGTCAAATTTATTTTCATGTCTTTGGTTCAATGAAGTTGATCGCTTTACCTCACGTGATCAATTGAGCTTTGCATACACTTACTTGAAACTCAGGAGAACAAACCAAGACATACCCTTCAACTTAAACATGTTCAAGGTAATTCACCTTTCTCTAGGATGTTTTTTAGCTGTAAGATTTTTTACTAGATTAAGTTATTTACTTTGCCCTTGAGTATGCCTTTGATCTTTCAAAAGTTGCAATGCTAGTGTTGACCTTTCATAAAGTTTCAAATCCTCATTGAAGTAGTTTAAAATTTGAGGCAGAAATTCGGACCTGAAACGGTGTGGTTGTGACTTAGAATAGTGTGGATCTAAATTTCCATTCTAGGTTATTGCCACATTTTAGGTCCTATTTTCCATTTGAAAATTTAAAGAATTTTTACTGGTATTTTCAACCTTTATGAATGGTCTATATTGCAACTTTTGAAAGTATAGAGGTATTTTTGAAATAAATGATAAAGTTTAGGGGTGATCTAACTTTTTGAATAATTAGACAAATTTACTGTTTTTTCCCCTCTTTTACTTTGTCAAGGACTGTGAACGGCGATCACTAGCTAAACTTTTCCGTCATAGATCATTGTCACCTCCAAATATTGATCCTTGAAGGTTAGTTTTGAGTTTGTTACTTCATTTTTTTCTTTTGTAATTATAACGTTGAACACATAGCATGACCAATTAGGCATATTTTTTTAGCCCTTTGGTCATGTGGGGATATCTTATATCCCCTTTGTATGGTTTTCTTAGTTTAGATCTTCAAACTTTACAATGATGTCAATGACAGCCTCATTTTCTGATTTTTTTTCACTCAAGAAAGAATGATAGACGTTTAGTTCAGGTTTTTGTCTTATGGTAGTGAAAGTTAGAAGGTAATCTATTAGTGTTGCTCCGACAACCGCTTTTGACAACTCCAACGATGACTGCCTCCATACCAACTTTGACTACTACCTTTGCACGACCAACTCTAACAACTACTTCATATGAGAACTCTGCGATGAACAACTTTGATGATCATCTTGAGCGACCAACTCCGTTGATCATCTCCAACCACAATTTCTATAGACTAACTTAATCGAACATATATTTAAAAAATAAAAAAAAAGAAAGAAAAAAGAAGAAACCTCAGTCAAAAAATATTTTTAAATACAAAATTGAGTTGATAATATTTAATAGTCATCTTTGATAAGATTCTAATATTAATAGAAACACTTAAAGTATCTAAACCAAACAAATGTGTGTAAAAATACTTGGAAGAAAATGAAAATGACTTTTTGGAAATTATTTTTTCTCCTTAGCAACTCAAACAAGTCCTTCATTTTTCTTAATGCTAAAAGAAATCAAATGACAGTTAGTAGTTCCTGTTTTTTTAAACCTTGAAATACGTGTAGTACACACGTTTTTAACTATGTTTTAATATATGCATACCAAATTTACATTATAAGCAAAGTAATTATTTTAAATGACAATTGTTTGAAATATTTTCAAATATAACAAAATGTCATTGTTTATTAGCGATAGACATTTATTGATAAATGTCTATTACTGATAGAGTTAATAGATATTTTGCTATGTTTGTAAATATTTTAATTCATTTTACTATATTTAAAAATAACTTAAATGTAATTAGGGGCAAATAAATATCAAATATTGTTTGAATTTTGAGAGGATGAAGCCATATTAGTAAATTATTCTCATAATATCCTTGAAGTTTTAGTAACTGCTTGGATACAAAACTAAATAATTGCTAGGAGCCTTCGGTAAATTTTAATTGGACTTGCTATAACTTACTATAATAACCAAATTAGCATTTTACATCAATTTTATTACATTTTTTTTGTTTTAAAAAATTATTCATCCAAATTGCAAGATATTTTATTTAATCTAAATTATCGATAAAAGTTTAAGGAAAGAAAAAATCTATAAAAGGATAAAATTGTAAATTAAAACAATTACTTGAGGAATACAGATTTTTGCGGAAGCTACATTTAAAAGATGGTAGCTAAGTGATTTTTAAAACATTGAGGAATAATTTATGTTACCAAACATGTAAAACAGTTAAAATTCTTCGAGAATTGCTTCACTCCAAAAGTTACATCGAATGATTCCTTGTTTTCCATCTTGGAAAAAAAAAAAATTAACATGCGAAGAAAATAGTTCTCTCAAAGAAATACGACCGATACTCTCAAAACATCATTGAAAACTTTAGCCTATAAATAAATAACAATATTCATTCATGATACAAAAATTTGGTATCCTCATTACACAAACTCAACTATAATCAACTAAAATTGAGAACGTGTTTGGAATGACTTTTCAAGTGTTAAAAAATTTATTTTAATTGAAAAAAATATTTTTAAGCACTTAATCTATACCGGTTCTGAATCTCACTACTGCTAAAGATGACTTGATCGCCAGAGAACGAATCGCCAACGAAGTTGCCTGTCAAAGTTCAAAGATTTACAACCTGCAATCTTTCGAACTCAACATTATTTACCACAGAATGCTCTTATATGCAAAATTTGCATGAATCTTTATTTTCAATGTAAACTTAATTTAGACCATTAAAAATCTCATTAAATCTGCTTGCTCTATTACTAAAGAAAAGAAAATTGAGGAAGAACGACAAGATGGTAAAATTGTTTTGTTTTGTTCTTTTTTTGGGATAGTATGCTTCAAGAATTATATAAGAGAGGTAAAAGACTATTCTACCCTTCACCAAAAGAACAAATAGCATAAGCAACTTGGGAAAGAAACGTATATGGTATACTGTAACATTGACTCAAAATTAATTTTAAAAACTACGTGTCCCCTTTCTCCTTTGTGTAAGAGGGAACCATCAGAAGATCGACTAAATTAGCAAAGTGATTCATAAGAGCCCTTTTTCAGAGAGGTATAAGATTAACTACCACATACCTGAATGTCTCCTCCTCAATCGTGTGGTTCCTCGTCGCCACCGCTATGAACCAGCTGATTGATTAATCAAGCACAATTAATATAAATATGACACAGCTGGTATGGATTTTTTTACAGGGGATGAACAACACGAGATTTAGAGATATTGAGACTTCAGAGAAGAACCAATGTCACTTACTAGGGAGCCAACTCTCTCATATGCTTCCATTACTTTTGGGTTTTCCTCGTCTTCATAACCCACTTGCAGTATTCTTGGTCCGTTGATAGACCAGAATGCTCTCCGCCCAGCATCCTGGTAGGAGCAAAAGAACTATGACACTTTTGAGCCAAGAAGGATAAAAGGAGGTGAAATATGAGAATTTGCTCATCCTTCTAATTCATTCGTAGACTACTACGTGATATCTTTATCTTCTACCCTCAAGACCCATTTAAAACTATTTTCTAAACTTTACGGATCAAAGTACAGATTTTAGAATTTTCAAAATTGGTTTTGTAATATCATATAATTTATAATATATTACGTAATACATATTTTGATTTATCAAAATTAATTGAGTTTATTAGATGAAATATTCTATTTGTTAGGTCTTTTTCAAATAAAGTAAAATGAGTCAAAATATTTACAAATATAGAAAAATTTCACTGTCTATCGATCGCTGACAGAGAGTGAAATTTTTCTATATTTGTAAATAGTTTGATAGTTTTTCTACTTATAATAATTTTCCTATTTGTTAATGTTTTTTTAAAATCTTTTATATATATAATTCAGCATTTAAAATTTTCAAATTCAAAATGAGAATAATAAAAGCATAAAAATATTGTTTTTAGAATTTACACAATTTGGATCACATAATTCGGAAACAGTTTTCAAAAACTGAATCCAGCTTGTCTACTAAATGCATATTTGCTTAATTCAGTGAATCCGAGAACATAAAACAAAATTTGAATTGCTTACCAAACTAAGCCCTAAATGTCTATTTGAAAACCTATGACAAAATCTAGAAAACAAAAAGGCCTTAGTTCTTTGTTGAGTTCCTAGAGGAGATTTTCCCCTTAAAGGGAAGTTAGATCTTCAATCGAAGGTTTTTGGTTCTTTAAGTTAAAGACGTAAAAAATCTTAAATTTTAAGAGGAAAGGTATTTCATTAAATTCAGAAATGTAATTCTCTTAAACCTGCAATATGATCATGTATATAGCCTCCAATGCATGAACTCGAATTTCAGGATCATCAATTTGCTCACGCTCAATTGAAAGTGCAGTTCCAAGCTCAAGTGGCATTTTTGATGTATCCTCCTCCTTATAAACCTGCTCACGGAACCGTACGATATAAATGCAATAACAATCACGAAAATTGTTGATGGGGTCTAGGTTGCCAATCCTTTAAGAAATAGTCTTAAAATATTCAGTAAAAATTCTCTTTATTCCTCTTTCCTTTTTTACCTATCTTCTAGGTTGCTAATCCTTGTTTTTTCACCATCAACCCCCCC
>QLSR01000005.1:5369196-5403234 GCA_031780015.1 Citrullus colocynthis | reverse complement strand
AAAAAAAAAAAAAAAAAAAAAAAAAAAAGAAAAGAAAGAAGAAAAATGAGACATTTAAACAAAATAATAAACTGCAAACGTAAGTTTTCTTTTTTTTTCTTTTATATTCGTGAGTGTCTGGACCAGTTTATGCACACCTCGACTAATCTCACGGGTGTCAAGGAAGATATTAAATCCTAAGTAGGTGGCTACCATGGATTGTAAGAGTAAAGGATTTTACATAGAGAATGGATAGTAAAAGCGAGGATTTTGCTACAAGAGTAATGTCATCTGATCAAAGATACATAACAAAAAATAGGAACAAATCAAAAAAGATTGAAGGCAATGAAATAAACTAGAACTAACACACACGACCTTACTTGAACAGGATCTGTTCTCTAGGTTGTACAATTATGTCCTTGAGTTCTAAAAACTAGAACTAACATGCTATCGCACCTTACATAAATATTGATGAAGCAAAAATATCAATTAAAATTCAAGCCAATGATACAGAAAAAAGTACACAAAAAGAGATTTGAATCCCACAACCCATGGTTGAACTAAAAAACTAATAATAATAAAATTCAAGTTTGTTCCTAATTTTGAAAATGCCTATTTTGGTGTCTGAACTTTTTAATTTGTTCCATTTTAGTCACTAAGACATAAAAATATTACCTTGTTACCAGCAACAGGGAGAAGTAAAGCTGGCCAAAGGAACTCAGCTATCAAGAGTAAATTTTGCAGTTGACCTTCTGCTTCAAAGCAACAATTTCTGAGAGTTCCAAATACCTTAAACAAGCAAATCGCATGAAGACATGAGCCTGGTTATCCACATCAGTTGAAGATGTACTTAGACTATATCTAAAGTGTTAACTGATTGAACAATACATATATACTTGGCATCGGAACTGGAATAAGTAAATTAACCACTCACAGTCTGGCTTAGTTTCCAAAATTGCCAAAAACAATAAAAGAAAATAAAATAATATAGTACCAATCGTGTACATCAAACAATACGTAACCTAGTTTTGGGCTTTTTTTCTTTTTGGTTGTCTTTTTTAGTTCCCATTGAGAACTTGTGTTCTTGAACGTTTATCTATATCAAAGAAAACTTGTTTCTTGTTAAAAATAGACATCCATCGGACTTACTCCATTCTTCCGTAGTTGACTAGTTGAATCATACTGTCTAATTATCTGCTTCAAAAGTCCCCGCTTAGGATCAAGTAAAAGCTTCCTTCCAGCTTCCTTCTTTGATATGTTTACAAGTATAGAAGCAACATGCTCAAAGGGATCATCTAGTAGAGAATCAATTTAAAATGTCAGATGAACGCTGAATAGTGAAAACTTAAGATGATTAATGTTGAACTTTGGTAAACTCTAAATGACAGAATGTCAATGTTCGGTTCTATACAGCATCAATGTTTGGAGGGGTTAGGTTAAGGCTGCAGAGGATCTGGTCTCGAGGAATTGCAATTATTATCATTATTATTACTTTTTTCTGTTTTCTAGAAAGACAAAAGAACTTGTAAACACATTTCCCAGTGCAGCACAGCAAATTAAGTTGATAAAACCACTGCACGTGGAGATCTTAGAAGAAACAAAGATAACTGAAAAACCTTGCAACCCCAGGTATTTAAATTTTAAATTATAAATATGGATTCCAAGATTCTAAAAAAATAAATATCGTCCAAAGCAAACTGCCGAAGAGAAGAAGCAATCCATACCACTGGATTCACTTTCCGCACGACAAAATGATCTGACAATCTTCATAACATAGAGACCTTGCATCTTGTCATCTCCAGTCTATGAAGCAGAATTGATAACCATAAGAACTATCTTCTTATTTCATAAAGACCACAAAAGTCTAAACTATTTGCAAAGGAAATGCTTAAGATATAGCATTCCCACTTCCCAAACAAATTTCAATAAAAATAGCTCGTCTCAACATCAACCAAAGACAAGGTAACTGTAACAATGTGTCGCACACCTGAAGTAACGAAGCAATGCCAGCATCCAACTGTGTTAGATTAACCAGAAGCATTACTAGCAACTGGCTAATGCTGGAGTCCACATTATATAAAAGATTCATAACTTCTCCAATCAGTCCCAAGTCTATCATCTTTGCAGCCAGATCAGAATTTTGTGAAAGATTTACAAGAGCTTCAGCTGCACGTTCTGCAACATCCTGAAATGATGGACAAAATATATCACTACAGAATTATTCATGTTCTATGAGTCACATTTCCCAAATATCTTGAACCATACTCTACCAACGGATGGCCAACTTCCGTTAATTGTTTAAAACTATATCCAAAAAGGTTGTGTAACAGAAACCCTCCTTAATGATGCAAATGAAGTAAATGAAAATGAAATGCTAAATCGCATTAGTGCGAAGCTTGAGTTATATTTGAACCATAAATATAATCAGCAGCAAACATTACGACAACTTTTGCCTGTCTATCAAACAATCAGCTAGCTTAGCACACAGGAAGTTAGGAAGAATAATCGATGTTTATTATGACTGCAAGCTCAATAAAACTCCTCTGAGCTGCTCAATTGTTGGCTAATACATACGTTTAGGACAAATGAAATTTTTAATTAAAAATTATCCATCCAACATTCTAGAAAATATACATATAGATACAGTGTTAATCACCTTCTGTCCATAAAAAGGAAGATAGATTAAATCCCACCTTTGGTTCTCTCAAGAGTCGAGCTAATGATGGCAGCAGGACGTTCGGATGTTTGGCAAGTGACTGCAGCCCATCCTCAGACCCAGTTAAACCTTGAACAATGTCTATGGCCGCTTTCCTCAACTATACAGCGAAAAAATGGAAGTCAAGCAATAAAATCATGGATTGGGATTAAAATTGAAGGTTTGGTAGACTCTGGCAGCAGTGTATGCTGCATCTAATCAACTAATCGGCCTAATACAAAACGAATCCCTGAAGATCCTTAATCGACATCGAAAAAGATGTTGAGTGCTTGAATGTTGTGCGACGAATTGGTTATGGCAGTAAAGAATAGATGAAGCGTAATAGGACTTACTTGAGGCGAAGGCGAAGAGAGAAAATCTATCAATTCTTCAAGCTCAGTCGCCATATACTCTTTGAAGCTGAAGCCGTGTGTTTCTTCTTCGGTGGTCGAGTGGTATTGCCCTTTTTCAAATTACAAAACATATCTTAAATATATATTTAATTAGTTAATTAGATTGGTTACATTAGGTTAAAATTAAGTTAGTCATTTTATTTTTATAATCAAACAATTATTTCTTCGTAATCATTCATTAAGTGGTTTTCTAGATAAAATAGAGTAGGAGTAGTTGTGAACCTTGTGCTAATTAAATTAATGGCATAATCTAATTTTAGGACAACGACCTCCAAATATCTCCACTATAATATGATATTGCACTAAATTTCAAGCTTTACAATGTAAACACCTTAAAACACTAAAATCTTCCGTAAATAAATGTTTGTTATACTATATATATATGATATGATTTGATTGAAGCTCGTAAAACTAGCATGGACGATACTCAAACTCATTTATTATGTTAAAACTCAGCATTGTACACTTGGAGTTTGCATGGCACAAAAATCACACAACAGTGTTGTATTTGGCTCTACTATGAAGATAACCGAAAGAGAGGAAATCAAATGGAGAAGAAGTTTGCAACTATTGCTCATGGAAGAAGAAAACGCTGATGAAGAGAGAAAAAATGATGTATTAGATTTACCCAGAACTCGAAACATTATGAAATATTTTATTTTACCTTAACTATGTTAAAATATTGAAAATGGAAAATTTAAACAATTCCAAAATCTAACCATTAATGGTTTACAATTTGGATACAAGTTCTAGGCTTCCTAAACATGACACAAATTTCTTAAGCCACAATTTTCTAAACTTGCACTCACGAACATAGTTTTCTTGAATCTAGATTTTTTTAAGCCTACACTCCAGATATAGTTTTCTTAAACGAAAGAAATAGTTTTGGCCGGATTTAAAAAAAGAATTTAAATGCATTATATAAATCTTAGAGATCTTGAAGCGCATGCATAATTTGAGATGCTTATAGTAGCAATATTAATTTTCTTATAATTTTGAAAGTTGGTGTTTATGCTTTCTTCAATACTACAACGTGGGCTATTTATTTTTATGAACCCAGTTTTATTTTGCTTATTTCATTGTAATTTTAAAAATAAAGAATGATTGATTTATATAATTGTAGTTTTGACTTTTAGACAATTAAATTACTGTTTTTAAACTTTAAATTGGAAGGTAAGAAAAAGTAGAATACAAAGATATCCATCGAACGCAAAATCGGCGTTGCTTGTTTTTGTTGTTGTTTTTGTTGCTTTGGCCTCGACCTATAAAATTGAGATTTCATGACATTTAATAATATTTTACCTTCACATAAAAAATGTTTGTTATCAATTATTGTTTTTTAGTGCAATAGTTATAGGGTATGAGGATTTGAACCTATAACTAAATATGAGGAGTATATGTCAATTATTACTTAATTATGCTCATGTTGGCTATAATTTTATGAAAAAAATTTAAGTGTTGCATGGGTTGCACCTATCTTTGTGCCACTAAGACAATTACCCAATAAAATTTTGTCATATACACAATAACATGATCTTACGGGAAACCTTACGGGAAAAGTCACATAGTGCCCAGATTCACGCGAACTTTCGAGAAATTTAGGCATTCTGTGACTTTTCTCGTAAGGTTTTTAACATGATCTTACGGGAAACCTCATGGGAAAAGTGACAGAATGCCCAAATTTCTCGAAAGTTCGCGTGTATTTTGGCTTTTCAGTGAATATCATCTCGCTCTCTCTGCTATTGTTTTGTGAACCGAGTTTCGGGAAAGGAAACTCGAAAATGAACCGCTTATCGGGAGGGAAAATGATAGCAGAGAGAGCAAGACTAGCGAGAGCGAGAGCGAAACTAGCGTGAGAGCGACAATGCTATATAGATGAAACGATAGCAAAGAGAGCGAGACTAACGAGAGCGAGAGCGAGACCATATTCCCCGAAAAGCCAAATTACAAGCAAACTTTTGGGAAATTTGGGCATTCTGTGACTTTTCCCATAAGATCATGTTAGAAACCTTACGGGAAAAGTGACAGAATACCCAAATTTCCCGAAAGTTGGCGCATATTTTGGCATTTTGTCACTTCTCCCATCAACTCCATCAACTTACGGGAAACATGAACTTACGGAAAAAATGACAGCGATAAAAAACGACATTCTGAATTCTTTGTCTTGGTGATTTCAGACATTCCTATACATATTAGACCTCTTTTACATTAAAATTTTGGATTTTCTTTTCCGTTTTTTACCTTGGACTATTCGAAAACCCAAAATTTCCAGAAATCTGCATTTCAAATAAGTTTTTTGTGGGTTTGTTTCCAGAAAATCAGGTCACATAGAATGAGTTTTACAACAAATGACAGACATTAGAGAGTATTGAAAAAAATGGACTCTTGTGAAGAAGATGGTCTTGGGAAAGATGTGGTTTAAGTGTTGAGAAACAAGATCTTTGGGGGTATTCACATCATTTCACCATGTGGGACTCATCTCTGAAATTCTGAAAAGTTAAAAAATGGAGAGAAATTGCTATTTCTAACCCAAAAAGTTTTTTATGGGACAAAACTAACCTCTTTTTTAAAAAGTTTTTTTTTCTAACCCATTTTTCAACTTTTCGAAATTTCAATAGTATTTGAATCTTATATATATTAATAATAATGTCTTAAAATTTGCAAGAAAAAGCCTCTCAAATTAAGGTATAAAAGACGAACTAACAAATAACGTAAAACAAAATATTTATAAAAGATACAAGGATATATATATATATATAGATGAAAAAACCAAAAAAAGAAAAAAAAAAAGAAATTATAGATGATAAATAAAAACGAAACCAGAAAGCCTTTTAATTGGTTAAAGAAAAAAAGGAAAATTTGAAAGAAAAAAAATGTATAGTTCAATCTGAACAGAATAAAAAAAAAAAAAAAAAAAAATCAATCAATCTTTTTACAAATAAAAAAAAAAAAAAGAAAAGAAAAAATCGAACCAATTCAGTCTTTTTTCTAAAAATTGAAACGCATAAGACAAAACATCAACCTTACTTTTGCAAATAATTTCCATACAACTTTATTTTAACAAATATTGTTCAAACGAGCCTAAAATAATACTTAATCCATTCATTAAAGCTAACCAATGTTATTTACTCAGGTAATATGGATTGAAAATAAGAAATCATTAATTCGTAAATTAAAAAGGAATATTATTGTAATTATTTTACAAAAATACATGTTTAGAAAACATGAGAACTAAGATAGTTGATGAAACAAAATTGACCAAAACCTAATATATTTATANAAAAAAAAAAAAAAAAAAAAAAAAAATCAATCAATCTTTTTACAAATAAAAAAAAAAAAAAGAAAAGAAAAAATCGAACCAATTCAGTCTTTTTTCTAAAAATTGAAACGCATAAGACAAAACATCAACCTTACTTTTGCAAATAATTTCCATACAACTTTATTTTAACAAATATTGTTCAAACGAGCCTAAAATAATACTTAATCCATTCATTAAAGCTAACCAATGTTATTTACTCAGGTAATATGGATTGAAAATAAGAAATCATTAATTCGTAAATTAAAAAGGAATATTATTGTAATTATTTTACAAAAATACATGTTTAGAAAACATGAGAACTAAGATAGTTGATGAAACAAAATTGACCAAAACCTAATATATTTATAAGTTCAGTGACATAACTGAAATAAAAAAAAATAATAATAATAAAAATAATAAAAAAAATTAAAGACTAAAATAGTAAATAGACAAAAGCTGTAAACATTCATATGCAATATAAAAACATTAAATGAATCTATTAAAATAATTTAGGACATATTTTCCAGGAAATATGGAATATATGTATTTACTAAATTGGTTTACCATTGTTTTAAATATATGTGATACCATTTGTAGAAACCTTTGATGCTACCTATTTCGGACAAGATTTCGAGAATTTTTTTTTTTTTTTTTTTTTTTTTTAAATTAATTACGTTAGTTCAGTTCAAGTTGTCCAATATTATGGACTTGATTATACACAATTCTATTAAGCCGTGTTACTTTTTGTAATTCAACTTATCTCAATTTGTAGTTTTATTTTTGACTAAAATGTTTGAAATTGAATTTGAAAAAACAGAAAGAAAAAATAATAATAACAAGCGCGAGAGATTAAAAATTGGAATTACGAACCCGAAAAGGTAGAAAGAAAGTGGAAGAAGAAAATTGACGTGGAATAATAAGGCGTTATTGTTAGGTGTAACGTTAAATAATAAATATGGACAAAAGAAAGAAATAAGAATGATGAAGGAAGATGGGGTCAAAGTTTGTGACACGTAAACGTGTTGTGTGGGCAAAATTGGAACAAACAAAACTTTCTCAAACGTTTCACAAGAAATTTCCAAGGAATTTGCTTCATTTTGCTTTCCTTCATATTTTCCCCATACCACTTCTTGATTGACATGTTTTATGTTTTGTCAATTTCTTTTCCAACAAACACTTCTATTTTCTTTGTCTCCCTCCTTAGTTCTTTTTTCTTTACTTAATCTGGCTTGGACTTTAATGTTGAAAGGAATTTTTCTTTTTCTTTTTTTTTTATTACTTTTTTAAGAGAATGCATTTTGGGTGTATTTTATTTAATTGCACTAGAATGAAATACCAATTGAAAAATTTTATTCGGTACAATTCTAAAATTTGAGATGTTGCGAGTTTTGGATGCTTGTGTTTAATTTGCTCATAATCAATAAGTCAAAGGAACAAGTTTGCTCAATGTACCTGAAAATGTGCGTTTCTGAGATACGAATGCCCATATAACAAGAAAGGGTGTAGAAGTTTACTTTGTCCCCGAGGCAAGGAAGCACTTGGATGCAAATGGTATATAAAATCAAATATCACACAGATGGAGAGACAGAAACAACTCAAGACTTGCAAGTAATTGGTAGCTATATCACTGTTTTTCATATGGCAAAAATGATAATTGTATGAGTTTTCTTAGCAGTTGTAATTGCAAGTAATTGGGAGCTATATCAAAATTTGATGTTCACAATACTTTTCTCTATGGTAATCTCAATGAGGTAGTGTACATATGAGATTACTACATGATTTTACTACAAATACATTAGGTATGGTGTGTCATTTGAAGTAGTCTCTATAAAACTTACATTAAGTTATGAGGTGTTAGGTGACTAAGTTGGCTACTTCATTATTGAAATATGAATTCACTTAGTCATATTTAGACTACTATCCACTATGTACATTGCATCAACAAGAAGTTCAACTTAAATTCGATTTTGCCTTGAAATTTTCGATGCGTTTAATAAAATCAAATAATACCAAATAAATAAGCATGTATTTTGGAAAGAAAATAAAACAAAAGAATAAAAGTAGCTCTTGTGATTTCATAATTTGATCATTCCTCCCTTTACTATGCTCACTATTGATATAAAAATAATAATATGGTTAACACCTTTAAATAAGTTGGAACCAATCATTATATGAAAAAAAGAAAAGAATTGGTCATTCCTGAAATAAATGTTTGTATCTCCTATACAATAATAGGAAGGAAATCAATTGAATAGTCATGTCTAATTGGTATCTAAAAAGGATGGTACATCAACCATCTAAGGCATCAAATTATTATTTAATAATTTTGATATGATTTTATTTTATTTTTCAATTTTATCCTATCCTTTCTAAGACATATTAGTTGTTGTTTTTTTTTTTAGGCTACTTAAAGGCTTGCTGTTAGGTTGTTTGAGAATTAAGTTTTATGATTAATTGAATTTAGCCTTTATGCTTTCTCTTCCAAGTTTAGTCACATAGCTTCTTGAATTGGCAATTCATGTATTGAGTTGCATGCCAAGAACATTCAAGAGAGATTTGATCATTTTATCTTGCAGAATGTTCGAATCTTGGGCCAATAAACTTATTTTTTGTTTGATCAAGAGCTTTGATCTTAAGGCAATCTGTGCCACCTAACCCAAATTTAGAGTTGAAATCGAGTTGATTTGGGAGTTTTAGTGATTGAGAATTAGAGAATCTCATACTAAAAAGAGTTGTTAATTCCAATTCGTTGGGGTTTTCATATCAAAGGTCCAAATTGGACCTTATGTGTGCAATGTGGCAGAAACATAGTTTTAAAATCATTATGGTATCAATTAGGCTAAAAATCAGTTACAGCTTAACAACCAATGATCTTAAAAACCAAACGATAAATGCCTACAAAATTCAAAATTAATTAAAGAAGAGAAGAAAAGGATGACAAAAATTCAAAGGATAAACATATGGAAAAAAAATTTTCAAAATCTAAGAATCTTAATTCTTATACTATCATCCTATTCCACACTCCAATTGTCCATAGACCGTACAAACAGCAATATGGTCCATACGATATAGTACGATGAAGACGACGCATAGTTAGTTTCTAAATTCTATTTTTCTGTAAATTTGAACTTTAATTTAGTTTGTTCCTTTTTTACATTATCTTCACATCAAATGTCACCATTATTGATGAGGGACAATAAAACTCTAAGTTCAATTTTTCTTTCTGTGTACGTTTAATTTTTGTTAATTTTAATCTCTATAT
Organism: Citrullus colocynthis; assembly: GCA_031780015.1. Taxonomy (NCBI): domain Eukaryota; kingdom Viridiplantae; phylum Streptophyta; class Magnoliopsida; order Cucurbitales; family Cucurbitaceae; genus Citrullus; species Citrullus colocynthis. Next base: position 5,393,587 of record QLSR01000005.1, on the reverse strand, counting down.
TTTTAAAATGTTTAATTTATATGGATCATTATAATCTTTAGATTTTCAAATTTGGCTCATTTTAATTGTATTAGGATACCTTTTGTACTTTCAAACCGTAAAAAAAAAAAAAAATATTTTATATTTAAAAAAAAAAAAAAATATTTTATATTTAAAAAAAAAAAAAAATATTTTATATTTAAAAAAAAAAAAAAAAAAAAAGTGACAAGTTTTAACTAGTTACAAGTTTTTATAATGAAATGTTATGTTAATTATTCTAAAAATTTTAGTAAATGAAGTATTATGCTAAAATTTTGATGAAAAAGTAAAGTAAAAGTTCTAAATTAGTCAACTTTTAAATACAGTAAGTTTAACATACGGGCGTTTAAAAAACACAGAGACTAAAATAAATGTAGTAAGGAAAAAAATATATATATAAAGGAAAGAAAATGAAGTAAAGCTAAAAATAAGTAACTAGTACACTAAAAAGAATCAGAAAATCCATCCTGCATTATATGTGACCTACAAACAAAATTATATCTATCATGAGACCAAATCTTTAAAATCAAGATTCTTTAGAATAAGTCCAAATTCATATTAGTCACTCTTCGATAAGATATTCGCTAAATCCAATCAAAGAATGAGATATTAGGAAGGATTGTGAAACTATATTTATATATAAGGACCAAATTAAATCAAGAATAAAACCAAATAAACAAAATATGATTTAAATAAGAATGAGTTATAGGAGAATAATAAGAACAAGGTTTGGTAACACTTTTAGTCTCTAAACTTTCAAGAAAGTAAGAATTTGGTCTTTGAGAACTTTGGTTTGTAAATGATTTAGTGGATCTATGTACTTTCAATTTTGTAACAATCTTAGTCTTTAAACTTTAGTATGTAATAACTTTAGTGCTTGTACTTTCAAATTTGTAGTACTTTAGTGTCTAACATTAAAAAATTCTTCAATACTAGGTGTGAGTTTTTATTATTTTATGATATAAACTTTGTATTATATAAAAATATTGAGTTTCTAATTAGTTTATTAGTTTATTAATGCAAGAAATCTCATTAAAATCTTAACATTAACTTTTACAATAGGGACTAAATGGTTATAAGTTTTAAAGTACAAAACCTAAATTGTTACATAATAAAATTTAAGGACTAAATTGTTATAAGGTTGAAAGTATGAAAACTAAATCGTTAAAAACCAAAATTCAGAAATTAAATAGTTACTCCACCTAAAGTTTAAGGATAAAAGTGATTTTTTTTAATAATAATAATAATAACAATAATAATAATCTACCAAATACGTCGTAGACTCTGGTGTCATTGCTCATATGACAAATAATTCTAACTTATTTTCTACGTTATTCTTATTTATCACTTTGACTGATGGATCAACCTCCTCTATTCTTGGATTCGACACCATTTCTTTTACCTCATCTCTTTCTTTGTCCTCTATGTTACATTTACCTCAATTGTCTCTTTACTCATGACATTAACTGTTGTGTCTTCTTTCTTTTTTTTTTTTTTTTTTTTTGTTATTACTTGTTTTAGGATTGCATGACGAAAAAAATTATTGATAGAGGACATGAATTGAGGGTCTTACATTTTTTTACCACCAGATATCGAAAGTTGTGGCCTGCTCTGTAATTACATCCCCATTTAAAATTCATTGTCGTTTGGGTCATCTATCTTTATTCATGTTGAAAAAACTTTATCCAAAATTTCGTTCTTTATTTCCTTTGAATTATGACTCGTGTAAGTTTGCTAAATATCATTGTCTTAATTCTAATAATAATAGGGACAATTGAAAGGATAATAAAAGCTCATATAACACATCTCAATCGATGAGAATAACAATTTTTTTTTTTTTTTTTTTTTTTAAATACATGTCGTTTATGAAGTTCAAGGCTTCAAGCAAAGGAAACCCAAAGTTTACATAATTATAAATAACTATAATTTTTTAATTAATTCCTTGATTATCACTATGTAGGGGTCCCACCTTGGTCAAATGTAGCCAAGCCACAGGGGCAGCTTCAAATTACTTGTTTCATGTGAAATTAGATTGTGGAGATTTAGAAGATCATAAAGTTGTCCATGTTTTAAGTGCTTTAATATCCTCTCAATGATGCTTTTATTTATTTATTTATTTTATTTTTTTATTTTTTTATTTTTTAATATTTCGAAAGATTCTTATTCCGACGATATTCTGCCTCCCATTTTGGACGAAAATAATGTAGTAGTTTGGTGTTGTTGATTGTTATGCTTTTGCCTAAACAAAATATAGAAAAAACCTATGATCGTGCTTATTTGATATAAAATTTTGCTTTAGAAATTAAATAAACAGAGTGTATTATGTCAATATGAACTTAGTTTAGCTCAACGGTTTATCAACATGTTTAGACCAAAATTTTAAATAGTTGTAAGTCTATACAATTGAGTTTGTAGGATCGGTGTGGCCACTCTAAAAGGGTGGGGTGGATAGGGTTTATTTAGTTAGTTTTAATAAACACTATTCACCACATTCCCCTCTAGGGTTGTCATTCCTACAATTTGTATCAGAGCTAGTTCCTCTTGCTTGTACTAAAAAATATTTTCTTAAATTAAAATGGTCACTTTTTGAAAGTATAAGAATCAAAATAGTCATTTTTTAAAGTACAAGAACCAAAGTGAACATCTTGAAAGTATGAATATTTTAAAAGTATAGGAACCAAAATAAATTACAAAAGACTAAAATAGTATTTAAACCTTAATTTAAATAAAATAAAGAGAAAAAAAAGAAGGTATAAGAATTAAGGTATATTTGGAATACATTTTTAATTGTTTATTTTAAAAAATAAGTCATTTTGAAAGAAATTAGAGTGTTTGGCAACCACTAAAAATAAATTTTGAGGCATCGTTTAAACCATTTTTATCGAAATAGTTTAAATAAAAATAAATTTTTTATTTTTATTTTTTTTTTATATTTTTTTTTTTGGTTAAGTGAATGCAAATTGGCTCTAAAACGAAGGGAGGGCCTCAAATTTGGGTCAAGGTAGAAGGTTTGTCACAAGGGCGGGTATTGTGGGTGGAATTGGGAAGAAAGAAAAAAAAAAAAAAAAAAATTATATAATATATTTCAAACAAATAGAATAACAATTTTTTTTTTTTTTTTTTTAAAAATAAATATTATTTTTTTTTTTTTCTTTTTATATTTTTTTTTTTGGTTAAGTGAATGCAAATTGGCTCTAAAACGAAGGGAGGGCCTCAAATTTGGGTCAAGGTAGAAGGTTTGTCACAAGGGCGGGTATTGTGGGTGGAATTGGGAAGAAAGAAAAAAAAAAAAAAAAAAAAAAAAAAACAAAACATTATGAAACATTTAATACGAAATTTCGTAGAAAAATGTTTGGTTTTTGCCGTACTATTTACTTTTGTAGGTCTGTTCATACTTTCTTTTGCCACTTTGATTGATATATTTTCAAATTTGTCACTATCTTCCAAAAAATGATTCTCCTCTTTGGTCTCCTACCACTTTGATGTTTGAATAAGATAATTTTATAATCCGTTTCCATTTCCATTTTAACATCCGCTTGATAAATCTCGTTATTTCAATAAATATTTTAAATTATCGTTTCACTCAAAAATTTAAACTTAAACTGACTAATAAAGATATATTTAATATAATATTATCTAACAAATGATAGGATCAAATGAAGATTGTGGTAGATTGTTTGAATCTGACAACATAGGATCAAATATATATATATATATATATATATATATATATATTTTTTTTTTTTTTTTGTTTGGATTCTCAAGATTTATACTATATTCTACATCTGAATTTTGAATTTCATTTTCTAAAAAACAAATATCATATGGCTTTTCAACTACTGATGTAACGATGACATGACATCTAACCATATTGATTTCTATTATTTAATGTTTATTTTTAATCTACTTCATCTTATTCCATTGAAAACTTTAGTTCTACCTCGTTAAGAAATCAAACATAGTTTAATATAAATATTTTTGGGCAAATTGTAAAAAAGTTACAATTAGACTCTTAAACTTTTAATTGAAAAAATTAGGTTTCTAAATTTCTATAAATGTTTAAATTGGATCCTCAAACTTATAATAATTGTGAGAATTGGATCTACAAATGATAAAAGTTGATTTCTGTTAGTTTGAAGGTTGGATTTGACTCAACTTCAATATTTATATAGTTTTGAGTGTTTAATTTTTAAAATTGAATTGCAACAACTACCATACTTCAAGGGTGGTTTTTGCAATTTGCTCAATATTTTTTTAATAGTAGAATGAGATGAAAATTTATTAGTATTTTTAAAATATCTTTAACTTTGGATTTAGGTTTATTCGAGTTTTGTGATATATAATCGCCATGAGCTTTATAGTAGAAAATATATAATACCTATAATAATGTTACATTATAACGGTATTATATGCTAATGTAAGACCATTTAGGAGTTCTTAATGTAATTGTAGCTCCACTCACACTAGCCTCTTAATTTTGAATGTTATATTGTATTTACTTCAACTTTTAATTTGATATTTTAAAAAATTAAAAATTTAGAAAGCTATTAAGATACTTCTTAAAGTTAAGAAATTATTTAACATAACATTAATTGAAAGTTTTATAATTAATTAAATGTGTAAGTGTGGAGACTTAATAGATTTACGTTGAATCTCAAATCAAAAATCTATAATGTAACAACTACGCGTTGTTATGAAATAAAATAATTATAGAACAGAATTGCATTGCATCAGATGACACATCTTAATTACACGTTATTTTTTTAAAATATTTAGCGGCACTAAAATTTGTCTTGAAGAAAATTTTAATATATATATTGACAAAAGTTTGTAGATGAAAAAGAAAAAAAAAAAAATTAATACACAGTTTTGTAGCATCTCAATTCTACTAATATGTCTGATCTTAGTAGAAACTTTTCATAGGATAATTCTTTAAAAATAGAAAAATGTACATATATTTTTAATAAAATTACAAATATAGCCCTCTTGAAAAGTTCATATTATCTATTATAAACCATTCATTTTTAATTTTTCTAATATTTTTAGTAATATAATTAATGATTCTATTAAAATCAATTCATTTTCAATTTTTCAAATCGTTTTTAAGTAATATAATTAATGATTAACTAGCTAGAAGTTGAATTGATACAAGTATAATTTTTCTTTGAAAAAGGTTTAATAAAAGAACAAGAGTTAGATAACTCTTTCCCTTTCTATATGTAACAATGGGGAAAATGATTATGGACCAATATATTTGTTAATGGTAATTATTAACAACTTTAATTTTTTTTTTAATTTTCAAAAGATAAGCTTATTTCTTTGTAGTTTCTTAAACTTTCTTACTTATATACATTCATTTTTAAAAGGAAATAAAACAATGTTATTTTACTTTTAAGTAATATGCCTTTGTTGTTTTAAATGTGTTTTAAATATGTGAGAGAGAAACACAAATAAATTATGGAAAAACAAAAAATTTTAAGAAGCTATCAAAGTTAAAAATGAAATTATTGTGGTAAAATTGAGAAGCAAAATGATGAAAAATGAGAATACGAAATTGAAGAATTATAATCTTAAAATAAATAAAAAAATGGAAATGGAATTTTATGAAAAATTAAAATCTCTCAAATTTCTTCCCTCCTTTCTTTCCTTTTCTCACCAATGTATTCATTTTCAACATCCACCAAATCCACTGTTTATAGGCAATTTGATGAGTAGGTGGTGGAGATATATGACCACTAAGGATGTGTGATGATAAGACACGTGATCTTTTGATAATAAGCACAAACATCTAAATTACACATATTTTGAATATTTATAATAATTGCTACTTTTTCTTTTTTCCTTTTTAATTCGTTGTAGTTATTGTTTGAAAAATATATCATTTTAGTCTTAAGTCTTCGAGTAGTTTCTATGTGATTTCTAAGTTTTGAGTCTGTTTCGACTTAGTTTCCAAGTTTCAAAGTGTTATAATTTTACCCTTGAATTTTAGGTTTTGTTTCAATTTGGTCTATATGTTTCAAGATTTGCACTTTTAACCTTCAATTTTCACTAGATATTCACTTTTAGTTTGTAACGTTAATGTCTATTTATTAATTTAAAATACTTAAGAAGTGAAATTTTAAATTTAATTTTAACATTGATGGAAAATATTGAAATTTAATTAATTAGAATTCTTTTAAATTAAACAATAGGCATTAACACTAAAGATAGAAAGTGATTATTTAATAAAAATTCTTGGTTAAAAGTGTAAATCTTGGAACCCAATGACCAATTAAAATAAAACTCAAATCTTAACGGTAAAATTGTAACATTTTAAAATCTAATGACTAAATTAAAACCAAACTCAAAACTTAATGACCAAAAGTATAACATTTTGAAACTTAAAAACCAAATTAATACTAAACTCAAAATCTAAAAATCGAAAAGGTGTTTTCTCCTATTTCAAATAATTTCAAGTAAAAAACAAGAAATAAAAATGTGTTTGATTATTAATTCAGGAAACTTTCTTTTGTTTATTAATTCTTATTTTGTTTTAATTCTAAAAAATACGAAAATTAGTGCCAGATATTGCACTTTATGTTAGGACCTATAGACTTTTATTAGTTATAATTTGATCCTTGCAATTACGGATGGTAGCAATTTGGATCTATATTTTTAAATTTATAACAGTTTAATTCTTTTTTTACTTTAAAAATCTATAACAATTCCATTGTACCATCAAAATTTTTTTTTTTTTTTTTTTTTTATGTAATGATTTAGTTTTAGTTTATTATCTATAAATATCACTATTCAGTTTATACAGTTACATTTATAAGAAATTTTACTAACCCTTAACAATAATTTTTAAGATATTGTCACAAATTTTAAAGTGGAGATACTAAATCGCTTTAGAGATAAAAATATTAAAAAATATTTTAATGTATTTAAAAAGTATAAAATTTTGCTAATGTAAATATTCAAATATTTTAACACGTCTAAAAAGTAGAAAATATTATTTATTAATATAAATAATTTATTTGAATTTTTTTATTTTTGTAATTTTTAGAAATATTTATTGATATCAACATTTTATCAATATTTTCATCAACATTTTAGTACAATTGAGACCCAATAATATCTATGTGGCATGGACATTTTAAACCTTGGTTGGAAGACTCAAAACACTTTTATTTAACCATTAAGACAACAAATATATTTAAATTGATTTTCTAAGTGCATATAAATATATATATATATATATATATATATATATATATATATATATATATATATATATATATTTTGTTTTACACATAGAAATGCCTTTTTCAACTCTTAGAAAATTAATTCGAATTGATCTAAGTCATTAGAAACCAAATTTTATAGTGATAAAAAAATACATATATTTTTCTTGTTGGGGTGTCGGCCTATTAGAGTTTAAACGACAAACTAGCTTTTATTTTATTCATTAAAGTTTATCACACTTTTGCTTTTTTTTTAAAAAAAAATGTTTATCACACATTTGATTTTGATCCTCATTGCACTTCGTTGAATAATTTGTTTGGTTATTTTTCCTCTTAAGACTTTATGTGGATTCAATAAAAATCAAAGAGTACTAATAAAATTTTAAATTCATATGCATTGAGTCTTGCCATCAAAATTTTAAGGTAAAATATCAATTTACGCTATTTAACTTTGAGGTTGTACCAAGTTAAACTCCGAATTAGTAATTGTATCAATTTAAATTTTCGTAAGTGTACCAACTTACATCTTCCATTACATTTTCTTTTAATAAACATCGTAGGAGACTTATCATTTTATTAATTATACCTCTAAGAGCAAATCAATTTAGAATCTTAATTAAGCTTTCCTTTGAAAATTGTCTATTTATCTATTATAATCATCTATTTTATTAATCCGACGTTTGAAAAATCTACACACGTGTAAGAATTAAACAGATGGACGATTTTCAAATGTAATCTCAGTAAGAGGTCTAAATTGCTTCACTTATTACAATAATTTACAAGTTAGTTTAAACAATTATACGTTTAGCACAATATTTTTTTGAATCAAGTCTAAAGAAGGGTGGTAATTGATCATACACTTGCGAAAGTTTAAGTATTAAATTGATACAATTACTAATTCAAGATTTAAGTTATACAAAACTTTCAGTTTAGAGTGTAACTTGATATTTCAAGTTTTAAATGAACCAGAAAGATTTTGTTAAATTACACATTTTTGTCTTTGAACTTTAAAATATGTTGGATAGATTATTGAACTTTCAATTTTGTGTATGATAAGCTCCTAAACTTTTAATCTTTTGTCAATTAGTTCCTTGAGATCGTCTAAATTTTAACAATTAACCCATCTATTTAGTTACAAAATTGAATTTTATGTCTAATATATCTCTTATTTCTCAATTTTCTATCTAATATAAATGTGAATTTTGAAAAGTGATCTAATTGGTTCTACTCAATACAATTTAAAATTCAATAACCTATTGGACATAATACTGAAAGATCAATAATTTATTAGAAACGTTAGCCATCATAGGTTGACTTAATAGTAAATAGGGGACATGACTTTCATAAAGGGACAAGAGGTTATGGTTTCAATTCATGGTAGCCACCTACCTGAGAATTATTTCAAGTTTATTATCATAGCTTAACTGACATAAACTTGAATTATCGACCCCGATATCAAAATTCGATTCTCCACCCCACATATTTAAAAAACAAAAAAACGACAGGCTATTTGTTTCAAATGTAATACAACTTTTTTATTTTTATTTTTTTAAATGTAGTAAAAACTAAAATACATATCAACCGGAGCATAGAGGCATCTACTTTCTTTTCTTGAAAAATATATCACAAAGTATTAACCATTAATATAGCTTAGTTCATAAGATAATATATGTTACAAATCCAAAGATGGCTGATACTTTGATTTCATAACTCATTAAGAGAAAAATAGTTAACATGGTCACTCTCAAAAGTCTATATCCAATATGAAATAAAATAAAATAAACATTAATATATATGTCCATAATGTAGTATGATGAAAATGACAAATAATTAGTTTTAAATCATATCTTTTGAATCTCCATCTACTTAGCCTTGAATGAATAATTTAGTCTATATTTTAAACTATAATCTCTATCATTCATTAATTTAGTTTATCAAATATAATGTCTTCCTTGATAATGAGGTGTAACAGATATTTTGTGTGATTAAAGGAGAGTTACATAAATTTAATATGCATTATTAATAAACTTCAAAATAGATTTAATTCAACTTTTAACCCTAAAGTTCCTCTATAATCAAGATATTGCCACAAAATTAATTCAATTTGATATTTCTTGATTAGTGTTGAATTGCTTTTTTCGTTTTTAGTACACTAGAAGATACGAGGATTCAAAACTATATATATGATCGATAACATATTCGTGTGCCAGTTAAAACTCTTCCATTATGAAAACAAAATAACATATCATAAAACTTGTGTACCATATAAAAGATAACACGTCACATTTGATATTTAGCTACTATTCAATAATAATATTAAAACATAACAAATAGAAATGCAATTTAAAACGCGTAAAGTAAAAGTGTTTATCAATTGAAGAGTAAATGGATATGAAAATGACACCTCTCATTTGAGAAGAATTATTGTATATATAGATATATAATACGACAATAGATCCCATAGTCATGTAGTTTTATCTCCTCTTTTTATCGTTTAAAAAAAAATGAAATTATATAATTTAAATAATTGTAAAAAAATGCTTTCATAAATCTAGTGAATAGACAAACTCAAGGAATAAATCACAATATTAGTAGAAAATGTACCTATTACTAATTTTTTTAATTGAAAAAGTTATTCAAATATGTATAATCGAACACTAATAAGGAATGTGGTAATTAATATTTTTCTTGAAGTCAGACACTCAAATTTTGATTCCAATTTTCTAATTATTATTATTATTATTATTATTATAAGCCAAATTCTTTTTTTTTTTTTTTAATTACTTGGTCCTCACCCTAGCATTTAGTTATTAGGAAGAATAACAAGTGTGTATAGGGTCCCACTTGAGAGAAAATTCAAATGAACTGTATTTTGCTATTTATTAGATTAGATTGTGAAGACATGGATGATCTACCGTCAATCTTATCTTAAAGAGAAGATTTGTTTGAGAAAATTAAACCAACATTTATGGGGTGTACTAAATATGTGTACTAAAATGACTATGACCTTCAAAGTTAAATTAAATGGATGATGATAAAGGTTTAGAGGATTGAAAAGGGCCATATTTTTAAGAGCCAACATATCCTAAATAAGTAAGATTTATAAAAAAAAAAATTGACTAGAGTAGTCATCTAATGCAACGATATTTTTTGTGGTGTTACATGAATTCGACTAGAGTTGTAACGACCCGACTAACAACTAACTAATCGGACCATTATTCAGTGCATGCAACAATCACAGAAATGACACTATGCAGGATGGTAAATAATGACCCATGTTTTTTATGAAAATTTCTACTTGTTTTAATTCAAGAAATCAGCACAATAGCAAATAAATGAAATTTTGGTTCGGGGTACCCCTAAGGAAAACAATAAAAGAAGGTTTATAGATGAAAATTAGAGTAACAAATAGGGAGATGAGTCTTAAAACAAAACTGGACAGTTGGGCAAAATTTCATAAAAAGAAAACATGCAAAATTAAGCGAAAGCTGCTACGGGTCCCGTGATGCCATCAAGGATTCTTCCTGTCATTCGCTGGCACATTCCTTCCTTTACCTGAAAAAAAAACATAAGAGGAAAGGATGAGTAATTTTATTACTCAGTAAGTAACCCCACTACCAGGGTCGGGCTTGGCACCTATATCCAATAAGTGCGCCAAACATGTGGAACCTGCATAACTATCATACGTCATACATCTTCAAGGGAATGGTTAGACCCGCCCCCACCGTTGGTTATGGATGCCCACAAACCTCTAGTGAGTCCTGAAGGAGACTCTTGCCTCTAGTGATCCCGTAGGAACACAAACCTCTGGTGTATCCAAAGGAACACAACCTCTGGTGAACCCGAAGTAACACATCCTGGTGAACCCGAAGGAACACCTCCTCTAGTGAACCCGAAGGAACACCTCCTCTAGTGAACCCGAGGGAACACAACCTCCTGTGAACCCGAGGGAACACAACCTCCTGTGGACACCCAACCAACGTAGGGGAGTCACCACTACTCATTGTACATGATCAATAAAATTCACAATCATTCCATCACATGGATTCATACACTAAAAGGTTCGTAAACGCTTAACAGCATAGGTTATACACTAAAAGGCACATATAATTTAAGACATGGAAATTGCATGCATGCATAGTATCTCATAAGTGGCTCTAGAAACCTACTACATCATGGCAACTAAACATATGGCCCGAAGGCAATTCAGGTAGTAAGATTACTTACATTGAGACTAGGTGCAAGTAACTAACAAGCAGCCAATTCTCACAAAATGCTTGAGTTAAAACCTCAAAGTGCAACTAAGCCACAATCTTCTTCCATACTTCAAACAATGAGTCCAACCAAAATGGACCTTTAAACCCTCTTGGACAGCTTGTTTCCGATTCCAAAATCCTTGGAAGTCTGAATCTAAAATCCAAACAATGAGTAACAACAATTAAAATCAATTTGCAATGAGTAACAACAATTAAAACCAATTCGCAAAATTACGAGAAAATCAACAATACTTACCAAAACAGTCCTGGCCTAACTAAGTCTTGAAATGTAACTCACGAAAAGGGATAATGGCGGAGAGAGAGCAACTGGGCAACAACTTGCAAACTCATTGACATCCAAGTATATATATATACATACTTCTTTAAATTCTCTTTTTCTTTCCTTTTCCTTTTCCAAAACCCTAAATATATATATTTAAATTTTTCTTTTCCTTTTCTTTTTCCCAAAACAAAACGCAACTTATTTAATATAATATTCCTCAACCCATCAAATTAAATCTTTTTCAGCCACCACTTAATAATTTATTTAACTAAAATATCTCCTAACAAATCAATTCCCCAACTCAAATTCAATTCCAACTTATCCTTATATTTTCTTAAATTAATTAGTTCTTAAATCTCACCCAATTTCAAATCTTTAAATCCAACTTTTAAATCTCCCCAAATAAATTCAATTTTCCACTAATTGAATCAAATCCAAATCTTTTATCACGATTACTTTAAATTTAAATTGAATTATTTTTTCACCATAATCCAATTAAAGCTTCAAAATTCAAACAACTAACCAAATAATTCAAGATAATTATTTATTAAAAAAACAAATTACTTGAAAATTTGGGATGTCACAAGGGTTTACATAGTTGGGCAAGTCTATACCATTATTGTAGTTCTCTAACAACCACATATGATTGATTTGTAACATGTTTATTAACCACTACATTCAAGTGTTTTTTTCTTTTTTCTTTTTTCTTTTTTTTGTTATATTATAGTATATATATGATTTTACTTTCTTTTTTAGTTCAATGGTGGTAGGGAGCTTCGAACCACATACCTCCTAGTCACTCATATGTCTATTGAGTTATATTCACTTTGACACATATAATTTTAGTAACAATTTTATATAAACAACCAGTTGCAAATGTGTGACAATTGTGGTTGTTTTAATAGGGATGCTTTATAGAAATAAAAAAAAAATGTTAGAAAATAATTATAAATATAGCAAAACTTTATTTTCTATCTATGTTTATCTGCGTCTATCGCATTCTATCACATATAAAAAGTAAAATTTTGCTATATTTATGAATAGTTTGATATTTTTTCTATTTATAATAATTTTTCGTTTTAATATAATGTTTCTCAAATTATAGTTGTGAGTTTCTTTACGATTGTGTAGCAGTTATCTAATAGCATATTTACAAAGAGTTGTCGATATGTTTGTGTTGCAATGTCTAGTTATATATACATATATATAAACACACATGGCCGTAGTTATTTGCATTAATAATTATATTAATCTTTGCAATAATTTAATAATGTAAAATAAGAACAATAAGAATACAAGAGAAAATATTGAGCATGAGTAGGTAGAGAGAGGAGACAGATATTCAATTTATTTTTTTTAAATTAAGATATGTATTATGTAATTTATTATAAATTATATAATATTATAAAACAATAATTTTAAAAAAATTAATATAAAATGAAATATATAATGGAGAGCTATAACCAATTTTATCATTGAGTTGTTTTCAAATATAACAAATAAAGCTAACTTATTTCTAAATACAGCAAAATGTACACCGTTTGTTAGTGATAAACTACTATCATATGTCACTGTTTGTTAGTGATAAACTACTATCACTGTTTATGAGTATTCATTAGTGAAAAACATTGATAGACACTTATCAATATCCATCACAGATAGATAGTAATATTTTGCTTATTTAAAAATATTTTCAATAAATTGTGTTATTTAAAACAATTATCTTTTATGATTTATAAATATAGTACCATACAGATTTAAACATTTAATTTTTAAATATGCTACCAAACATACATATATAAAAATATAAAAATACAACTTTGTTCTGATCGAATCCTTTCTTTTCAAATTTGTGATTTTAGATTGGTTAAAATATTTTCACACCGGAATTAAGAAATTGAATTTTGGTTGGCAACAACCAAGCAATTAAAAAGCCCAAAGAAAGAAAGAAAGAAAGAAAGAAAGAAAAGAAAAAGAAAAATCTTAGGAATCTTCTCAGTCTGTTCCGCGTTGCTAGAGAAGCCAAAATGTCAAATTGTAAAGAAAGTAGTATTGATTGATTTTAATTTGAAAGAGTCATAAAATGGAAGTTTTCCAATCTCCAAACACAAATCCCCACTGTAGTGATCCATTTTCCTTGTTCACCAATCTTTTCCTTGTCTTTTCCTCTCAATTTCTTCAATCTCAATCATGGAGTTTCACTTTCTCTCTCCTATTCCCACTTCTTCCTTTATATAACCCCTTTCTTTCTCCTAATCTTCTCTCAATTTCACTCTCTTCCTTCTTCCCCCCATTTCCATGCTCTTTCCACACCCTTTCATCTTCCATCATGGAGTTTCCCACTCTAATCCAAGAGCTCAACCAAGGCAAACAACTCGCTAACCAACTCCGTAACCATCTCCATCCTTCTTCTTCTTCTTCTTCTTCTTCTTCTTCTCATGGCATTCTCTTAATCGATCAGATTCTTCGTTCCTACGAGAACGCGCTTTTGGCTCTTTCTGCCGGTGCCCCCTCCGTCACATCCCCCCTTGCTCCTCTGAAACACACAGACGTGGTGTCCAAGAAGAGGTTAGGATTTGTTTCTTAACGCCTTGTCATTGCTAGGTTTTCTGGATTTGGAAGAGATTTTGATTGGATTTTTGGGGGTTTTGTAGAAAGGTAATGGCGAAATGGAGTGAGCAGGTTAAGGTTTCTTCTAGCTCTGCTAATGATTCAGGTCCTCGTTGCGATGGCTTCAGCTGGAGAAAGTATGGCCAGAAGGACATTCTTGGATCTAAATTCCCCAGGTCCTTATCTCTTTGACTTATAATGTTCTTCTCTGCTTCTAATTCTGTTCCTAATTTTCTTCCATTATGCATTACAAATTTAGGAGTAAGATTGATTACTCATAATCTGAACTCTGTTCATTGTTCGTCTGTGCTTGAATTAGCGACTTTTGTATGGAAAAACTGTTAGGATCATTTAGGTCTTTTTTTTTTTTTTTTTAAATTAGTTTTATTTTCTCTTTTTTTTTTTTTTTTTAAATTAGTTTTATTTTCTCTTTTTTTTTTTTTTTTTAAATTAGTTTTATTTTCTCTTTTTTTTTTTTTTTTTAAATTAGTTTTATTTTCTCTTTTTTTTTTTTTTTTTAAATTAGTTTTATTTTCTCTTTTTTTTTTTTTTTTTAAATTAGTTTTATTTTCTCTTTTTTTTTTTTTTTTTAAATTAGTTTTATTTTCTCTTTTTTTTTTTTTTTTTAAATTAGTTTTATTTTCTCTTTTTTTTTTTTTTTTTAAATTAGTTTTATTTTCTCTTTTTTTTTTTTTTTTTAAATTAGGTTTATTTTCTCTCTATTTATTACAATGATTTTTATTTTTTCTAAACGAATTGATTTCAACCAAATTCCAAAAACGAAAACAATTTTCTATAAACTATTTTCTTTAATTTTCAAATTTTTGTTTGGTTTTTTAAAATATTGAAAGCAAGAAATTTAGAGGTGAATGAGTGTTTATAGGCTTAATCTTCAAAATCAAAAATCCAAAAACTAAAGCCTCGTTTGCCGTTTGGTAACCATTTCGGTTTTTATTTTTAAAACTTAAGCCTACATACACTACTTCTATTATTTTAATTTTGAAAACAAAAAAAAAATTAACTTTTGAAATTTTTTTTTTTTGTTTTTTAAATTTGGCTAAAAATTCAACCATAGTATTTAAGAAATATGCTTACATAAAAATACCAAAATAGTTACCGAACGGGACCTTAGATTTTGAAAATTGTACTGATTTTCTCCCTATTTCTTTAAATTTGGTATCAATTCTTATTAGCTAGATTTCAAATTTCATAAAATGTTTTTAAAAACTATATAATGAAAGAAAAATTGTCAAAGATAATTTTCTTTTCTTTTTGAGAAAAATCAAACAGAATCTTAAAAGATGTTATTAAAGTGAACAATTTTGGATTTGATCAATCTGTATCGCTATTTCTTTGAATGAGAACATAGATTATTTAAGATTTGATTGGAAAGGAAAGAAATGTGTATGTATGTATATATATTTGGGATTTAGCTACTGATTTAAAACTATGGTAGCATAAATCACTTTGGTAGCATTCTGAACAGTTTTGAGCTGAAACATTTTGTTGTGTTTGGCTAATGCAGAGGCTATTTTAGATGTTCACATCGCTTCACACAAGGATGTTTAGCAACAAAACAAGTTCAAAAATCAGACAATGATCCAACAGTTTATGATATAACCTACAAAGGAAGACACACTTGCAACAGAGTCCTTCATTCAAACCCACCACAAGAAGACCAAAACTCATTACTTCAACACCCAATGCCACCAAAACAAGAACAAAAGCCATTGCAGCAGCCACATGATCCTTCATGGTTTACGTTCAGCTCCGACGCCGTACAGGTAAAATTCGAGAACTTAGACGATGTCGAGGGTGGCCTCTTTCAACCATTTTGTGCCCCCTCCCCAATGTTTGGATCTGAAGTTCAAGATGATCAAAGTCCTTTTAGGGAAAGTGAGTTATCTCCGACGTTTGAATCGAATGATATGTTCGGATTCTGTAGTGATTTCGAAACCGGGTTCGTCTCGATTCCTAATTCAGTGACTAATATTTCAATTGGAGACTTGGAGGAGTATTGCAGTTTTGATAACGTGGAGTTGTTCTGTTGAAATTGTTTCCTCACCTTCCAAAACAAACAAGAGGGAAAGAAAAGAAAAGATTGTGAATTAGTATAAGTCAGCATTGAAAGAGAGATGATTGATAACGTCAAGGCCTCCTACATTGCTGGTTNGTTTTTTTTTTTTTTTTTTTTTTTTTTTTTTTTTTTTTTTTTTTCTCTCTTTATCTCTCTGTTCTTTTTTAATTTTTTTTTTATTCATTTGGGAGGCCAAGTTTTCAGTGTAATTATTGATTTTACTGTAGGAGAAAATAGGAATCTGGCAAGTTAATTACCACTTGTGTATTTGAATTAGTGAAGAATAAGATTGAATTTAAATATTAAATCTCTTATAGCGGTTGCACTTTAGTAAATTACTTTTTGAGTACAATAATTTATGAGGTGGGAGATTCGAACTCACTTTTTAGTCTAAACTACATGCTTTATTCAAACCTAAGCATTGAAATTTAGAATTTACGTATTTCCTAAATGACTATATATATATATATATTTGAAAGAAAAAATTAGGCAAATTATTAATAATCTTGGTTAAAAGTCGAAAATTCTACTCCCATATTTAAATTATAAGAGAAGAAAACGTTATTTGCACCATTTGTTTATTTTTCTATGTGCCCTTACTAATACTAGTAGGACTCTTCAACGAAGGAGGCTTATCTAAGACAAATCATATCTAACAAGCTTAAAAAAAGAAACAAACTTTTCGTCACTTCTAAAACGGACAATTTTAGTCCCAATAAACTTAACTCAACATGACTTTCAACTCATAATTTAAATGTAAAAATATTATTTTGATTCCGTTTAATTTTAGTTTAAACATTACAATAAAATAAAAAAATTTGCCTTTTAAAATTACTTTTAATTGAAATTGGTTAAATAGTAATAACTAGTAGTTTTGAATCATTATTGTGAATGTGCTTCCAAAATATAAATTTTGGTAAGCCTGATATAAAATTTAAAAAATTATATATTTGAAAAATCAACCATAAATTAGTTGCAGTCCAAATTTAAGATTAACAAACATTATATTAATAGAAAGAAAAAGTAATAAAAAAAAAAAAAATACTTTGACATTTGGGAGAGTACCTATTTTGTGCATTCCACTAAACTATACTATCATAATATGATATGGGGCAAACTATTTGTATTTATTTTTTAAAATAATTTAATTATTTTTTGATTTGAATAATGGAAGAAAGAAGTATAGAGATGAGTGCATCCTGGGATGCACCAAATATTACTCATAAAAAAATGGTTTTATGAAAGTTCGAACAAGATTAAAAAAATACACTTAAGATAATGATTGAGGTTTGGTGATTCTTAGTGTTTTAAAAATCCATTTTGTTGTATTTATTATGCATGTGGAATGTTTTGAACTTGTTAAGCATGTCTCATTATTATTATTATTGTAACAAGGATATATCTTTCAACATACTTATAAATGCAACCTTTGCAACAAAAAAAACAAAAAAATTAAAATTAAAATTAAAAAAATAAAAGCATAAAAACATTCCATACTTGGAAGGTTTGTGTTGGACTATGCTTTATAAAATATTGGGCAAATTGCAAAAACTACCCTTGAAGTATGATAGCAATTGTAATTAGACTTTTAAACTTTCAATTGTAAAAGTTGGGCCTTTAAGCTTTAAAAAATGTTAAAATTGGACTCTCAAGCTTACAATAATTATAGAAATTTGACCCACAAATAATAAAAGTTGAACTTTTTAAACTTATACAAATGTTACAATTTATACCATTATATAAGTTTGAATGATCAATTTGACTCAATTTTAACATTTATATAATTTGGAAGTTTAATTTTTTAAATTAAAAGTTTGGATCTAATTGCAACTACCACCATATTTTATGAAAATTTGCCATAAAATATTTATTAAAACAAAACCAAATTAACAAGAAAAAAAAATATGGGCATCACAGATAACGAAAAAGTTAAAATAAAAAAAAGATATATTTTTTTAAAAAAAGGGTTGCTTTATTAAAACGTGTTAAAATGCTTTATTCATAAAGAAATCCATTTTCTTTTTAAGATTTTCTTGTTTACTTTTTACAAATATTTTTTCCCAACTTCATCCCCTATTTTCTTTTCCCACGCTTTCTTTTGCTAGTATGTGTACATAAATTCTGCTTAAATTTGTACAATTATTTTATTTTATTTTTTATTTTTTATTTTTTTAGTACAATAATTATGGAGATGGGGATCGAATCTCACACCCGTAGAATTGAAGGTGATTTTTATTTTTGATATCTTCCATTTTGATAAATTTAATTATTTGTGAACAATTCTACAATTTTTTTTTAATAAGACACTTCGAATGTTAGGTTTAGAATCATTACTCTAATTGTTTTTGGAAGCTTTCTATTAGAGCTAAGTTGGACTAAATCTCATTTTTTTTAAATATATATATGTGGATTAATTAAATTTAATTACTTTGTTTGATAATTATTTTTAACCTATTTTTTAAAAACTACTTCTTCTGACCTCTTTCTTACTTTCTTTTTAAAGCCTATTTGAAATAAAGTATTTGGCTTATCTTACTCTAGACTATTAGATAAAATTAACCATCAACTCCAGTAGAGAAGACTTTCTCTTAATGTGTGAAGGGTCTACATAAGAAAAACTTGGGGATTATTGTAAAACACTCTAATTATGAGCATAAGAGAAACTTTCATGATTTCGCAAACTTGGACTATAGTGTGTTGAGAGTGTTGTTGTGGGCCTCCTAGATGTCTTTTATTTCTGCCCACATAATTGGTTGTCTCAACCTTATATTGGGTTTGCAATTAGTCTGGATATCTATACAGAGGACACTTCCTAAGAAGGTCCTTAAACCTTTCTCATGCCTCGTAAAGTTGTTCATCATCATTTCAATGGAAAGTATCAATCTCTGTCTTTAGTCAGGTTGTCTTAGCTAGGTTGTCTTAGCTAGTGAAAAGTATTTGTTTAGAAACTTGTGTCATCTCAACCCATGTGTTATACTGTATGATGGGATAGTCTCTAACCAATTTTTAGCTCGATCCTACAAGGATAGCATCATTTGAAATCCCATTAATTTTTACCGTTCCACAAATTTCAATGAAAGATCTGAGATGCTTATGAGGATCATCAGTAGGACGTCCTCTAAAAGAATTGTACCTTGCTATATGGATCAAGTTAGGCTTCAACTCAAAGTTGTTTGCATTGATTGGTGCATTGACAATTCTTGATTAACCCTTCGAGAAGGTCTACTAGAAATACTCCCTTATTGCCTTTGTTGGTACTTCTTCTACATCTCTACAAATATGTCTTTTATGCACTTTAGATTTTTCATGAAAGTTCTATCAATCTCAGGATCAAAAGGCAAAAGATCAATTCCTCTATTGTGTTGCATGCACAATATCAAGCGCAACCAAGCAATTTCAAAAACCAAAAATAAATAAAACACACCTTAAATTAAAACTTACCCAATTGTCAAATATTAAACTTATATGTTACTTTGATCCCTAGCAACAACGTCAAAAATTTGATATGCGCAAGTGCATGCATCAAATTATATTATAGTAAAACGACCTTGAGAGGTTGAGTATCGTCCTCAGGGGATGGAATGAATGATGTTACCTATGCAAGAATTGTGTCAATTATATCTAAGGATTTGAAACAAGATGAATGATGTTATAATTAGAAACTAATAAGAAAACAAAGATCAAATCTCAAAGAATAAAAGTGTTTCACGGTGTTGATTTCATTTTTTACTTCATTAAGTTGTGGATAGGTTATGTGGAATCTTGTACCATTGGTATACAATCTGTAAACTATTTTTCAGATGATTACCTTTCAACAACCATCTTTTCTCTTGCAATCCTAATTGATTACTAATCATGTGAAACCAAATAAAGAAGCATGACATTAGACAAAGTCATAATCAATTTTCATTATTAACCTAACCATTTTCATGATAGCTTAACAATGATCCAATGTCATAAGTCCAACTAAACATACAATCTATCGAATTGAACATTCAACTTAACATACATTGATGAGATTAATCAACACAACAGAAGTACAATAACATTCAATACAATAGAAGTACAATAACATTGAAAAACAATCAATTCCACAATATCCATAAAAGATCTACACATTAACTTAAATCCGTAAACAAGTTGATCATCAAACAAACATAATCTCATACACTTTAACAACCATTCAAAGGAGCAGAAATTGAAAAGAGCAAGGAAAGACTACTATCAAAGTGAATCACCATCGTTGAATAATATTAGCTAAGCCTCGATTTGCACCTCAGGATAAATGAACGACCCTTTCTCACTTTTTGATCTCTTCTCTATAGCTAAAACACTCTTTAGGACTCCAAAATTCGATATCCAAAATGTCGTGGCGCCCCTTTTTGGGCACTTTTAGCCTTCTTCTATTCCCTACCTTGGAGAATTGTCCCCTTCTTGTTTTATTGGGCAAAAAATGGACCATTTTCCCTCTATAGAACTCCAAATCTCATTCTTCTGCTCATTTCTTAAAAATCACTAGCAAATGACATCAAATCCAACGATATTAAGTAAAAATAACTCTAAATTAAAGACAAATAAAACATTTTTCAAGTGCTTTTCAAATATCTTGAAATTAGTCTTCTAGGTTCATGCAACTATCGATGATTTGGTCCTTTCAGTCAATTAAATAGTTGTGTGGAGTCATAATCGAATCAATACCCTAGAGACTTTTTATTCGTCCAAGCTTTTTGAATTAGAGTAACTTAGGATTAATTTTAGGAATCTAAATAGATTTAGAAATAGCTTTATAAAATTGACTAGTAAATAACAATAAGTTGGAAAAATTGTTTTCCAATCTCTTGTAGTTGACCTCTACATTTATAGATGATGTGTGTACTTGCACGTATCAATAGACATATAGATATACAAATACTTTTAAATTTCTAATAAAACTATTCTAAAACATTTATTTGCAAAAGAACATAGTTCTGCTTTTGAAAACTTTGATAGTTCTTTCAAATTTAATTCCTTACCCATATTTATGTGGATAATACTTCAGGAAATGGGATTCCGATATAAAACAAAAGTCGGACGTAGAGTGTCAATTGTCAAGGGGCTTTTTTTTTTTTTTTTTTTTTTTTTTTGTTTTATATTATGTTTTTTTATATTATTTTTTTTTTTTTTTTTTTTTTTTGTTCAAGCTCCCCTAAAAAACTAATGGTTAGATATTTGGTTATTGATCATGTTCTTGTTTCTCCATTTTCCTTTTTCTTATTTTTTTTTTTTTTTTTTTTTTTTGTTCAAGCTCCCCTAAAAAACTAATGGTTAGATATTTGGTTATTGATCATGTTCTTGTTTCTCCATTTTCCTTTTTCTTATTTTTTTTTTTTTTTTTTTTTTTTGTTCAAGCTCCCCTAAAAAACTAATGGTTAGATATTTGGTTATTGATCATGTTCTTGTTTCTCCATTTTCCTTTTTCTTATTTTTTTTTTTTTTTTTTTTTTTTGTTCAAGCTCCCCTAAAAAACTAATGGTTAGATATTTGGTTATTGATCATGTTCTTGTTTCTCCATTTTCCTTTTTCTTATTTTTTTTTTTTTTTTTTTTTTTTGTTCAAGCTCCCCTAAAAAACTAATGGTTAGATATTTGGTTATTGATCATGTTCTTGTTTCTCCATTTTCCTTTTTCTTATTTTTTTTTTTTTTTTTTTTTTTTGTTCAAGCTCCCCTAAAAAACTAATGGTTAGATATTTGGTTATTGATCATGTTCTTGTTTCTCCATTTTCCTTTTTCTTATTTTTTTTTTTTTTTTTTTTTTTTGTTCAAGCTCCCCTAAAAAACTAATGGTTAGATATTTGGTTATTGATCATGTTCTTGTTTCTCCATTTTCCTTTTTCTTATTTTTTTTTTTTTTTTTTTTTTTTGTTCAAGCTCCCCTAAAAAACTAATGGTTAGATATTTGGTTATTGATCATGTTCTTGTTTCTCCATTTTCCTTTCTCTTACAATTATTTATTTATTGTCCTATGAGCTTCTCTTTTATTTATTTATATATATTGTTTCACATCTTGTTGTTTGTTTATTTATTTATTTATTTTACTCATTGTTTATTTTTACTTCTCTATTTCTTTTTCTTGTGAGTTTCTTTTTTAGTAACTATATAAATGAGAGATAAAAAAAAAAGTTAAATTAGAGTGTTTAGAGGAGAAGAGAAAGATGAAAAAAAAATTAGTTTGGTTAATATTATTATTTTTATTTTTTTATATTTTTTTTTCTTTTGTTAGTTTATTTTAAAATTTTTTATATATTTATCTTTATTTTCTATTTATAGTTAGAACTTTGATTTATTTTTTTTATTATTATTATTATAGCCTCGATTATTGAATTTTTTTGCACTTTCTCATTTTTTTATATGCATATTTAGATATATTTTTTTTTATCACTTTAATATATTTTTGCTAATAGTTGTTTATACTTGTTAATATTTTTATTTAATTTTCCTTCTTAAAATAACTATCCGATTCTAGAAATATTTGGGAGTCCGATTTTCTACGATCTTAATGTGAGAAAGTCTAAATTTTCAATATCTTTGTGAATATTACTACTCGTTCATTAATTGCTTTAAATGCACCATTAAATTATATATTTTGCCAATGTAGCTTTACACATTTAAATTAATGTTGTTTTTCTTAAGTAAAATTTCTCTAGTATTTTCAATATTTTTAGGTGTATTTTCAAATCTTTGAAATTAACTCCTTTTTAATTTTGTAAGAAGAGTATTAATCTATTTTCTTAAATATTTGTTTCAAAGACGTTTTTCTAAAATTTCCTACGATGGAATCTAGAAGTATTTGGGAGTCCGATCTTCTAGATTCTTGAGGTGAGAGTTCATAATTTTTTAGAGTCTAATATTTTGAACCCAAGATAAAATGATCTTAATTAAATTAATTTTTTAAAAAGAATTTTTTATTAAAAGGCTATCATGTGACTGATTATTTGAGAAATTGTAATATTTTCTCAAATTCTTGAGATGAAGAACTTTCCTAAATTCTAATATAGTCAAATTGACGGATGCTTTATCCACTTATTTAAGGGGTCATGAGTCTAAATATTGGAGAAATGATAAGGAAAGTAAGACATTATTTTAAATATTTTTCTCTTTAAAGAATAATTTCAATTCAAGATATAAAATTTCTCCACCGTTTTCCAAACGGGTGTTGTGGGTGCTAACACCTTTTCCATACACAAACGACTCTTGAATCTAACTCTAGTTTTCCTAGACCATTTATTAAAATATTGTTTTACTTTATTTCGGTGCTCAATCACACCATAAAAAAGATTGATCAACTTCTTTTGTTTTTTTTTCCTTTCATTTTTTGTTATTCCTTTTTAAGGATGTCAACCGCTCCGCATCGTCTCGGGCATGTGGCGACATGGAGTATACTTTGTTTTTATTTGAAATTAGAGTTATTTCATGGAATAACACTCATATATATTGAGCTCACAATGGTACCTCGTAATTCGAAAGTCTCTCCACAATTGAAGAATGAGCAAATTATTGGACCATCATAGAAACGTAGATAGGGTCAAAGACGAAAGAGGAGGAGGAGAAAAAAAAAAGAAAAGAAAAAAAAAAACCTCTTGGTCCAACCTAAACACTCTAAGATCCTTTTTCACATCTCTTGGTCCTTGCAAAAAAAAGGGAAAAAGAATTTCACGTTCTTCCTTTCACTTTAGGTTATTATAATTTTGTAATTAATATTAACTTTCTAAATATTATATATGATTAAATTTAAAAATGATATCTTTTATACGAAAGTTAAATATTACAAGTGTAGTATCTAAACTTTTCAAGTTGTGTTATAAGGTTTGAACATTTAATTTTGTGTTTGTAAGGTCATTTCAAAAATGTTTTTTTTTTTTTTTTTTTTTTTTTTTTTTTTTTTTT
>QLSR01000005.1:5354839-5368690 GCA_031780015.1 Citrullus colocynthis | reverse complement strand
AAAAATTTTTTTTTTTTTTTTTTTTTTTTTTTTTTTTTGAGTTCAACATATGTAGGGTGAGAATTTAAACCTCTGACCTCTTGGTCAAAAGTTCATACTTTATGTCAGTTTGAGTTCTACTTCATATCAATTTTCACCTTTGTACTTAACATGTCTCAAATGTCATACTCAATTTTAAAAAAATAATAATAATAAAAAAAAAAGAATAACAATTTTATTAGACATAAAATTTAATTGCACCTTGAACTCTCAATTTTGTAACTAATAGATAGAATAATTCTAAACCATATCTAATAGGGACCTATTATTCCGAAAATTAAAACTTATTTTTAATACAAGATTTGCATAATATTTAAAAAGTTTAACATATAAGAGACCTATCGCATACCTCGTTAAACTTTAGGGATCCCACTAAATCAAATCAAAAAAAAAAACTTTGGTCGAAGAACTATTAGTCACTCTTTAGAATTTAGAGACAATATAGAGATACAGATGGAGAAGTTCAAGAGCTAAACTTAATAAATCTTATATGAATTGGTGCTCTACCATTAAATTATGAATCGACTATGGTATTAGGTGATACACAAGAAGTGATAATTTGAACATTAAGTCGTATAATTAAGTTGGAAAGTTTTGGAAGACTTTGATTTGGGAATCCATTGGGGATATGATATTCTCTACAAAGATAAAAAGAGGTTTGCCAAATAGAGGAATATGAATGTTGGTATTGGTATAGGCATCCTTCGATCATTTATGTTTGCCTCTTTTTCTTCTTAGAATTTGTTATCTAACCATAGTGCTCCAAAAGCCTCTCTCTTTTCACAAGCATCATATTCTTGGTCTTTAACTTGTGTAAATTATATTTTGTCTTTTTTTATTTATTTATTTATTTCTTTATTTCATTTAATTAAGTAGTTAGTAATTAATTCATCATAAGGGCTACGGTTGTTTTGTTACTAGCCATCAAACCAACTTATTATTTTAAGGAAAAAAAAATCATGAATCAATTTTTACCTTTTTTTTTTTTTCTTTTTCCCTCGTACCACACATTTTTTTAATACAAAAAACAAATTACAAAAACTTAAAGACAAAAGGATCGGAACTAATAGTAGATTTCGTCCACGAAGGGTGATTTTCAAACCACACAATAGATTGTCTAAATCTATAGGCATGGAAAGCTAAAACATGAGCAAAAGAGTTACAATAGAAAACAAAGGAGAAACTTATTCAAATGAATATCCCTAATAGCATCATTCGTGTGTCTAGCATTCACCAAGAGATTCCAAAGGGTTCTGGAATCCGTCTTGACCCAAAGGAAGTAGATGCCATTTTAGTATCACACATCAACATATTAGTACATAATTGTGTAGCCAACCAAATGAGAAAAGTTTATATATAAAAAGATAGATTAGATCAAAGATCTCGTAAACATCTAACATATAAATTATTCTTCTATAAAAGGAAATAAATTTGAGAAGAATTATTTTGGTTGGACTAATGTGAATTTTGGATTTAGTAAGCAATTCTTCTCATCCACATGTGAAGAGTAATTGAAATGGGGTTAGGCTCATTTGTTACATTAAACCCCCACTTTCAATTTAAACAATTAGTCAAGATGAGTCTGTTATCACTTATTGATTAAATATTAATTAAGTTTTTTTTTGTCTATCGGTGATAGACATTGATAAATGTGTCTATCGCTTTTAAAAAAAATAAAATTTGTCATATGTGAAAATATTTCCAGGCAGTTTTATCATTTAAACAACTATCCTTTTTATAAATAAATAAATAAAAATGTTACTTTTATAGAAATTTTTGTTGTTGGGTAAGTTCGAGCAACTTTTCAAAAATAGGAAAATTTGTCAAAATCTCCCCTAAAATGTAGAGGCTATTAAGTTACAATTATACCCTCAAATTTTTATTTATTTATTTTTTTTTTATCATTTACTCATTTGAACTTACGGGAACCATACAACTTATTCCAAAATATTGGAAAAAATGCACAAACTAAAAAATTATATAATCTCAATTTCTTACAATGGTTTTCATCTTTACGAAGTAAAAGAGTTGTTTTCTTCAAATTCAAAAACATAAATGAGTTTTTAAAACTACTCTTTTTAGTTTTCAAAACTTGATTTTGATTTTTAAAAACATTGGTAAAAAGTAGGATAACAAAATAAGAATTTTCAAAAATAAAAAACAAAAGATAAGATAAGATGATTACCAAATGAGAAAGGTCATAAGATTTGAATACAATAATATTAACCATTAAGAAAACTTATTTGATGTTAAAGCTACTATCTCAACGTAAGAAAACAAAAGGCAAAAAGTTGATGTAAATAATTATAGTTTGAAAATTAGATCGTAATAACACTTATAATGAAATTATAGGTGGTTTTTCTAATTCGCAATCTGTAAGAGTAATTGCAATAATTGTGTAAGTTAGGGAGTAATAAATTGAAAATTTGAGAGCATGCAATATGATTATTTTTAGCACAATAGGAACGTACGAGCCACGAGTCAAGTTGTTCTTTCTTTTCCTCAGTTTTTTATGATTTCTTTTAGACTTTTTATTTGAGTTCTAGTTTTTATTTTACATGGTGATATTGAGTTGTGAAACTCATACTTTGGATCTTGATGTACTGTTTGGATCTTCAATTGTATGCTTAATTCTTTTATTATCATGACTATTTAATGAATGATTTATGAATTAAAGTTTTGGGTAATTTATTAGGATGAATATTGCATTAGTAATCGTAAATCCACGAGAATGGAAGGTTCTTTTGAAGGCAGTTTAAAGAATGAACTTAATGTCTTGTTTGTCTTTGAAAATCATACATAAATGTTAGATTTTAACTTCAAGCATGAGAATTATTAAATACTTTTATCTTCTTAACCACCTATGGTTAAATGCATGATTATAATTTGAGTTGTTTAATAGTTAGTTTATGGCAAAATATTTGCTCCAATTGTTGTTACACTTAGATAGGTTTAGGAGTAGATTTAGATTAATTCAACTTCTTCTGCTAGATTCTCTAGATAAAACGAGGTATTAATAACTACTTTGCTTAATCAACTAGAAAATGGATCCTGACAACGATACTCGAACTTAATTCACTATATTAGAATTTAGGAAAAATATCGATTATACTCCTAAACTTTAGTTGTTGAATTTAAATCTTAAACTTTTGTAAGTGTATCAATTTACACCCTTCATTATATTTCGTTTGGGAAAACTTCATGAATTTATAAGTGTATCAATTAAACCCCTAAACTTTTATAACTTACCTTTGAGAATTATACCTCACTAATTGTCCATTTTGTAAAACAAACATTTGAAGAAGTCTACATGTGTTTGAGAATTAGTGCATTGATGATTTCAAAGCTAATCGTAATCTTCTGAAAATTTAGGAGTTTAATTTACTCAAATTATAAGTATTACACAATATTGGTTAAATAAAATCTAAAGGAGGGTGTAAATTTGATTTACTTACGAAAGTCAAATTACATAAATGGTATTTTCGAAAATGGATTTATTTAAATGAACAAAATTTATAATAAAATAAAAGTTAGAAGGTTGAGCACTCAAGTAAGCAGAAATGAAAGGAGTCCATATCTTGTATGTCTTTGTCCAACAGATTTTGTAGTTGAAAGTTGAAAGTAGCTTTAAAAGAAGAAGCAATCTTAATGAAAGCTACTTCTTGCCTCTATATCTTTAGACCAAACACCAAACATAACAAGTTTTAGCCTCCTCAGACTTCTTTTTTTAACTTTTTTTGTCACAACAATTGCATTCCACTTTTGCCCCTTTTTTTCTCCACAAGCCAACTTCAAAACACTATATATATATATATATATATATATAAAGAACACTTGAATTTAGACTCAATGAAGAATTGTAATGTGTTTTGTAATTTTAGTTCATAGTAAAAATATATATATATGTAAATAAACAAGTAATATTTTAAGTGGTAGTTGCTAAAATTTGAATATATCTAACATGTCTAAGTTGATAAATTTTCTTTTGACTACTGATTAGAAATTAGTATATGGTGTAACTAAAATATATTAAGTTTGAGGAAATTAAGTTACATTATTAGACTTTCAAGTGTAACTTATTCTTATAGTTAAAAGCTTATTCCATTACAATTTTTCTTTTTTTTTTTTACATGTAGGATGGATGAATCTCTCCTCTCAAGGTCGATAGTATAAGTTTTATGTCATTTATTCATTTTTCATACAAGATGCATTTGTAATGAAATAATATTTTTCATTTAGTTGGGTGTTTGCACCAAGGTTAGGGCAAAATAAAGAATAAACAAAAAATGAGCGAAATTCCATAAGCACGGGAAAAGGCTTATTATAATTGTGATTTGTCAAGTTTAACAAACTAATAATGAAACTAACCCGAATTAAAGGAATCAAATTGATAATTTAGCATAATTTATATGTAGTTTCAACCAAATAGTTAGAGACTCGAATCTCCACTCTATATGCTATTGAACCCCAAAATATAATTATACAAGAAAGCCATTAATAGAAAATTAAGAAATTTATACAAGAAATTTAG
Source organism: Citrullus colocynthis (assembly GCA_031780015.1). Lineage (NCBI taxonomy): Eukaryota > Viridiplantae > Streptophyta > Magnoliopsida > Cucurbitales > Cucurbitaceae > Citrullus > Citrullus colocynthis. The sequence goes on along the minus strand of QLSR01000005.1, from coordinate 5,364,120 downwards.
GTGAACATATTAATTTAAGGTGTGAATGTTAGAGAAACTGCAGAAAGAAGCACTTTAAGGTCCCTCCCCTACAAAAGAAGCACTTCTGCTTGGCTTACATAATAAGTATATTCTATGAACTATTAATATTAAAAGAAGAAAAAAGCACCAAGCAAAACCACTTGCCAGCACCACACCTACTGCTGATTACTACTACTGCTAAACTACCCAAAATTAATAAGAGAAAACAATATTAGGATTCAGTCTTGCGCTCTGAATCCAAGCTATCTAAGGAAGATGGGGAAACAAGCTTGCTTTCCCTACTCATCTTCTTCACTTCTTCACTTGAATATATAAAGATCCTCTTCGCCATCTTACAGAACTCCGGCCATGGATCGTCCCCCACAAGCATCATGTCGTTTTCGTCATCCGTGAAAACGACAGACCATTTGTTCATTTCACGAAGTTCTCCTTTCATTTCAAATACATTCTCCAGCTCGTCTATCAGATCTTCATACCCTTCAAGTGTAGTCAAGTCGACCGCTCGACCAACCGCAACTCCTTGCATTTGTACCTTCTCAACAATTCGATATTGGTTTTTTTAGTCAATGGAAAACAAAACATAAGATTCCTGTAAGGGAAAATTGATGAAGTCTGCAGAGCTTCTGTTCACACCTTTGTACGTGTTCTCAATGAGAGATTGGAAATGTGTTTTGTCTGTGTTCCCTTTGTCGACAGCTCTGATGACGCTTGCAGCTGCTCCTTTGAAGGCTGTGAGAGGTTTCCAACAACGACTGCAGGTGTCACAGCAGCTGCAGCTACTGGATCTTTGGCACCATCGGCCACCGTCATTGGGCAACACGATTCTCTTTCCAAGGAAGAGACAATGCTCGAGTTATTTTTCAAATCGATTCCAAATATTCGGCAACCGAGAGAAATGTCGGGTTTATTCCCTTTCTCCAGTTGATCGTGCTGTATGAGGTCACTACTAGGCTTTGATGTGACAGATGAAGAATAAGGAGAGGGTGGTGGCTGCTTTTGAACAAGTTCGCTATCAAATGTTGAATCTGGGTAAAGCTTCAGGGAAATATTGAGTGGAGGAGAAGGCCAGATGCCTTCAACATTTGCTATTGGATTACTGTGGTTGCTATTGCTATCGAGTTTTCGCTGTCCGAGAGCCCAGACAACCCGGTTATTGCTGCTTTGAACTTCATTCGTACCACTTAGTTGGGGTATTTCATGAGGAATTGTCGATCCTTGAAGCCAAAAGCCCGAAGGGGCTGAACTGGAAGTAATTTCTACAACCCCAATCATCAAGCATTGGAATCAAACATAATCACATGCAAAAAACTAATTCTTTAGATAGAGAAACAATCAGTTTTACCCTTACCAGGAGGAGGAATCTCGACAGGACGAGCCCTTTTACTTTTTATGGCAGGATGAGTGAAGTTTAAGGAGGCAGAAGGTACAAAGGGTTCAATCTCCCATGGAGAAACTCGTTCCGGCCTCTGAATCGTAGCAGGTTCATCCCATTGAATCTAGTAAATACCAAGTATTAGAAGTTGTGGATCACAAGTAGGCCTTCAAAAGTGTAGATCAAAACAAACTATCTTCACCTTTAGCGATCGCCATTTAGAATTCAACCATTGCGGAGAAATATCACCAACACCAACAATAGTTCCAGTGAACCTAAAATCACAGAGTCAACAAAAAACTAATATTCAATGGCTTTAAAAAAAGAGATTTATTGAGTTATATCAGTGGCACCTTCTCTCTGGTGATTCCTCTCCTTCAAATCTCATCTTGAAGCGCATCCCCACTTCATATCCGTTTTTAATCGTCTCCAAGTATTTGTTCAAGCTGATGATGAATTGGCTAGTTCTGAAGAGGAAGAGTCATTAGAGTTAAATCATAGCCAAAAGCCTGAAATTAATCTTGAAGAACCAACCTCGGTTTGTAATAAACAACGAAATAGGTCTGCGTTCGAACAGCATGAGAAGCAGTGGCAAGAACTCCAAGGTGCATACTATGGCTAGATATCACGGAGGAAGGCATCAAACTCTGCTGCCGAGCCTGCCGTCGAACTCCAACCCTCAGTTTCCCATTGTCACCCCTAACAAGTGAACCAGTTGTCAATTTTCATACAACAAAATGCAAAACAAAACCACTTGAAACGGGCAAAAAGAACTCTCAAAAATCTACAGCATCCATGTATGAACCTTAAGAAAACAAAGGCATCCCCAGCAACCAGCCGTTTCGATGTAACAAATGTACTCCACCCGGTAGTTAGCAAATGCCTCCGCGGTTGACCTGATTCCAGAAAGTAAGATCAAACAGAAGTAAGAACAAATTGACTTCAATAAGATTAGAGTCCATGGACATAAATACAAATTTAGCAAATTTCATCCAAATGAACTGACTATTATGGAAAATCAGTAACTACAAAAATGAAAATGAAGTACCTCTGAAAATATGCTTAAATTTCCACTCATACCCATGAAGATCCTTGGCAACTAACTCCTGAGTTGGGGTGGATTGACTCATATCCTATGATTAATAAAAGAAATAGCCATTAAGAAACCAAACCAAAAAAAATGGAAGAAAAAAGAGAACAATAGTAGAAAGATTTACCAGGGGAGGAAGGCATTCAGTGGCATGCTTCCTAAGAACTGAGAAACCTCCATGAGTGCTAGTATCAGAAGCAGTCAAAATCTTACAAAAGGAATGAACAGTTTGCCTTGTACGCTCAGGCGGCTCTGGATCAGGGCTTTGGGGCTCACTTTGCTGTCTCATCCACCAACCAAAAATATCAGAACAAAATCAACAAACAATTTCAATCTTGTGGTTATCATTAGAGAGAGAGAGAGAGACCATAAATGAAAGAAAGTTAACAGTTCCTAGTTGTACTATTATATGGGATTTGGGACACTAATTACCAATCTCTAAATCCACAGCCTTATTATCCCCTTGAAATTTGGGGCAAGTTCATTTTCATAACCCCAAAACTAAAAGCAAAAGCAAAGGAAGAAGAACAGAAGGATTAAAGCTAAAAATATATATATACATCAGCTTCTGGGTATAAAGTGATTTGAGCATAGACCTCATCTGTTTCCTTTTCAGCCTGAAAAATTGAAAGCAAAAGAAGAAAACAAACATGAAGAATCAACAGAAACAAGGTAGGCAAGAGGAAATTGAACAAAAAAATATTTATATTTATATATATATACCAGCAAACAAATGTTAACAACACGACAAAGGATCTTGGGAGGGAGATCAAAATGAGGGATTTGGTGATTAAGCTCCTGATTCGTGGACTCTTCCAACTGATGAAGAACCAAAAAGCAGAAGAAATTTCAGCTTCAAAGATTTTGGGGGGTTTTATTTTAAAGATGAAATTGAAGAGAGTTGAAAAATACTTGTTCCATATGACCCTGAGGAAAGTAAAAAACCCTTTCTCCATTGACAGGAACTTCAACAAGAGGCCCTGCACAAGCCTTCCACAGTTCTTCATAAAGATCCTCACCTTCCAAACCTACCCACCAAACAAAAACAATCAAACACTCCAAAAACATCTCGGAATTTCAAAATCCTTCGGTTTTTTTGCTAAACCCCACATTAGAAACACAGAGAGATTCGTCTGGGTATATCACCTTTCCGAGACTCCCCTGGATTCTCTTCGTAAAGCGTCATTCAAATTAAAATGGGTCTCAATCTCAAACGCCAAAGATTGAAGAACAACAAGAAAAACCAATGAAGAAGAAGGGAAAAGGGTCTCTCTCACTGCTCTCTCTCTCTGTTTTTCACAGTCTGAAAGAATGGCAAACTATCATGCTACCACATCTGCCGATCAATCAAAGGACAAGGCGCAGAAGGAAGAGAGAGAGAGAGGGAGAGAGAGATTTGAAAAAAAAGCTAACAAAACAGGACGGTTAAGCAAGCAATCATAATTAGCCGTACGAGTTTTTATTTTTCCCCTGCTTTCTTTTTTTCTGCTTTGAGTAACAGACTGTGTCTGTGATTATTATCTGCTCAATTTCTTTCTCTCCCTCATCTGCACCGGTTACAATTACAAATCAGCTTCTTCTTTGCTTTGAAACTGCTACAGAGAAAACGCTTCTGCTCTCAGAGCAAAAAAAATTTGTTGGGTGTCTTTAATTTCTCTGCTTCTCTCTCTCTAAAAGAACTGACTTAACGTTACCAAATCCCAAAAAATGGGTTTCTCAGACGCCTCTGGTGCCTATCCATTTGTGCCTGCAAGAGATGTCGCCGTCTAAAACTCTCTCTCTCTCTCTCTCTCTCTCTCTGTATAGGGAGTTTTTGAATTTTGCACAGTTGTGGGAATTGGAATGGGAAGAGCTATAATATAATGGAGGCCTTTCTCTGTTTCCCTATACTCTGTTTTTGTTCAGTCCCACAAAAAGCTTCTTACAATTTTTCACCATCCTTTCAAATTTTGCCACCTCATTCACTCCCCATTTTTCTCTCTTTCATTTCCCTTTTCAAATGGGTCCATTCCTTTCTTCGATGTTTGCACAAACAATGCTCTGTTGTTCTAACTTTTCCTGCTCAAAAGGAGAGGGGGCCGTTCCTATTTTTCTTTTTTTTATTTATTTATAGTTTTGTGTGTGTTAAAATTAAAACTAAATTTTTTTAATAATATACACTATCGAGTGTATGATACTAAGTCAGTGTTAAATAATTCACGTTCAACTTCAACCCTATTAGCTGAAGTTTGCATATTTAGTCATGAATTTCAGCTTTCCCTCTTTCTCTCTCACTTCCTCCAATATCTCCAAACTCTACAGCGTAAGAGGTTTTCCAACTCCAACGTATTAACCCTGGTTTCCAATTTTAATTTACCATCCTAAACATTTCAAATAGACTTCATAATTGAGCTTTAGAAAAAAAAATATATCCAAAGTTAATTATGTTCTCAAAATTAGAGAAAATTCATTTTTTATGCTTTAACTTTGAGGTTGGTTTCAAAGAACGACTTTTTCATTAAGATATATGAAACATCTTTTTCATTAAGATAAGTTATGTGATTTCATGTAGCAAGATTGTTGATATGTAAAATTTAATGGATATGTGATGTATTGTATAACTATGTCGAAAATTAAGATATGTGTTTCATTCATTTTATGTCAATAGATGTTATTAAAACCATTTACGTAATCAATTTCTACACGTCAAATGTCATGTTAATTCACATTAATAATTTCATGTATGTCTTGCAATTTTTACAAATGAGTAATCTTGTCAAGTATGTCTTGCAATTTTTACAAATGAGTAATCTTGTCAATTTTCATCTTATTTAAATGAGAAACTCTCTAAGGGTATTTTTATGAACAAATTTCAAACTTAAAGAGTAAAAATGAAGTTTATGAAGTTTTTCAAAGCATAGAGATATAATTGAAATATACCACAAAGTTGATATTTTGAATAATTAAACATATTTTATGGAACTTTTTTAATTCAAAATTAATTTAGTTTTCAATGGTTTGGATGAAATATTATAATTAAATATTACGCTAAATTATTAAAAGAATATATATTTAAACTTTGTACTTTGTGTCAATAATATTTTTTCACTTTCAAAAGTTTTTAAAAATACCCCTAAATTTTCAAAATGAGTTAAAAAAAATACTCTTATAATTAGTTTTGAATAGAAATCGTTAGTGTCTTGTTTCAAAAATACCCCTAAACTTTTAAAAAGTTCAAAAATACCCTTATGATAAGTATATGAACACAAACTGATAATACCTCATTGCAAAAATAACTCTAATTTTTCTAGCTCCTTCCGTTAGTATAAAGATCAATTTGTTTGAAGTTTTCTCGAGTACGGAAGGAACTAATTTTTTAAAAAAAATTATATATAGATATATTAACTTTTTCCATATAGATATTCTCATTTTTCTCCTACTTGTCTAATTCTTACACCAATTTCTTCAGCAACCAAAATAAAAACCAAAACTTAAACATAAAATCTCATAAAATTTCAAAATCAAAATCTCCACTTAAAACATAACTAAACGACAAATAGCCAATTACAAATAAAAAGAACATGTATTTGGCAACATACACTCAATTAATAGCATACAATCTTGTTGAAACATCTAAGTCTTAAGATCTCTTAGTGCTTCCATTATTATTTATTTCTTGTTGTTGTAGTGTATATACCTTTTAATTAAAGTGGACAATTTTTTTAATTTATTTTATTTTTAAATAAACAAATGTCAAACAATTAATAAAAAAAATTGGTGTAAGGTGATTGAAGAATAAGGGAGAAAAAAAGAGGAAAAATAGAGAAGCAAGAGGTATTACAGTTTTAATAGTAATGGTATTTTTTATTTTTATTTTTTCCTTAAAGTTTTAAGGTATTTTTTAAACTTTTGAATGTTCAACGGTATTTTTGACACGAAACACAAGCAATTTTCATCCAAAACTAACTATAGGGGTTTTTTTTAAACGTTTTTGAAGTTTAAGGGTATTTTTAAAAATTTTGAAAGTTCAAGAATATTTTTGACAAAGTACACAGTTTATGGATATTTTGTGTAACTTTAAATATTATTATTATTATTATTGTAAAAATATTATTAAAAAAATTAGAGCAATATAAAAATTTTGAATAGGCTTTGAAAAGAAAGAGAATATAAAGGACAAAACTAAATATAATAAAGAAGGAAGAAACTCCAAAGTATTGGTGAAGAACATGACGAAGAAAGTGATGAGGAGACTAGTTTTTAAACGAGAAGCTGAGAGTTACAAAACTTTTTAAATTCTAAAACTATTAAAATTTTATTCTTTAACTAAATTAATGAGAAAAAGATCTTTAACGTAGAGATACCTTTTAACCTTTGAATTCTTATTACACTTATTATTGGTATTTAATTTTTAATGACATATTGTAAATTAGTAAATTAAGGAAGGTACAAAAGTGTCCAATAAAAATTTTCCAACATTCTCACTTTTTAATATAATCATAATTCTAATTCTAATTATGAAAATGTGATACTAATTTTGTTAGGGAACTAGTCGAGAGATTGAATTATCAACTTTTGGGATGATAATTAGTGTCTTTAATTAATCCACTCACATATGTTTGGATTGACATGTTGTTAACATTTTTAACTTATGTATGTAATTGGCCAAATATCTCATTAATAGTTTTTATCCTATTTTTTTTTTTAAAAAATATGAGATGGAACAATCAAACTTTAACATCGAAATTAAAAGTACAAATCTTAGTTTAGTCTATATATGCTCACATTTTGTTTTTAATAAAAACACAAACAAACGCCCAAACTAAAGGGAAGACAAACATAAAATGAAGCACGTATTGGTAATTTTTTTTCTTCTATTTCTTTAGAAGTTAGAAATATAGATTAGAGCTAAAAATCAAGTTTTAGGGAGACATATAATTTTTGTAAGGTAGGAGAAATGTTTAGCTAGAAGAGTTAAAAAGGTACTTACATGTTAAAGAGAGAGTGTTAATCAGAAAAAGAAAATAAATAAATAAATAAAAGTTGAGAAAAATAACATTGGCTTGAGAATTTCACTCCAAGCACAATGATTATATATTCAAGAGAAAATTGTTATCTGAAAAACAAACTATCTTTCTCTCTATTTTTTCCATTTAAATTTATTTATGATGAAATATGTTAGAAAAGAAAACGAAATAGGAATAAATATGAAATTTTTGGATTAAAAAAAACATAAATTTAAGATTTTTTGATCAAATAATTTGAATATGTCGTCTGCACACAATTCATCAATTGTATATAATATTTATATATTTAATAAATTATATTTATTTAAGGTAATTGTTATAAATGACAAAACTACTACAAATGTTTTTAAATATGGCTTCATTATCATTGAAAATATTTTAGCTATGTTACTATATTTGATAATCATCTTTATATTTATTAATTAATTGAAATTTATATAATTTGCATAGTGGTCGCCCAATCCATTCTTATATATTTGATTGATAGTTTTTTTTAGTGAAATGTAACAAAGGGTAGTCTAATTAAATATAGAGTTTTGAGGTTTAACAGAGAGGGATCATAAGGTGTGCTGGTGCCCTAGTGACAGTAGCTCCTTCAATTTTTTATTTCTTATTCCATATATTGTCGTAAAATAATAATATATATATAAATATGTGTGTGGCTAAATCTAGAGAGGTTTAATTTATATGATTTTTTTTTAAAAGGAATTTGTGTGCTTGATTGTTTGAGATTTTTTTTATTAATATTGTTATTATTAAAACTGTTTATAAAAATATAGTTATTCTCAAACTTATTATAAAAATTTCATTGTTTTGCATATTATCATTTTTCAAAAGACAAGTATGTATATATGAAAAGACGAGGTATTAAATATTTTTTTAAAAAAGTTTGTTTTTCGATTAAATACTAAAAAAAGAAAGTCTTAACCTACTCTATCTTGTTTGTCGATTAAATCTAAAAGAAATGAAAATCTTAACTTTCTCCATATTTTACAAATTTTAGGAAAGACGTATGATTTAAATTTAATTAATTATTTTCATGATTAAATCTATATATCTATTAAATGTCATTTATTTTAATTGATACAATTTTGTCTAGCCAAACTTCATACTTTTCAAATAGGACCAATTAAAAATAAAGAAATGAATTTAGAAATAATAGGAAACAATTAAAAATTATTTTTATTAATATCGTTTAAATTTAAATTTCATCTCTTTATTGAGATTTGTAAAAGATGGAGAAGGTTAAATTTTTTTTTTAGAGGACAGATTAAAAAAGAAATAAATTTTAAAAAAATATATAGACCAATTGAAAATGAATTTTTATTAATATTGTTTCACAACTCTTTCTTCAAATTTGTAAAAGATGCAAAAGGTTATTAAAAAAATTTAATAGACAAACACAAACTTTTCTTTTTGTAGATGGGGAAAAAATATATATTATCGTATTTTGATAATAGGTTTAGAAAAGACTATATCTTTATAAATAGTTTTAATAATAACAATATCAATGGAAAAAATTCGTGGTTGTTGTTGGTGCGTTTTTAATGCTAAATGATTGATATTTGAATGGGAAAATAAATTAACAAAAAGAAGTAAAAGTAAGAGCAAAAAACGCTGAACACGCCTTTCCCTGGGCTCTTTCCAGCGTCATTTTGGTTTTAAAAGCCAAAACCGGATCCAAAAACCATAAATTTCTGTTTTCAACTATTCTTTCATAAAAGTCGACAACGTTTTCAACATTAGAAAGAAAGACAAAGAGGAAAAAAAAAAAAAAAAAAAAAAAAGGTTA
>QLSR01000005.1:5329816-5354459 GCA_031780015.1 Citrullus colocynthis | reverse complement strand
GAAAAAAAAAAAAAAAAAAAGAAACGGTTACCAAACCACATCTGTTTTCTTAAATTAAATAATAATAATAATAATAATAATGTTAGGCCATAATTTTTTAATTGACAAATTACAAAAATTATTTTTGATACCACCAAACTTTTAATTGCGGAAATTGAGACCTCAAATTTATGCAAATGTTAAAATTGGATATTCAAATTTACCATAGTTGTAGAAGTTGGACACCTAAATAATCAAAATGAAACTTTCAATTTCATATAATTGTTACAATTTCTACAATTATGTAAGTTTGAGGACCAATTTGAAAACTTTTATAAGTTTGATAGCTTAATTTTATGGTTTAAAGTTTGATGGTATAATTGCAAATACCACCATACTTTATTGGTGGTTTTTGCAATTTGTCTTATTAAATGTATTTTTGGCCATTTAAATGTGTCTTACACACACAAAAGTATGATTGTACAATTGACTTAAAAGAGCCAAAATGGAATTTGTTTCACTTTTTAAAACTTAACTTTTTTTTTCTTTTTCCTTTTACTTACGTCACATAAAGCCGGAGCGAGAGAAAAGAGTGTTGGATTTAATCATCACGAAGATGAAACAATAATTTAATGTCCATTTTGATAATTTTATGCTGATATGATATTAACAAAAGGTAAAAATAAAAAAATAAAAATTTAAAAGTGAGACAAATTTCCTTTTGAATTGAGATTTTCGATCCTTCCACGTGAAAAGAAAACCCAAGAAAAAAAAAAAAAAAGGGAATAAAGTTTTTGGCTAATAATTTTTTGTACCGTTGATTCCTAGTTAAATATTTAACCTAAATTACTAGCAAGTGTTTTTTTCCCCTAGTATAGGTAAAATTTGAAGAATAGTATAATGTTATTAACAAATTAAATTATATACACTAATAATAGAAGATTATTTTCATACAAATTGAAAATATTCGACTAAAATTAAAAGTTTTAAGTAGTACGGACGAATTGAAACAACCATAAAACTAATGCTTTTTAGTAAAAGTTCAAAGTCTTTCTTTGTTTTTATTCTTAGTACAAGATAGAAATTCATATCCACATTAATAAATAAAATATGTAGTCATATATTACTAATTTAAATTTATTATGAACTTAAGGCTGAAATTGACATAGTAATTTAAACCTTAAAAATATTTATTAAATAATCCGCTCCATTACAAGGCAACTCATTTTAAAATGGTCAAAATTGAATATCAAATTGCATCATTTCGTCCAAAATAAAATACAAATGGTGTATCGTGTATGTGTTTTATCCATCAATGTTAGCATAAATGCTAAGCTTAAGATAATCAAAAGTGTAAAGCTATGGTTGAATTTCTTTTTATTATATTCAAAGCATTGAGACAAACTATATAATTGAACTTTCTTTTATATATATATATATATATTATATGAAGTACAAAGTTTCCACTCGTTTTCTTGTTAAAATAAAAATACAAACAAAACAAAAGTGTAAGCAACCTATTATGGCCTATGGGTGGGAAATTTCGTACCATGAGAATATGTCCTACCTACCATGATTCTATTATTTTTTTCAATTCATAGTTTAATATATTGTCAATAAATATTCAATTCAAGATTGCTGAACTTTTAGGTAAATGGATGGAAAATATTAATGTATTTTGATTTTGAATTTTTGAAAATTGTTTTTGTTTTCTTGCGACTTGGTATAATATTAAATTTATTTTCATTCATTGACTTAAAAGTTTGAGTCAATCGGTAATTTAATATGATATTAGAGCAGGACATCATGACCCATAAGGTAGGAGGAGTGTTAGATGATATAATATTAAATTTATCTTAACTCATCATCTCAATTTTTTGGATCGATTGGTGATTTAACACAGCTTTTTTTTAAAAAAATTTTATTATTATGGTTTCATTTTTTCAAACTAGACATTTGAAATCTTAGTCAATTTAAGAAGAAAAAAAGAATACTGCTTCTTGAGTTTTTAAAATTTGGTTTGATTTTTTGAAACACTCTTAGAAATTACATAACAAAATAAAGAAATTAATAAATGGAAGTAAGTGTCTATAAGCTTAATTTTCAAAATCTAAATAATTATTAAATAAGGCCTAAAATAATTGTTATGAGTAGACAATAAGCTTTGATCGGGACTAACGGAATACCAATCCAACAACCCTTAATTTGTGAAGACTCTTAATAGTTTTATTTTTTCAAGATTCTTTTTGAGTTAAATAATAGTAGGTTGGGATACAACTCTAAACTTTTATGAATATAATAGGAGTTATGAATATATTTTGGATCTAAGGAGTAGACCAAAATAAAACTAAAGGAAGATCAAATAATGGAACTAGGAAGGAATGAGCTAGGACTGACCAAGTTCTAAGTCGACTAGCACGCGGAGTTGGAATGTGTGACCAAGGTTATAAGTGTAATATTGAACAACATGTCGTTGATTTATACATGTAAATCACTTTCAATAAATAATCTAAATTGTAATGCCCCAAGCTTAGAATTCGATACCATTCCCTTGTGACTTGACAACATGTCATCCTTGCTTATTTTGACATGCTTCTAAGAGTAAAGATTGTTCCCATAGACCAAAATATCCTTTTAGTATATTTTGTCCTACCCAACATGGAATTGTTCTAAGCTAAGCATGCTTAACTTTGGAGTTTCTATGATTAAGCTATCTAAAAGGAAAAATGCATCTTGTTGGTACTTGTAATAACTTTCAATTCTAAGTCACTTTTTACTATATTTTGATATTTTCAGAATCTCTCTCATTAAAATATGATCTCAATTCATTATGTACTCCTCATAAACTTTGGTGTTACATGCCCATCAACTTCTGTGGTTCATTTTGGTACCACATCTTATTGGGAGAGGTTTCACTTTGATACCATTTGTACCACCTCAAGGCCAAGATTTAGATTAGGATTCAATGTTTTTGCCTCCTGTTATAATAATTGATTCCCAATTATTATAGCTCACATTTAGCATAAACTATTTGAAAACCCTCGTTATCTATTGTATTTATTATTTTGCAACTGTCCTCTCTCACTCCAAATATAGACTATTATAAACCACAAATTATAATAACCACCATAAGTTAAAGACCCAATAAAGTAACAAATGTGACATGAGTCACCTTTGTCATTGGTTGGCCCGACCTAGTTTGACCCTAAAAAGTGAAGGTCCAAGCCCAGGGGCCTAAGGCATTGTTTAAGCTTGGATTAGGCCGACCTAACTAGGCCCATGACCCAATCCTTGGGGCTTGGCTATTTGGATCAAAATTTAGACTCCGTTTAGATTGAGCTTGAATCGGCCCCCTGAATTAGCCAAATTGAATACTTATTATTTAGTTATATAAAGGTATATTTATGCATATTTTAGATTTTCTTAAGGAGATGTTATTAAAATTTAATAGAATTTTTTTTTTATTAAATTTATTTATATTATTATTACTTAATCTACATAAAATTATTATTGATATTACAAATTTTCATCTAGTATTTAATTGTCTTAAAAAGTTTTATTGGTTTTTAACGCTCAAAAGAAATTTAAGTTAAGTGAGAATTACGATTAATCTAAATATATATTTTAAAAATTAATTATTTTTTTAATATATTAAATATAACATATAAAAAACTAACTATACATAAGTAAAATGGGTTCGGTCACAGTCAACTCGATTTTAGAAATGGTGATCTATTAAATTCAAATAAATAAATGGGCTGGGCAGTCAAACATTAACTTTGGGTCCATCATAGATCGAGCCTGCATCAATTTTTGGACTTACGGGCCCGTTGATGAAGTTTGAGATATGAGTGACAATTTTGAAATCACATCAATATGAAGCCCTACGTAACCGTCCTCCGCGTGTTGCCTTCCACGGTGAAGGCTGCGGCTCAGTCTTCGGGTTCTTGCAATCTTACGATTATATGGCAGCTGTTTGAAATAATATTGTTCTGATCGAATGCTTCTTCGCCGACTTGGAGCTGTATTTCCTTCATCAAGAAGGTTGTTTAGCAGCAACAGCGACCATGATTTAGCAAATACCATTGCTGAATTTAACAAGGTACTTTGGATTTCAATGGTCAGCGTTTGTACAGAATTCGAAGTTCATATCATTGTATATACGAGCTTTGTTAAAGATGATGAACCGTTATACAATGCACTACCAAATAGGGAAAGGAAAAAAAGGAAATTTCATGAGGCATTTCTCGTATTGTTTATTAGATAACCAAAATTCTCTGTTTCTGGCTATTGTGGCCGCTACTATTACGGCTAGGGGAAAGATGTAGATGCTTGTTTCCAGTATAGGTTTTCACAATATGTTCACGTTTTACGTAACTTAGTAAATCATGGCAAGGAAGGTTAAATACCAGTATGGCTTCATAGTCTAAATTAAGTGTTTAAGGAGGATTAGTAATTTAGGCATTCTTTGATAATCGTTTTGTTGTTTTTTTAAAATTAAGCTTATAAATAGTTCTCTACCCTGGATTTCTTTGTTTCGTTATCTACATTTTTGGAGTGTTTTTAAAAATCAAGCTAAATTTTGGAAATTAAAAAGGTAACTTTTGAAAATTTGTTTTTGTTTTTTAAATTTGGCTTTGAATTCAAATCTAGTTAGGAAAAATGAAATCCATGGTAAAGAAGTCGTAAGAAACAAGTATAACTTTCAAAACTAAAAATAAAAAAACCAAATGGTTATCAACAGGGTCTTGGTTTTCTTGGTTATGATATTGTTGTTGAATGTTTACTTGTTTGCCTCTAACTCATTGTGGAAGGGCTAGTCCTCAATTCTTCTGTTTTTAAGATCAATTTTGCTTACGTTAAGGATCAATAACTCAAAAAGAGTTGTAGAAAGAAGGGCTAAACTTGAGGGGCGGGATAACTAAACATTCTTGCTTTCTTTGAAGCTACGTCGGGCCTTAAGATCAATAGAAGTAAGTGTTAGACCTTGAGTTTAAATAGTGATTTTGATAGAGTGGTAGAGTGGGCCAATTTGGTGGGTTGTGAGGTAGGTGTCTGTTAGGAACCAAGGTAGTATGGGTTACCTTTGCCCACATTGGTTAGAATGGGATGACCAATGTGGTACTTAAGTGGCTTGGCTCTCCTACCACGATAGCTAGCATTTGGGGTGTGGTTCTCCCAGGTGCTTAAGTACCTAACAATGGTATCAGAGCCGGTTGTTGATGTTCTGGAGTGGAACCGGCGGAAGGTTCTGACCGGGTGTGGTTGAATGAAGTACTGTCGGAGTAGTTGCCGGGATGTCGGCTTTCCGGGGATGGGGTATTGTTAGGAGCCAAGGTAGTATGGGCTACCTCTGTCCCACATTAGTTAGAAAGAGATGACCAATGTGATACTTAAGTGGCTTGGCTCTCCTACCACAATAGCTAGCTTTTGGAGTGTGGTTTTCCAAGGTGCTTAAGTACCTAATAATGGTATTAGAGCCGGTTGTTGATGTTCCGGAGTGGAACCGGCGAAGGGTTCTGATCGGGTGTGGCCGAGTGAAGTATTGTTGGTGTAGCCGTCGGGACGTCGGCTCTCTGGGAATAGGGTATTGTTAGGAACCAAGGTAGTATGGGCTACCTTTGTTCCACATAGGTTAGAATGGGATGACTAGTGTGGTACTTAAGTTGCTTGGCTCTCTACCACAATAGCTAGCTTTTGGGGTGTGGTTCTCCATGGTGCTTAAGTACCTTGTTAAATTCAGAACCCTCTGCCGGTACTTCACTCGGTCACACCTAGTCAGAACCCTCCGCCGGTTCCACTCGGGAACGTCAACAACCGGCTCTGATACCATTGTTAGGTACTTAAGCACCTTGGAGAACCACACCCCAAAAACTAGCTATTGTGGTAGGAGAGCCAAGCCACGTAAGTACTACATTGGTCATTCCATTCTAACCAATGTGGGAGGTAGCTATGCTACCTTGGTTCCTAACAGTGTTTTCTTGACATCGTATCTTGGGCTCCTTTTGGGAAATAACTCGCAAAATTTGCCTTTTTAAAGTCCAGTGGAAGATAAAGTGAGAAAGAGATTAGCTTCTTAGAAGAGAAGTTATTTTTCAAAAGGAGGAAGATTCACCTTAATTCAGATGGTTTTGATTGACATTCCCATCTACTTCTTCTCTCTTTTTAGAGCCTCGTATTTGGTATGCTGAGAAGCTTGTAAGGAATTTTCTATAGGAAGATGTGGAGGAAGGCAGAAAGCTCACTTGGGGAATTGGGAGACCATTGGTAAACCCCTTTACTTGGGAAGGTTAGAGTTAGGGAACCTAAGGGCTTGTAATAGGGTGTTATTGGAAAAATGGTTATGACATTTATCTCTTGAGTCCTCTTCCCTGTGGTCTTGGATTATCACAAGCAAGTACAATCCTCATCCTTTTGACTGGATGTCAGGTAGGTTTAAAGAGACATTCAGGAACATGGGAAAAGAGATTTCTTTAGAGCTCCTCTCTTTCTCTAAGATGATACAGTGTGTGGTGGGAGATGGGTTGGGAACTTATTTTTGGGAGGATAGATGGTTGGGGGGCCACCTCTTTTGTAGTAGATTTCCTCATCTTTATCCCCCTTTTGTTAAGAAAAATTGTTTTGTTGCTGATGTTCTGTTGCTTTCGGGGAGCTCATCATGTTTCTTGTTTGATTTCCACTGTCCTTTGTCCAATAGTGAAATGATGGAGGTTGTGGTCCTCTTCCCTGTGGTAAGGCAAGGGAGAAAGGATATTCTTTGTTGGAGTCTTAACCCTTCCAAGGGGTTTTCTTCTAAATCTTTTTCTCATTTCTTACTGGATCATTCTCCCTTTAGAGAGTTGTATTTTTTCTTTGGAAGGTGAAAATTCCAAAGAAGACAAAGTTCTTTATTTCGAGGAAGATTTAGCTTGTGGTTGGGCCTTTTTGCTGTAGTCTTTATCAATAGGCAAAAGAAGACTTGGGTCACTTGTTTTGGAATTATACTTAGGTGCGATCAATTTGGAACATTTTCTTTGGGGTTTTTGACTATTAGTTAGCCGATCACAAAGATTTAAGTGTTATGATTAAGGAGTTTTTCTTCTATATGCCGCTTGGAGGTAGGGGTTCTTTTTTTTTTTTTAAAAAATTTTTTATTGGAAGGTTGGGGTGTGTGCTTTGTTGTGAGGCATTTGGGGTGAAAGAAATAGCAGGATCTTTCATGGGATTGAGAGAGAACCTTTTGATGCTTGGTCCCTAGAAAACTTTAATACTTCTCTCCAGGCATTTCTGATGAATTCTTTTTATAATATTCGTTAGACCTTATTTTGTGTTAGATTGGGAGTTCTAGGGTACTCCCTTTTGTGGGCTTGGTTTTTTTGTTTTTTGTTTTATTTTTTTTAATTCCCTTGCATTCCCTCATTTTTTAGGAACTTTTTTTCACAATATTTTATTAAAAAAACACAAAACAACAAAAAAAATAGGTTTGAATTGAGAGCAGACAAAGTGCTTTGAGAAAGTTAACACTTCAAAAATGCTTTTGAAGCAGGCACTTAATTAAGTTATTCATCTCAAAAGCTATACCCTTTTATCTTCTTCCTCTAGTGTTGGTTAGAAAAGTACAAATTCTAAACCAAACATAACCATAATATAGTATTTGCTGGATAACAGTACTCTTTTCATGGCTTTTGTTCACTTCACTTTGTTTCTATGTGGTTAGCTGAACTAGAACAGAAAAAGGAGGCTTCTGCTTATGTTTTCGTACATATTTTCACATTATGTTGCTGTTGCTTCTTCTCAGTTAGAAAATATAAATTATTGTCACTTTAAACACTATTTTCATTGACAACTAAAAACAATTCTATTCTCAGAAGCTGTACAAAAGTTGCTCTTACTGTAGTTCTTGCTGGATAACAGTACTCTTTCCATGGCTTTTGTTCACTTCACTTTGTTTCTATGTGGTTAGCTGAACTAGAACAGAAAAAGGAGGCTTCTACTTATGTTTTCGTACATATTTTCACATTATGTTGCTGCTGCTTCTTCTCAGTTAGAAAATATAAATTATTCACTTTAAACACTATTTTCATTGACAACTAAAAAAAAATTCTATTCTCAGAAGCTGTACAAAAGTTGCTCTTACTATAGTTCTTGCTGGATAACAGTACTCTATACATTCTTTTGAAAAACAGTATTCTAGGCATGACTTTGGTTTGCTCCTCTTTGTGTGGTAGGTGAGCTGGACAAGAGTAGAAAAAGGAGACGTCTACTGGTGGTCTCTTATAAAATTTTGCATCATGTCATAGTCTATGGTTGCATAGGGACTTTGTTGAATATTATCTTTGATATTTTTTTGTATCATTGATCTTATAAAAAGATATGTTGTATCATTGAAGAAATGACAAACAGAACAATTTTGGACGGTATACTATGAATTGCCATTTCTACACTTATTTTCGATATGTAGTTTGATTCTGAAGCTATATTCTAAATCTCTGCTGTAACCCTTTTTATCCACCTTCGTACTTTTTGTTCAGGAAATGGAATCAATATTTGGAGAGCCTCCTCTGAGTGGGATTTCAGATTCTTCAAGCAACAATTTTGCAGTTGAAAAGTCGGAAATAATATCTCAAACGGGTGAAAATGCCCCGGCTTTGACTCATGTTGGGGGAGGTGGGGAAGCTCAAATGGTGGATGTTTCTCCGAAAGAAAGTACCAAAAGAATTGCAGTTGCTAGTTGCAATGTAATTCTAGGCAAGAAGGTGTTTGATTTGGTCTTAGCTAACCAGATGACCAAGGGAGATGTCCTCAGTGTTGCTAAAATTGCAGGAATAAGCGGAGCAAAGCACACAAGCACCCTAATTCCACTTTGTCATAACATAATCCTGACGCATGTACGAGTCGATCTTCATTTGAATCCCAAAAATTACAGTGTGGATATTGAAGGAGAAGCTGCATCAACAGGCAAAACAGGAGTTGAAATGGAAGCAATGACCGCAGTGACCATCGCTGGCCTTACTGTCTATGATATGTGCAAAGCAGCTTCAAAAGATATACAAATCACAAATGTGCGACTTGAAAGCAAAACTGGTGGAAAGAGTGGACAATGGTCTAGGGAGGAGTAAAAGCTACCTTGTAAAGGTACATGACTTCTTTTCCTCATCCTGAATGTTTGAGTCAATTGATTTGATGCACATTTTCAAGTAATTCTGGTTTGAACCATCAATTTTAAATTTTTGAACAAGTCTAAGAAAACCAGATATGTTCCGATTTATTTGGAAGAAGTACTTCTCTAGGTTCTCCTTCAATTTTGAATGAAGAAGAAAGAGAGGATGGAAAAGGGGGCTGCATGCATTCTTCACTAGTCGATGCACGGCGACAATTGAAACGATGGTTGGGCTCACTAGGTTGAAGGAGAGGATGGAACAGAAAGACTGGAGAGAGGCCACTTCGATTTATGTTAAAATTAAATATTTTGCCAAATCAACTAGTTAAGTCATCCATTTAAATGCTACATCATCTTATCATCTTACTGTTAGTCAACAATAGTCAAAGTAGCATTAGGGACTATTTGAACTATTTTTCAAACCTCAGAGACTAAAATGTCGTTTTGAAATTTTAGGGACCAAATAGATATCAACTTTAAACCTCGTGGACCAAAAATGTATTTTGCCCAAAAAAAAGTCGTAAGGAACAAAAGTGTATTTGATCAAAGTAGCCTCAGGGACCCCAAAAGTGTATCTTGTCAAAGTAGCCTCAAAGGCCAAAAGTGTATTATGTCAAAGTAGCTTCAATGATTATATAGGTTGATCTTGTTGCAACCAAACTTGCACTTCTGATTAGTTGTTACCCACCCAAGCTATCACTAGAGTCGTTCTTTGTCAAACCATCAATGTACTTGGCTCTTGGACAACCCTCTGACGTCTGATTAACCATTATTAACCAACCATTACTAAATTTACTATCAATCATAGCTTTTTAATATAATCGATAAGCTAATTTAATAGCTTGGCCAATGGAAACATAATTTGACATTTAATCGTTTTTGGAGTTCATAAATTGATTATCATAATCAATCCTTCAAATTACACCTCAAACTTAATCTGGTTTAAATTAAATAAAAAACGGAGTTTAGATGAAGCCATGCAAGACCATGCATGACTTTTAGCTACATAAGACCATGCATGGCTAGAAGCCATGCAATCTCCTAAAACCAACAAAGCCTACTTGGGCTTTATCTTTAAGTGAGGGGTCGACCCTCCTTTTTGTTTTATTGTGAAGAACTGCTCGTTTGGGCTATTTTATGTGAGGGGTCGTCAACCCTATTCTTTCTCAAATGGGCCAACCCTTACCTTTTGCATATACTCTTCGTACCTCAAATGAGCCAAGCTCACTAAAGTTGTTCTTCGAACTTCATACTGTCAATTCTTATTGGACTTAATTGAAATTAGAGTTTATACTACATATTGGGCTCTTAATAATCACTAATTATTGTCGTCCTAATTTTGGTCTTAATTTAATTATGTTCGAATTTAGCCTCTATAGTTGCCCCTCTCTTGAGCTAAGCTCGGTTTATCTTTCAGCTTGAGCTTAGCTCAAGAGCCCTTTTTCAACTGCTTGACTTGCTTAATCTATCCTCGTTCATGGAGAACACTCAAGCATTAGATGAGGATCCATCTAACCTCACTTGGTGTGAAGTGACTTTTTTACCCTTTAATTTTTAATTATGGAGTTAGGCTCTCTTTTCATCCTTTCATCCAACAATTTTTAGCCTATGTGAATGTGGCAACCTTGCAATTATTTCTCAATTCATATTTGTGTATTCTTAGGTTACTACATTCTCTGGCTTAAGTTAGGGAATTTAAATCCCATTTATGTGGAGGAATTTACGTCCCCATACAGTTAAGAAAATAAAATCAAAATAAAATCGTCCTCTGATTTCTATTACCTCAGTGTTTGCCAAATAAAATTCCATTGTTCTGTGCCCTACCGCTACAATGGGGAGGAAAAAGTAGTGGCCTTTTATTAGTGATGATTAGCTTGCCTCAGATAGTGGGGGTCCCCTTCTTTAGGTTCGACTGAGTCTGGGACCGAAAATTGAATGATGAGGTGGAATATCTAAGGAGAAGCAGTTCAAGATTGAGTGAGGAGGTGGAACATTTTAGGCAAAACCACATCCCTCGTGAAAAGCTTAATTGAATTTCAGTTGTTTATGTTGAGGCTTCCACCCTGCATTCTAATGCCCAATGATCTTTAGCATCGCTCCAATCTCAATATGAGGCTTCCCAAAATTTGGAAAGCAAGTCGGAGAAGAAGTTGCTTGACGTTGAAGCAAAATTGCAAGAAGCTCAAGCCAAACTATCGGATGCAAAATATTTGGTTCAGAGTTCTGAAAAAATAGAAGCCTACCGCAAAATAGAGGACAATTGCCTGCAGGACGAAGTTATGTTGGTTGTGGGTGTTGCTCGAACAAAATACCCCAACATTGACTTCAACATAGTTATGTCCAAAGTCACTGCTTATTGGTAATAATTGTTTGTCCTGGGTATTTGATGCCGAAATACACTTAGATGCCATGAACCTTGGAGAAACCATTAAAAAGTGAATACGATATCTAGTTAAATTAGTAAGTTATTACAACTCTGCATTATTTATAATCAGTTCAAAATTGTTATTATGATGAGAGAAATTTACTGAGGCAGATGTGTTAAAGAAGATATTTTTTTCCTTTCATGCTCATATATGCTCATACAGCAACAATAGCGAGAGAACTGTTTTAAAAAGTTTTATGGTTTTATTTCATATGTCCTTACGTCTAAACAAAATAACGAGTTATTAATGAAAAATCAGTAATCTCGATTGACCGAAGCAACACCATTCCCTAAAGTAAATGCTGCGAGTTTTAATAATCATGGTCAAGATCGTGGTAGAGGAAGAAATAATTATTCTTTTCGTTGTGGTCGTTATAATCATTCAAATTTCAAGAGAACCACATAAAACGATGATTCTAAAGAAAAAACTTCACTAGATAAGAGTTCAAGAAGTGTTGAACATAAATGCTTTCAATGCGGAATGGTTGGGCATTGGGCACGTATCTGTCGTATGTCAAAACACTTAATTGATGATATATTTGACCCATCCAATATGACAAATTTGGATGTTAAAGATTGAATCTCTAAAACAAAATCAGCACAGCTGATGGAATAACAAGTGCTTCTTTCGATTTATCTTTCATGTTCTTTTGAGCTAAGGTTGAACTTTTATATTTCGAGTCCCGTTTTTCTTATTGTTGTTTAATGAAGAAGCAGGAATAGTTTTCATATGGTACTAAAAAATGAACCTCTTAATACGTTGAAGTATTTGATAATTATTGCAGACGTTTTATGAACATCTCAATCCTATATCAAATGCTTAGGATGTAAATTCTCTAGCATTATCAAAACGAATGATCTTAATTGTATAATCAAGAAATTGTATTCTTAATTATTTGAGTAACCTTGCATGCAAATGCAAGGTGTTGACTTGATAATAAGCACTGTTACTACCATCAAATAATATTTTGATTTCCCAAAACCTTCAATTAAGTTTGAAGAATCTGATATTGTATTGACTTTTGCTTTCAGCATTGTCAATTTGGCAAAATAGTTAATTGAGGTTATAAAATGTTTATAATAATTATCAAATACTTCAACGTGCAAAGATACTCATATTTTTGGTCACCTAACATATGAAAATCGACTATGCTTCTTCATTAAACAAAATAATTACAATAAGAGAAACAAAACTTGAAATACAAACGTCCAACCTTAGCTAAAAATAACATGAAAGATAGATTCTTAAAAAAAAACGTTAATTCTGCATATTATCAAAATCGAAAGGAGCATTTGCTTTCATGTGTTGATTTTCTCTTGGGAGATTTTAAAGAAATTCACCACATCCAAATTTGTCATATTGGATGGGAGGGGTTTTTTATTGTTAGATATTCATGGTTTTTGCCTTTTTTTTGATTGGTTGAAGTTAATGTTGGAGTATTTTGTTCGAACAACGCCTACGACCAACGTAACTCTACATTGGAGGCAATCATTCTCTATTTGGCAGCAGGATTCAATTTTTTTTAACTCTCAACCAAATATTTAGCATTTGATGGTTTGGTTTGAGCTTTTTGCAGTTTTGTTCAATGTCGAGCAGTTGAAAAAAGAGCTCTCGAGTGAAGCTCAAGCTGAAAGCTAAACCGAGCTTAGCTCGAGAAAGGGACAACTGTAGAGGGTAAATACCAACATGGTTAAATTTAAACCAAAATTAGGGCGACGATAATTGGTGATTATTGAGAGCCTAATATGATTAGTATAGACTCCAATTTCAATTAGGCTCAATAAGAATTAACACCATGGAGCTTGGAAAACGACCCTAGTGAGCTCCATTTGAAGTAAGAAGAGTATATGACCAAACCCATTGATAAGTGGTCAAACTAAGAGGTAGAGGTTGGTAATTGCCAACCCCAAAAATGAGAGAATTAGCCAAATAGTAACTATTTTGAAGAGGGGTCGGCACATGAAAGGTTGACTTGTGTCAATCGTGTAAGTTTGAGGTTGTAATTTGAAGGGTTGATTTTGAGGTAATCAATTTTTAAACTCCAAAATTGATTTAATGCTAAATCACATGTCCATCAGCCAAGCTATTATATTGAAGAGCTATGATTAAATAGTAAATTTAGTAGCAATTGGTTAATAGCTATTAACCAGACCTTCTCAAAGAGTTGTTCAAGAGTCGAGCACATTGATGGCTTTGACGAGTAACAACTCTAGTAATAGCTGATCATAATTTCGGGAGTCACTTTGAAGTGGAAAAGTCGTCCAAGTTTTGGTTACGAAAGGATTGACCTATACAATCATTGATCTACGGCTGAAGAAAGGTATGCAAAAATACAAACTTATTTTATTTTTTTTCTATTGAGCTATTTCACAAATTCGGTCCTAACTTGAGCGTCAGAGTGTACGTAGCTTAACACCATGCTGGTGTTTAGAGTTGCTTGTTTTGCATTGCAGGATTTTGGGCCATTCTCCTTGGCAATACAAATCTACCGTTAGTGCACAATCTTAATAGATGAAAGTCTAAATATCAAATGATTAAATAGAGGGGTAGAGTACACCAACATATAAATGCAAACAATTTCTCTTGTTCTCTCTGTTGATGCACCTCATTCTAACAACCTCTTTTTTCTTTTTTAATTATTTTCTCTTTCAGACCCGAATAGGCACCAAGTTGATTCCTTGGCCAACTGCTGAAGAATTGCCAAAGCAATGTTGGGTTTTAGTTGTTTCTTGGGTAGTGAGCCCTTTGAAGGGTTAGAACTTCTCTAAGTAATAAGAGAAGAGGCCTTTTGTGAAAGGCTGAGGAGGAAACCGGAAGAGACAAGCTTGAACTCTTCTTTAAATGGTTTGTTTTGTGTTTTTTAATTGTGTTTGTGTAATTTTCTATTCGAATTAAATTGAGTTTTTTAGCCATTTGCACAAGACTAGATTTATCATTTCCGTACAAGGATGCGTCGAGAATTACTCTAAGAGATCAGGATTAAGCAAGTTTTCCTATAAAAACCCAAGTATAAGCATTTATAGGTTTCCTGGTGAGTCTAGGGTCGAACGCAGGGAATTGTAATAACTAGGCGTTGAGATTAGATGCTTAACTATGCGGTGAACTATACATGTAATATGTGCATTTGCTGTTTGTGTGTCTAAAACTATACATAAAGAATGAAAAGAATTTCCTATACTAACAATGAGGTGGACGCGGCGATGGTTAGTCATATGTCATTTAGTGTCAGATAAAATGCGTTGAGAATGAATGGAAGTAGAGTTAACGCAAGAGCTAGTCGTTACCTAAGCTTTCTAAGTACAATTATATACCTACAAACTGCGTTTGTGAATCTATCTCTCGATGTTTTGACGCCACATTAATCTTATCTCTAAGACGCATGGTAAGTTTGCGTTGGCAAAAGATGAACTATATCTCTGCAACTCATCTAGTCTTAATACATGCTAAAGATTAACTGTCCACTCTCTTAAGCTTGACAGTCATGCTTACTACTTTTGTTTGTCAAACAAAGTTATGCAAGCTAAAGATGTGCATCAATCAAGATGTAATATACTCAGAATTGCTCAAGAAAAAAAAAACTAACTTTTAACATCTAACTCATTGAGCATTCAAACATGGTTTAAGGTGTTTAATACGAAAATAGATGGGAGATAAAAGTCAATCGAACTCATATTAAGAAAATAAATCATTCTCACGAATGTTATTAAAAAAATATAAGCAAGAAGGAGGGAAATGGAAAATAAACAGAAATGGAAGACGTCAAGCCGCCACTGACAACTTTTTGCTTCATGGAGGCTTGAGATGGTTGCTATATGATACATAGATTCCATAGGTTGAAGATTCTCACTCACTGGAAGACGACTCTGAAGGTGCTCAGAATCCTTCTCTCAGAAGAGCTCGAAATGGAGGCTGGTTATGGTGAGGGAGAAATAATGCAGAGCTTTTGCCTCTTGAACTGGTCTCTCCTCCTTTTGAAGAAGCTTTTAGGCTATTTATAGGCGTCAAAAAGTTGATGTCATGATGACCTGACACCTTTACATTAAATTTCAGCCACGCTGCATAGACTTTTCAGATTGTCAGCCTATTTATTCTGCCATGATCTAATTGGGTGTTGTTTTTTTTTTCATAATGACATGACAGCTGTTTGAGCATGCGTCTGTTTCTTTCTCGACGCATGGTCTCAACGCATAGGCTCGACGCATGGGTTTCCACTTGTTCTCGCTGTAGCTTTGTCTCTTCGTACTTGGTTGTTTGCGCTTCTTTTCTTCTTAATCCTGCGTTAGGAACAGAAAACCTCATCGTCTTTTAGGTATTTTCTTTTGCAAATAGTGTCAACGCATGGTGATACATTTTTCATTATTCAACTACCAAAATCATGCGTTTTAGCTTCAAAGTTACTCTAATTAAATCAAATAGTGACTATGATAACTTGTATTTTTACAAGTTATCAAATTGCAAATAGGAGCTGCTTGGGTTGTTTGGAATCAACAGGAGGCAGCACAAGAAGATTATGTTGTATCATGCAACCCTCTATTGTATTCCGTTTGTTTAGAATACACTGGAAGAGTCCTAGTTAGGGATACATTAAGATTATTAGTAGGATATTATTAAGGACATAAGGTTCACTAACTAGGAGTACTGTGATCCTTAGAGATGTGTGAAGATTTTGGTAGGAATTTCCATTGTTGGAACTTGGAGAGAGAGAGCCCTCTCAAAAGCTATTGGTAGATTGTACCTTCTCGAAAGGCTTTCGAGAGGGTTGTTTCTCTCACAAATTCTCACAATGAAAATTACTACAAAATCTCTGTACCTCTCACATACACATCTCTTTGTCACTGTACTTTTACCTAAAAGAAGTCAAGAGAAAGGATCATGGGCTTTGTCTATTATTCCTCTTCCTATAATGAAAGCCAATTGATTATCAAATATGATCTTGTTGAACACCCGTTTTAGCTTGTTTCTTAGAACCTCGTAAACATTAATCTATAACACGTACCTTTAGACAGTTATCTCATAGGATTAAGACTATGATCATATCACTTTATCCACTGGTTGAATTTTCTATTACATACATAAATATATATAATTTGTTTCTAATTTGTTTCTACTTTTAATTATATGTCAATTTGAGTATAACTTAACTAGTTACAACATATATCTCTGACCAAGAATTTACATGTTTGAATTCTCCCAACATACATGTTATTCAACTCAAGTAAAAAAAGTAAAGATACAATTCCCCAATACCTTCGATAAGAAAACGTAAGTAAGTCATTCTATTCGAGTGCTTTTAGTTGAATGCATTTGTGTATGGCCGTTTCTTTCATTCTATTTTATGAAGCTATCAGTTTTACATTGTTTTCCATGATTACTCTTGAACTCGTGTGTTGTAACCTATTCGATAATATTGGCTGGAAATGGGTTAGAAGATTCAAGATTAGCTTTTATTTTGAACTAGGGTTATTTTCTATTTAATGTTTGTATCAATTCCCATGTTATCCATATTCATAGTTAATGCAATGGAGCTATGATCAAATATGGAGCAAACAAGAGGATGCATTTGGACATTTCACAGAAGGAATCATTATCAATGAAGGGATCCTAATTTTTTCTCCAATTTGGAAATAACAATATCCTCCCAAGCAGAAAGCAGTCATGAAAATTTAGGACAGGTTTGGAGGGAGGGATTTTGTGGCGGTTAAAATCACGTTTGTTAGGAATCAGTCTTGAACACGATTTTAATCACTCAAAAACAATTTAAATTTTGTGTAAATTAATTTTGAATGATTAAAGACATCTTTGAGAGTGATTTTAAACATAACAAAAGTGATCAATATCATTTTTTTTTTTTTACAACTGTGGGGTAGGAGATTGAACCTCTGATCTCTAGGGACGGAGCGCATGTCAATATCACTGATCTAAGTTCACTTTAGTGATGACTAATATCACTCTTAAACATGTCTTTGGTCTCAATTTTTAAAATTTTTTGTTATTACTTTTTGTTTCCATTATAAAGTAATAAGGATCGGGTGCTACACAAGTTTTAGTTGGACCTACCCCTATTACACGATCCAAAGGTTAAGGAAGATTCAACCAACGTTCATTCTTTCATCTACAGAATTGGATAGGCTATGTTCAACCTTCATTTCATGTGTTACAACCTAATTTGAGAACCATTTGGAACTTTGGATGTTAACGCTTGCAATATTGAAGTTGAGCATGGAGTTATCATTGATAACACTTGTGTTTGACAAGTAATTTGAACGTCTATTAGTTTTATAAACTTTTGATTGTATTTTAGTATTTTTTAAAAAATAAATGAATAGGTCGGAGATATATTAGATACAAAATTAAAAGTTATATAACATATAATTAATTTTTCTTTTGGAGTATATAAGGCTCATAATGTAAAATCAATTTTAAAAAAAAGTTATTAAATAAAAAGAATTAAAAGTTGATCAACTTATTAAACTTATCTTTAAAATTTAGAGATAGTGATCCTCATAAGCAAAAGCCCCCGACATAATTTAAAACATAAGTGAAGAGCATTATTCTTCGAAGATTTTAGTAAAATAAGACGGCAAATAAATGTCAAATTCAATTATTATTTCCAATTCCTTGAGAAGGTGGAGAAAATCACGGATTTTTGAATATTTATTAAAATGTTTGTACCGAATGTGTGATGTGATGGCTTCCACTTTTAGGTTTTTATTGCATTTTGCTGTGATTGATACGAGATTGGAGGAAAAAGATTTTATCTCATTTTTTAATATTCTACTATTACTATTTTAATTTTTATCTTTATCTTGGGTTGAGTTAAAAGTTCGAGTGAATTTTTAACTCAATTCATTATTTGGCTTACCAATTTCATATGTCAGTATTAAATAATTTAATTTTGGGTGTGTTTAGAATGCATTTTCGAGTGTTTAATTTAAAAAATAAGTTATTTTGAAAAAATTTGGAGTGTTTGACTAGCACTCAAAATAGATTTTGAGATGTACTTTAAACAATTTTTATCAAAAGAGTGTAAATAAAAATGAACTTTTTGAAGAGCATTTTTTTCTTAAGTCAATCCAAACGAGTTTTTCATCAATTTCAACAAACTTCATATTCTTCTCATTCTCTCTCTCCTTCAAATGTTTTTAATGAGTCCATCTGTCAGCCACCACTAGCAAATGACATGCTTCGACAATCACCTTTGATGCCCAACTCTAGCAACAACTATTGTTGGTGACTACCGTTGCCTCACTCTGGAGACATGCTTCGTTGATCATCTATGACGACCAAATTTTGACAACCACCTCCAATGATGATCACCTCCAACAATCATGTACAAGTACAACAACCACCTCTAACGTCCAACTTTATGCGACTGCCACCTCTAGTGGCTAACTTCGATGATCACCTCTGGTGACAAATTCGACCACCAAATTTATTGATCTTCTCAAAATAAATAAATAAATAAAATAAAGAAAGAAAGAAAAAAAAAACTTGCTCAGTCAAAGTGTTTTTAAATTCAAAATTGAAATGATTAGTACATAATGTTTAATAGTTGTCTTATATAGTAATGTAACATTAATAAAAACATTTTAAGTATATAGGCAAACCAAACAAACTTATGCTGTAACAATTGAGTAGTAGGGGCACATGAATGAATAAACCAAGATTATATTCGAATGAGAAGAATATTGAGGATATGAAAATATAGTTAAGAAAAGTTCAAAAGAATTGAAAGTTCTTGCCTATACAAAAAATGTATACTTTCCTTTTCGATGGAATCATAAAAACTTCAAAGTTAAGTGTGTTTAACTTAGATTAATTCTACGTTGGGTTGGGTAATCTCGTGGAAATTTTTCTAAGAAACATGTGAGTGAAGATAAAACATTCTGAAAGAACACGTATAGGTTTGTGGGGACAATCTTTACCCTTGGAATGGTTTCAATTAAAACAAATAGAAAGTATTGCTAGGTCACAAGAGATGTAGGAAAATGCAGGAGTGATTTAATGTTAAATCCAATTTTCGAATCTGGAATTGGGGCGTTACATGTATATAAAAAATACACTTTTAAAGAAAATGTAACAAGAAAACATTTGTATTTTTATTTAATATACTTTTTATGGTAAGTCTTTAAATGTAGGTGGATTTTTAAACAACATTTGACCGCCTATGTGAAAGTTCAACCACTACTATCATTGCATTTTCTGAGGCTATCCACTTCTTTGTTCAACCCTCGATGATTCCACTAACATGGCTAAATTAGGTTTGTCACCATTATGATATCACTTATTAGGGATGATAGACCTCTAAATATCTCCATGATGGTATGATATTGTCCACTTTGGCATAAACTCTCATAACTTTATTTTTGGTTTCACCTAAAATGCTTCATACAATTGTGACTTTACTTTCAAGTTACATGAAATAACATTTGAATTTAGTTTATTGGGCCGTGAGTTATGCAATATTAAAAGTTAAAATAAAATAACATTTATTTTATTGATAAATAAAATATTTCCAAAAATACAAACCACGAGTTCAGGGCATAAAACATAACAAGTTTAAGGCTCAATTTTAACATTTTTATAAATTTGATGGTTCAATTTTTACAATTGAAAGTTTGAGAGTATAACTGCAACTTTTGGCAATTTTTCTTTAACAAACAAATTTGTTTACTAATTCATCCAACTTTTTTCCAAAATTTGGAAAACACTTCTAAAATTAGGGCTAATTTTTTTTATTTTTATTTTTTATTTTTATTTTATTATTTTAATATTTTTTTAATGTTGCTTGAAGAGAATATATGCCAAAGGTTTCGGGGCTTCATTGCTAATAAGAGTGAGCATGATAGATTAAAAAATTGAGCTAACCAATTAATATAGACCGAATCAATATCGGTTTGTTGGAGAGTAATGGTGGCTATTAGTGTCGGTTTGCAAAAAATGCAAATTGACCATCGATCCATCGGCGGCCGTTATTATGGTAAAAAGTCAATTGACCGATTGATTTAAACCATGAATCTCTTAATCCTTAGCATATATATTAATGCTAGTTAAACAAATTTTACTCAACTAAATTATATTTAAACTTTTTTTTTTTTTAAAAAAAAGTAAATGAAAAAATACAAGAAATGAAAAATAAAATATAGCTGTCAAACAAATTTTGGTAAACAAAAATAGTCACAAAACATAGTCAATCTGGTAAGAAAACAGAAAACATAAACGTTTGTAAAGGTGCAAATATAATTTTAATATAGATTATGAGATGACTATTGAAAACTTTAAAATAAAAAAAAAAAAAAAAAAAGAAAGAAAGAGAACTAATTAATATATTGGTGACAAAATGTGGATCTTAACCCATTCTTATATTGTCCATATCCCACAAAAACAAATAAATAAATAAGAAAAAATAATAAAAAAATAATAAAAAATAAAAAAGAAAAAAGAAAAAACCCACACACAAAGTTTGGGACTTAGGAGTTTGGATGTACCCACCAACATGTGCACGTGCTTTCCTCAACATCACCAACTTTATTACAAATAATAAAGAAAAACAAACTGTTTTCTTCTCTTTCTTTTTCCCTTTTTTGTCCATTAACTTCGATATTTGTTTCCTTTAAATCTTTAAAGCTTCGTATACTTGATTTCAATCCCATCTTCAAATATTTTGTTTTTATTACAACATGAAGAATTAGAAAATAGAATAGAGTTTAGCCAAACACCATTTTTTTTTTTTTTTTAACTTTAAGTATAGAGAATGAGAGATTTTAATTTCTCACTTCAAATAAAGGGGTAGATATTAATTATTTGTTGACTTACACCCATTTTAGCTCAAAACTAGCTATTGTGCTCTAATTTTCTTTAGTTATTTACAATGATATTCATCACATTTATTGATGAGATAAATGAATTAAAAGAATTTTTTTTTTTTTCATGCAACATTCATTAATTATTTAACATGTAAAAATCAATTTAGAAACCCAACATTTTTTTTTTTTTAATTTTAAGATTTGAAAATTTTAATTTCATATCTTAACCAATTAATTTTATAGATACGATAATTAATTTTAATCTCTTAATTAAGGGTGTTAATCAATTGAGTCACTTGATTGACAATTATCTATATGGAAAAGTTGTTTGGAGTGAGGTTTTATTATAATTACTTTTCAAAACTACAATATTTTTTTTAATTTTTCCTTCAAGGGTTAAAAGCAAGTTTCTAATAAAATAAACATAAAAGTTGTCCACAAAATAAGGTTGATTATTAATATTAGGTTAACTTACAAATTTAGTCCATGAACTTTCACAAGGATCTAATAAGTTTCTAAATTTTCAATTTTTGTAACTAATAAGAGTTTTTAAACCTTCAATTTTGTGTCTAATACGTAATTGATCTAATTGAAAAAAAACCACGAGCTTGATTTAAATACAAAATTTGATCTTTATGTATAATGGATTTATCAAATTTACAAAAATTATGATATTGAATTAGTGAGGAATCTATTATTTAATAGTGTTGAAAGAAGTTATTAGATCCAAAGATAAAATTTGGGGATTAAAATGATAAGTGTCAATGAGATATTTAAGAGAAGAAGAGAGATTTGTGATTGCAGCTGATTTTCCCTTCATTCATGCAATTTTGTGTGTAATTATCTCAACATGAGACAAGGACACACACCTCATATCATCTCTTCTCTTCTTCTTCTTCTTCTTCTTCTCTTCTCTTCTCTTCTCTTTATGTGCAACCCATTTTGTGGGACCATGTGCTTCTATTAATAAAATGTCCTTTTTTTCTTTTCTTTTTTTTTTTTTTTTTTAATTTTTCCTTTCTAAAGACTATATATATATATATATATATATATTGGTAGGGTCATTTTTTTGTGGAATTGAATAAACTAAAAATTTGTTTCTAAATCATGAAACCACCGCAGCAACAAAAAAATGAGGTGCATTACATTTTGCAATTGGAGTCCCACTCCACTCCACTCCTACCCATCATCTCTCTCTCTTTTCCTTTCCATTATATAATCTTCTCCCAANTTTTTTTTTTTTTTTTTTTTTTTTTTTTTTTAATTTTTCCTTTCTAAAGACTATATATATATATATATATATATATTGGTAGGGTCATTTTTTTGTGGAATTGAATAAACTAAAAATTTGTTTCTAAATCATGAAACCACCGCAGCAACAAAAAAATGAGGTGCATTACATTTTGCAATTGGAGTCCCACTCCACTCCACTCCTACCCATCATCTCTCTCTCTTTTCCTTTCCATTATATAATCTTCTCCCAAAATCAAATCTCATTTTAATTTCAAAATCAATAATGGAATTCCATTCTATACTCAATAATCCCTTCCTCCTCCTCCTCTTTTTCTTCTTCTTCTCCGCCGCCACATCGGAGTTTCAAACCTTAACTCTCCGCCCTCTTCCAAACCCTTCTCCCCTTCCCCTTTTCTCACATTCTGAATCCCTCGAATCCACCGCTGGCCTCACGGTTGAGCTCCACCATTTGGATTCACTCTCTCCCAACAAAACCCCCACTCATCTCTTCACTCTCAGACTCCACCGCGATGCCCTCCGTGTCCACGCCCTCACCTCTCTCGCCGCACGCGCTGGCTTCAGCAGCTCCGTCATCTCCGGTCTCGCCCAAGGCAGCGGCGAGTACTTCACCCGCCTCGGCGTCGGAACCCCTCCTAGATATCTCTACATGGTCCTCGACACTGGTAGCGACGTCGTTTGGCTCCAATGCTCCCCTTGCCGTAAATGCTACTCCCAGTCTGACCCCATTTTCAACCCTTCCAAATCCAAATCCTTCGCCGGAATCCCTTGTTCCTCCCCTCTCTGCCGCCGCCTCGATTCCTCCGGCTGTAGCACTCGCCGCCACTCCTGCCTCTACCAAGTCTCCTACGGCGACGGCTCCTTCACCACTGGCGATTTCGCCACCGAAACCCTCACTTTTCGTGGCAATAAAATCGCTAGAGTCGCCCTCGGCTGCGGCCACCACAATGAGGGATTGTTCGTCGGAGCCGCCGGTTTGTTGGGCTTGGGTCGAGGCCGGTTGTCTTTCCCTTCCCAAACTGGAATCCGGTTCAATCACAAATTCTCTTATTGTTTAGTCGACCGGTCCGCTTCCTCTAAACCGTCCTCCATGGTTTTCGGCGATGCGGCGATTTCTCGACTCGCCCGGTTCACTCCTCTGATTCGGAACCCAAAATTGGAGACGTTCTATTACGTTGAACTTATCGGTATCAGCGTCGGCGGAGTCCGAGTCCGTGGCATTTCCCCCGCACTCTTCAAGCTCGATTCAGCCGGCAACGGGGGCGTCATCATCGATTCCGGTACGTCCGTGACTCGTCTGACTCGACCGGCTTACACGGCTCTCCGCGACGCTTTCCGGGCCAGAGCGGCGCATTTGAAAAGAGGGCCGGAGTTTTCGTTGTTCGATACATGTTACGACTTGTCGGGTCAATCGGCGGTGAAGGTGCCGACGGTAGTGTTGCATTTTCGGGGAGCCGACATGTCGTTGCCGGCAACGAATTATTTGATTCCGGTAGACGACAATGGGAGCTTTTGCTTTGCGTTTGCGGGTACTATTTCTGGGTTGTCGATTATTGGGAATATTCAACAGCAAGGATTTCGGGTCGTGTACGATTTGGCGGGTTCTCGGATCGGGTTTGCTCCACGTGGATGCACGTGATCTCTGACTTTGACATAGATTTGTGACATTTGTCTTCTTCATAGGAATAACAAAAAAAAAAAAAAAAAAAAAAGGATAATTAAACAGGAAAATTATTAATTTTCGTGATGAAGATTGAAATTTTCTTATGGGTTGTTTTTCACAGTGTATTGTATTTATTATCTATTTAAAGAAATTAAAGCCTCTAACTTAGAGGTGATTTGGTTTGTTTTAAAGTTAATGATTTAGGCATGCGTAATTGTGCCCTTTTTTTCAAAGTGGAATACTAAGTCAACTATAGGGTTCAATTTTATGTGTGTGTTATGATGGATTAATAAGAAAAATATTGTTGTTTTAAAAGAAAATTACACAAAATAAGTACCTTTGTTCTTTTTTTTTTTTTTTCCATATCCCACCAAAAAAG
>QLSR01000005.1:5280354-5329721 GCA_031780015.1 Citrullus colocynthis | reverse complement strand
AAAAAAAAAAAAAAAAAAAAATCCCACACATAAAGTTTAGGACTTGGGAGTTTAAATGTACCATTGTACCCATCTCCAATTCCCTAGATTTTGGCAATTCCAAGGGTTTTTCCAAATAATCAAGTTTGTTGAAAAGGGCCCCACCAACATGTGCATGTGCTTTCCTCAACATCACCAACTTTATTACAAATAATAAAGAAAAACAAACTGTTTTCTTCTCTTTCTTTTTCCCTTTTTTGTCCATACACTTTAATATTTCTTTTCTTTAAATCTTTAAAGTTTCATATACTTTATTTCAATCTCATCTTCAAATATTTTGTTTTTAGTACCGCGCCAATTGTACTAAAAACAATTTTAAATCTTATATATATATATATATATATATATATATATATATATATTTATATTTTTACATTTCCTTCTCATCTTTTGGAAATATTTTCTTCTATAAAAATTATTATAGTTATTTAATTGATTTTGATAAAAATTAACTTTAAATAATTAAATTAAAATTTACAGAAAGTATGAAGATGAAAATTAGACAATTGAAAATAACTAAGTGAAATAAAAATAATAAATTTAGTCCTTAAAAGATGACTAAATTATTTTTATAATCTATTCAATCCGCCCTTGTTGAAAGATTTAGGGCGTCAAGACTCAATTATTTTTTAAGTTGGATTGATTAAAGAAAGTGTAGTAAACTTCTTGGGTTTAATTTCTTTTTTCTACTTTGTATTTTTTGTTTTTGCAATTTAAAATTTTAATACTGTTTGATTCTTTATTTGTATTTTGCTTCATATTTCAAATTAATAATACTTATTAAGAACCAAAAAAGCCAATGAAATAGAAGTTGGTCGTTGGTTGCGTAAAAATTTAGAATATAGAGGATTAGAAATTTGTGAAGTATATTGATGACAAAGACTTAGTTTAACACAAGTGTTCGTATCAAATTATAGTATTCAAATTCTCTCAAAGTTATTTCTTAAACTAGGGTACTAGCTTCTAATTTCCTTTAATTTTTACTACTTAAGTTAGAGTTGAAGTTTATTGTCATTTTGGTATTAAACAAATACATATTATAATAAAAAAATTTATAAGTATTTTGTAATTTGTTATTGGCTAATTGCTTTAAATGACAAAAGTACTAAAAATATTTTCGAATAATATAACAAAATGTCATTAACCATCAATGATAGACAGTGATAAACTACTATCATCTATCGTTGTCAAAATCTATCAATGTCTATTACTAATAGCCAATGATATTTTGCTATATTTGTAAATATTTTGACTCATTTTGCTATATTTGAAAACATCCATTTTTTACATAGAAATTTACAATATACATCTAAATGATGTCTTACATTATAGAAAAGATGATTAAAAAAAATTATCGATTATAGTCTAATTAAGTCACAATCAATATTTCATTAATTATTTATAACAATTCCTATCAATTTCCATAAAGTTTACAAAATTTCCATCACCATATATCCATAAAAATGGGACCTTGATATTTGAAGGAGTTAGGAATAGTATAGCGGAAGCAATTGAGATTTAAACCACTCTAATTCTGTTAATTTTGAGGATTAAACATGCATGTTCTAAAAATCGAAAAACAAAGTTTAGAACTTTACTTGCTGTAGCTCAAAAGTGAAGCAATCTACTCCAAGTATCACAAACACTTCGTGGACTACCACAAGAGTATTCCTCGTTATTCTCTGGCCTTATAATTGATTGTGGGATCCAAGTCTTGGTGAATTTGGAGCAAATTTGAGAGAAAAGAGCGTTTTTGGAGAGTTTTGATATTCTTGAATTTTCAGCAAAACTCAACTAGAAACTCAACCCCAATTCCAGCATGTGTTCTCCTATATGAAGAAAAACTTCGGCCGATCTCATTAGCTATGGAATCGACATCTATTAAGATGATTAAGCCATTCAATTAAGAGGTGGGTTTTAAAAACACCACCTCCTCCTTTCCATGCAAAATTGGATAATTCCAATTTTCTATTTTTAATTAATTTAAATAATAATTAATTAAACAATTTAATTAATTATATTAAATTAACATTAAATATTAAAATATTAAATTAATAATTTCTTCCCATGTCCCGTCATTTTTCGACTCTTTGAATCTCTATTCATCCCATTGATATTTAAATCATATTTAAATATTCTCAACTTTCCAATTTCGTTTGGTTCGCAATTAAGCAAACTTAAAATTTGCTCCTTAACCGAATTTGAATATTTTCAAATTCTTTCATCATACTATTCTAAGGAGTAGTCCATGAGCCAGCAAGGGGACCTAATGGACCTACAGATCATGAGCTCCAACGATTCAAAATTAACCGATTAAACTCTTTAACCAAGTTAATTAACATTCATTAACTACCGGCACTCTCTACTATAGCCAAGTAGCTACACTCTCCTCACTGTAGATATATTTTTGTCCACTTGATATAACCATGATTAGTAAGTCGATCATTCACAAGTTGTTCGTAATTACAGCTGGGTCAAAGTTACCGTTTTACCCCTGTAATTACATCTTGTTCCTTAAGTCCCACTGATCCTCTAATGAACAATTGGTTTGTGATCCAACCAACAAGCCGAGTCCCTCTCAGGCCAATAAGAGGGTGGGGCCCCTTGTTCAAAATCCGGAGTTAGTACTTAAGGGAACAACTTCTCTACTAACCTTAGATAAGGTAGGAGCGAATTCCATCTTGCAGGACTATGTCCCCAGCTATTTGCCTAGTCTTATCCCTAAAATGAGAGACTTATTGAGTCGGCAAAACAAACTCAGGCCACTCTCACCCATGCATATTAAAGGATAATCTCAAACAAACAAGAGTTCATAGTTAGCTCAAGATTAAGATCGAGTTACCTACGTCATCAAGTTGAAATAATCAGTTTTAACAGTAGATGGTGTTATAAAGTAAAAGTTATTATTTCATGATCCGGTCTTATGCAAACTCATTACATAGGATGCCCTCACTCACATGTCTCTACATGAACTATATAGGATCACATTGTTTGTATCAAATACAAAATGGGTCGCATCTATAGTGTTCCCAGGATAAGGTAACCAACATTATCTCTATACTAGATCGTTTTGGCTATCACTTAAACTTGATCCACTTTTATGTCCACATACAAAATCTTAAGTATTCATAACATAGTCAGGGGTTCTTTGCTTATTGGATTTAGAGTTACGATAGAAGCAATTCATATATTTAATAACATCTTTATTGAATAAATCTTGATAACAACTTTATTGAAAATATATACAAAGTTTACAAACCATGAGTTTTAGGATACAAAACCCAACAATATTTTCATCGACATCGATATTTCAAACTTTAGTTTGTGTCTATACTTTTTAACAAAATTTTGTATGTTCGTTTTTAATAAATGTAAAAAAGAAAAAATTGATTTAGTTCCTAACTATATCAATATACTATATTAGTCTATTGTTACATTTGGACCCACATAATTTTTGGTGAATTTTTCTTCAATAAACATTTAACCCTAAATGTTAACCATAACATAAGAAGCATTGGATTCAGCAAATTAGAATAATTGATAGATGATAAAAAAATTGGACTTTAGTTTCAAGTGATTCCAACCTTGTAATTTACCTCAACTCACACCTCCAATTTCCAACTCTTTATAAAAGGCAGCCATTTGTGTTGTGAACATATTGAGAGAGAGAAAAGCAAAGCAAAAGCTGAGAAAAACTGAGAGTTGAAGTTATATTCTTCTTTTTGGCTGATAGTGGGAGCCCCATTCTAATTTACCCTTCAACCTACTCATCATACATATACTTTAATTTAGATGGGAAATATATTTTTTTCTGAAAAATTATTTAAAAGAATTATTGCTAAATAATTGTAAAAAGTAATATTATTCTTATTGTTCATATATTAATCAAACCATTATTTTCTTGTAATGTAGCTTAGAATTACTCCATTATTTAAACACAACTTCAATTTTCAATATTCAACTTTTGATCATTTTAATTTTTTATCTCATTTTTTCATTATAATTTTAGAAGAAATACCATATTCAAGAAATGTATTCAAATATTAATGGTTAGTTTCGATGAAATTTTTCAAAATAAGAATTATATTATGTCACAAGTTTTGATGTATCAAGACTTAAATTATTACAATAAAGTTCAATGACTAAATAATAACAAATTTTAGAGACTAAAATATTATAATCCAAAGTTTAGTATCCAAATTCATACTTTTCTGGTTTTTAATTGGCCTACCTTTTGTAAATCAAATTTTCATATCTCAATCGATTGTTTCATTGTTTAATTAACTCTATAAATAAATAAATTTCAAACCGTAATAAATGTATAATTAAGACATGGGTAGCCCTAATAAATATATTAACTATTATTGTGAACTAAACTAAATAAAAATAAATGGTTGTCAAACTTTCGATTGCAATAAATGTATGCATGAATAGTTGAAACTTGAAAGTATGTTTTGTGTCAATCCCTACCACGTATCATTTATTGCGAGTACAAAAGGCTTCAAGTTTTTCCCCAAAAGGCTAGCTTTTGTATTAAAAGGCTTCAAGTTTTTCCCCACTTATTATGTTAATGAAATTCGAGTTTTAGGTACATATGTCTTTTAACCGATTGATATTTACTTAGGTCGAAGATTTAATTTATCTTTTCATATGGACTTTGATGTCCAATTTTATTTTCCTTTTCCTAACATAAAGTATGTGTCATTTTTCTTTCTTTTAAATTTTGTGACTCATATTTTGAAAGGTTTGATATAATTGGATTTACCCTACTCGAATAATTTATTCTCGTCAAACTTACTCTTGAAAAAAAAATCTCCCCTCTACAACAATTTTTTTACTCATTTGAATACCGAGGTAACGAACAAGTAAATCTTACTAATATTACTCCTTTAATTACTAGGAGAGAGAAAAAAAAAAACAAAACAAAACAAATCATGTTATTAACAACCCTACACATATTATCTAAGGATGTCCAAATAAAAAGAATATAAAATACTTGCTATATTTGCAAAATCATATTCTATTGCATTATTACGTACTATTATGTCATTCTTTAAAATTTTTGAGAACGTATTTATTATTTATTTTTCAAAATTAAAATGGAAAAATGATTTTCCACCTCCTTCCTACGTGACTTTAAAGTTGAAGTCGATTAAAATAAGATGTGAACCAACTCGATCTAGAATTGAACTTAGTTCGGAATAGGATAAAGAATATTAGATTGGATCTTAGGAAATGTTTTAAAAAAAGAAAAAAAAGAAAAAAGACCAATATGAACACACATATATGGAGATATATAATAGTGGCCAGAGTATGTATATATTATTGTGTACAATACAATTAAAAAATAAATTCGAGAAAAAAAAAACTATCTTAAATAGCAAAACTGCTAGAAATATTTACAAATCTAGCAAAATGTCACTATTTATCAGTGATAAACATTAATAGACATCCATCAATGTCGTCTATCACTAATTGATAGTGATAGATGATAGTAGTTTATTGGTGTCTATCCGTGATATACCTGACATCATTTTGCTATATTTGTAAATATTTGACTCATTTTGTTATATTTGGAAACTAACCTAAAAAACTAATGGAAAATAAATGGAAAAAGAATCTAAAAAAATAATAACAAATATACTAAATATATTTGCAAATAAGCAACTATACTGTAGAAAGCAACGAAATGAAAAAGACCTAAAATGAAAATTTGTGGAATAAAATGAGTAATTAAATTGATATGCTAAAGTCAGGGAATCTTTTGTAGTAGGAA
Source organism: Citrullus colocynthis (assembly GCA_031780015.1). Classification (NCBI taxonomy): domain Eukaryota; kingdom Viridiplantae; phylum Streptophyta; class Magnoliopsida; order Cucurbitales; family Cucurbitaceae; genus Citrullus; species Citrullus colocynthis. The sequence goes on along the minus strand of QLSR01000005.1, from coordinate 5,323,906 downwards.
TATATTTGGTTTAATACTACTTTGATTTTTGTGCTTGTGTCTTTAGTTTATTGTGGTTTATGTACTTTTAAAATGTTTATTTTGGTCCTTACACTTTTAATAGCTAGTAAGCCTATGGGTCAAAGCCCAAGGACCTCCATCAACATTTAATAAGAGAAGATGTTAGGAGGGTGATTACCAGAGAATCTATAGATTAGAGCTCTAAACTTGTTGCATCTACATTTTTTTTTCGAAAGAAAATAGATTACCTCATGAGCCTCAAAGGCCAAGTCAACCCTCATCTTCACAAAAGGGGTAAGGAGGTTCTTAACCAATTGACAAGTTACCAAACCTCCCTTAAGCACTCCTCCATTCACACTATAAAGCCCTTGAGTATAAGACCCAATGGTGTGTAAGTAGGAGGGTGGTATAAATGGGGTACATGACCTCCATCTTTCAAAGGTATGTAATAATACTACTTCAACTTGCGTTAACTTAAACATATTTGGCATAGCGACACACTAGTGTGAGAATGTCTCATAGGTCAGCAAGGAGGTGACTAGGAGCGGCCTTATCACCACATTAATCCAGGTCCATCTAATAGATTAGAATCACACATCAACAATAATATATTCGATTAATTTTTTTAATATAATATGCATTATGCTTAAAGTATTGTCAATAACAATCCAATTAGTAATTCTCCTTCATCCTATGTGTTGAGTCTTAGAATCTATCATTAAGCTAAATCTTCACCCTTCATTTCAAAGCTCTCAAATTTCTTTCTATAACTTAAAAAATACTAACATAATGATACAAAGTCATACAACTAAAGCACAAATTGGCCTAATTTGAGTCCTAAAATAACACTCTTGAAGTATTATCAATAACACTCCAGTAAGTTAGCCTTTGAATGTACAGGTAGAAATTTGAACATCTAATTTTTAAAAACATAAGTTTAATGTCCTATCTAATTAAATTATGTTCAAATTGGCAATTTTTTCATCATGAAGATTGAAATTTTTTTCGGATTGTTTTTTTTATATTTATTATCTATTTAAAGAAATTAAAGCCCCTAATTTAGAGGTAATACGGTTTGTTTTAAAGTTAATGATTTGGGCATGTGCATTGTGTCCTTTTTTCATAGTGGAATACTCAATTTCAATGTATTTTTCGTTCCAACTAACTTCCAACTTCATTTCCAGGCTCGTAATTTTTCAGTTCAAATTTAGTAACTTCACTTTATTGCCATTTTAGTCTTTTTGAAATATATATATATAAATATGGGAGTGTTCAAATTGAAGAAGTTGATCAACTCAACCCAATTGGGTTGGGTTGAGTTGAAATAAATAAAGAATATTGTAAGTTCAGTTAGTTCAAAAACTTATTAATTTTATGAATTTTTTTTGGATAATTTATTCTCCAACAACTTTTAAAAGTAATTTTTTAACACTTTAGAAAAAAAAATTCATAATATAAATTGAAATCAAGTTGTTAATCTTAATTCAACATAGGAAGATAATTAAATAAAATTTTATTTATTTTTAGAACAAAAAATTAAATAAATGACCCAAGTAATTGAATCGAACTAACGTAACCCATATATGTCCTGGTTCGGTTGGGCTCAGTATTTAATAATTGTTATTTGGATTGAAAAGACTAACAAGATTGAATCTAAAAATTCAACTCAACTTATGACCTCCTTAATCTGGCGTTGCACCCATTTTTGTGCAACATACCCAAATGCCCAACAAATTGTCACAGGGTAACTTTTTTTTTTCTAAAAAAAAATATTCTTCACACAGTTGACATTAACCCTGGCAAAAAAAAAAAAAAAAAAAAAATCCAACTTAATTTTTTAAAAAAATTGTCTAAATTAACATGAAATCAATTTTATCAGATCTTAAAAATAAAGAAAATTTTTTATAGACAATTTGTAATTTAGAATCGTATGTAGCATAATTGAGAGTGATTGAAAGCAATGTGGTGTCCCTATTACGGACCACCATCTTGGCGCCCAATTTTGATTACTCTTTCCTTGTGAGAGGCGCCATGGCCATTCCAACAGAAACCACAGTCCGTCGTTTTATAGGGCACGCATTGGCNAACCCTGGAAAAAAAAAAAAAAAAAAAAAAATCCAACTTAATTTTTTAAAAAAATTGTCTAAATTAACATGAAATCAATTTTATCAGATCTTAAAAATAAAGAAAATTTTTTATAGACAATTTGTAATTTAGAATCGTATGTAGCATAATTGAGAGTGATTGAAAGCAATGTGGTGTCCCTATTACGGACCACCATCTTGGCGCCCAATTTTGATTACTCTTTCCTTGTGAGAGGCGCCATGGCCATTCCAACAGAAACCACAGTCCGTCGTTTTATAGGGCACGCATTGGCATTACAATGAAGCGCAATCTCAAACCTTCCGTTTCTAATGGTTCTTCTTCCATTCTTCCCTACTACCTTCTGTTCCTTTATTTTCATTTTTCATGTTTTTGGGTTCCTTTAATTTTGATATATTGCTTTTGCTTTCACTCTCGATTCCACTCCATGCTTTCCCCCCTTCCATATTTGAAGTATTTTCCAAGAATTTTGTTCTTGAGAGAATCAATTTCGTTTTTTACCTCATTCTCCCTCTAATGTATTTAAGTTACCATTGTGGTTAAGTTCGAATTCGTTCTCGATGGATTTCATTTCTGGCCGATTATTGATTAACTTAATTCAATTGATGAATGTTTGACGGTGTATTAGTGCTTTCACCGAATTCTTTGTTGTTCTTAACGTAATTTGGTCGTCATGAGAAGTCTGGAGTGATCTTGTAGATACTCCCTGTTAATCATTATTCTGCGGTTCGTTTAACTGCATGTAAAAATTTGGTGGGAGTTTGACCAAAATCCCATGTTGGTATATTGAGGCAAAGATCATTGGTATGTTGAGGGACAACATCTTCATTCGTACTAGAGCTTTACGGTGAAAAACTAAAAACAAAGCCACGAGGGCATAAACTGAAGTGAACAATATCATTTCATCGTGGAGTATTAAATTCATCTTTATGTATCAAGTATCAACCTCAATTCGTGCTTGGGCATATGCATATTGATATTTTTACCTGAGTTTTTTCTTTTTTGGTTAAAAATGATGTATGTGTAGTTTTACAAGTTGTAAGAAAGATTTTTTTCCCCTCCCTGCTCTCTTGTTGTCTATGGCATTCATTTGAGGTTTCGTGCTGCTTTTCGGCAAATGCGGGAACACACTTTTTAGCGAGGTTCAACATTAGCAATAAGGATAAGTTTTGCTGTATATGAAGTCACCTGGGTGCACACAAAAGTAGTGTTTAAGCCGTAGAAGCTACATTAAACCACCTGAGAAAGTTTTGCAGTTATCCCTTGTTTTCTCTAGTTTGTTGCAAGTAAATTTCTACCTAGTAAAATTAAATGAATCCAACATTTTCTTCTCTTAAAATAATAATGTTCATAAATCCTTCATGATCAAATTTATAGATAGTATCCGTCGGAAGAGAACAAAAGTTGGAGATCTTGATCGTGATAGACCTTGGACATGCAGAAGAGATTCTTCTCCCATATCCCTGAAAGAAAGACATGTTACATACCGTGAGTTTTCTACATTACCCAACTATCAATTGTAGTTTCCTGCAGTAGCGAGCTATTAGAGGCTCCCAGTGTTATCAATTCTCTTTGTCCTTTGTTCTTTTTTGAGTTTCATTCTAGTTAAGTTTCTTATTGTTTTAATACATGATCCTTGTTAAATAGTTGAAATGTTGATATTTTCTTGTATGGTTGCAATGAACAGCAAATAATGCAAAAACTTCTGAGTTTGCATTTTTTAAGAAGTTGAAGGAAGATGCAAACCATAGATTCAGTTCATCTCTTCCACGTCAAAAGGAACTTCAATCCAAGAAGTTCAACTCGAGTGATGATTTCAGAGGTAAGACATAAACTGCAATTACAATTTCGGTTTTAGTAGGGGGGGAAAAAACTTTGGGAACTGAACACTTGGATCTTTTTAAGAACTATACTTTAGTGTCTGCCTTATCAGCTCAATGTTGACGTGTACTTTTTCTTCAGGTTTAAACCATTAATAGAATCAACCATAAAAGATTGTATCAATATCTCCCAATAAAAGTTGCAAGTAACTTGTAAGTTGTAAACATTATTTTCTTTCCAAGCAGAGAGAGCAAGCCCTGTTGAAAACCCTTATAAAGACTTCAGATCACATCATCTTGTTGAGAACGTCACTCCTGTTAACTTTAACTCGTTGCATTTACATCTGGGAAATTCATCCAAAATTTCAGGTATGCACTTCAAGCAGACACTCATTAGTATGTTGTGTACTCTTTTCTTTTAATTTGTTGTGACATGATATTGAAGGAAGATGTATAATTAAGTTGCCCCCAGAATTTTGTAACATGACTTTTTTCTTTAATCATGGATTGGTTCCATGTATTCCTCCCATTAATCTTATGCAGGCGAACCTAGTTGAATAAATTATATGCCATCAAGCAGATCGACATAATTTGTACATTAGATTTGATAAATGAAGTCTGACTATCATCTACTGAGTTGTTAGTATTTTATGTCATCGGAAAGACGGTCACTAAAAAGAAAAAAATCTTTCCATTTCATCCATTTTTTCTTGGTCTTCCTTTTGTTTCAAACAAAGGGAAGATAAGAATTCTATGTCTATCTATTCTATGTAGTGGGAAAATACATTTTCTTTCCACGTACTGAACTACGCCACTATGCTTTGCCGATAGAAAATGAGTCCGAGATTCTGTTTCACATATTGCATGTTGTAAGGTTTCCTTACAAGAATTCTTTCACAACAAGTATAGATCCCAAAATGACAATTATCCAATACATAACGACCGGTTCAAGAGGGTCGATTCTCTCCACAGAGTACCGTTACTTACCAATACTTTTCATAAACCCCATTCTCCCCAAACAATAGACTAAATAAAGGAATAACAAAAAGAAAATGGGTCTTACACAAAAAAGCCCAACAAACACAACATCCAACAACTAAACAGTAAGGATAAAGCCCAAATACTAAAAATCCCCAAAACCCAATTACCTTCTTCGCACACATGTCTCGTGTATTGGAGGCCTAACACATGCATCAATGTAATGTCGTTCAATTTGCATGTTAATATTTTAGGTTTGAAGTACATGATGAAATGAAAGCCTGCGGGAGAACACAACAGTTTCCAAAATGTAATTTGTGCTCTTTGCTTTATTGCAGAGGTAGATGTGGAACACGCTCATAAAACATTGAAGGATACACAGAGCAAACAGAGAACCGTGGAAAACGATGGTAATTCTTTCGTCTGACGTCCTTTCTTTCTCCCTTCCTTCCTCTGTTTCTTTTTTCCTTTCTTTTTTAAGTAGAGAGTCACAATTTTGAGTTTTTATGGACAAATGTTTGACCTTTTTTTCTTAATCCATTTCTGCATTAACAGAGTTGGGGAGCCTTGATCCTGTGGCTTTAAAAATTCTGAGTCATGTTCATTGATGTGTAATGTATACATTTAGTTGTTTGCATCAGAAAGAGAGATGGATAATCATGATAGCTATTCATGCAGATATTTTTAGTAGGAAGAGGCAGAAATTACGCCAGTTCATTCAGGATATGTCGTTCCATGGAACTGGCGACTCATATGAGAAGGGGTCAGACTCGCCTTTCTTTATCCGTTTCATCATTTTTCTGGCTGCAACTATGGAGCTTTTTTTTTATACTTGTCCAGGTATGGTGTTATTTCCGCACTACTTAGCCGGCTTATACCTGAGAGCAATCAGTATAAGGTATGCTCTTTCCCCATCTTCAAATAATTTCCACTTTTTTGCCGATTCTTTTCTCAAGTAAAATTATTGATTATAGCTCTATGTGAATAGTTACTGACTTTGGAATGAACCTGATTCTCCACAGTTTAATAATAACTTGGAAAAGCTACAAAGGTTGCCTGGAAGGTGCTGTCCAAGGCTTGGTTATGAGCATTATTTGAATAATAGTTCATCACCTTGTAGTTTGAATAAATCAAGTGGAAGTCTTTTTTCCCATTCTGTTTTCTCAACCAGTAGCGATGATAACAATTTCCATGTACAGTACAGAACCAAGGAGTTTGACTGTGATGTAGAAAGAAAAATGACCTTGCTGGATGTCAATGGTTCACATCTTACTGCTACAGTTGAAAACTATAGATCACTCATTTCCGACCTTTTCAAACCGCAATATGGTTTATATGATCAAGGTGAAGATTTGCACATAAGAAAGCAAGAGCTAGAACCTCTTCTGCTAGGTTGGGATACCGACGACATAAAAGATGAAAATTCTTCTCAAGTTACAGAATTGAACACATTTGCCGAGCCACCAATTTCATTCGCTGATGATCATCAGCCAAACTTGCACAAAAGTTTTGGTGCTGTTGCGCTGTGTTCATCCCCTTTCCCTTCTAGTAATCGTAGAAACGTATACTCATTGCCATGCTCCAGTTTAGACAGCTATCAAATTCATGGATTAAGTTGGCATAATGTAGAAAAGGAGGAAGATATAGATGCCACCTTCAACGTGCATTTGAATTTCTCATCTGTACCCAAATGTCTTCGTCAGTGCGATAACTATGTCGATGATGGAGGTAGCCGTGACTTCTGTGCACAAAGTGCTGATTGGCTTATGTATAGTGTGTTGGATGACGAACGCCGGAATCCTTCTGTAGAAAGTCTGTGTGCTTCTGGCATCGTCTTTGATTTTGGACAGAAATATCTAAAGGAGCAATGCCAAACAGCTTATCATACACTTAAGTACCCACTGGATGAAATGAAACTTGCAGCCTTTCTCAATGAAGAATGTTATAATGACCGTTCAGATGATGTCCTCGCGGATTATCGGCCAACCTTCTTTATCCAACCTGAGTCATTCTTTCAAGAAGGGAAGGTATGCTCCATACTGACTGATAAACTTAGCTGGGATGCAGCCAGAAGTGAAATAAAGGTTGATATAACTGAAATGAATTACATATTATAGCAGGATCAATTTATAATTGATCCTTTACGCTTGACCCTGTGTGGCCTGTCTTTTTATTTTACATTGTGGGGGAGGGAGATTTCTGGCTAGAAGATCATTTCCACTAACATAATTGAATTGGATATTCTTGGTGGAGAGAGTGAAATAAACTGGGTCAGATGCTTTTTCATGCTAGGATGAAAATTGATTTCAAAGAGATTCAAGTTATGTGTTGTAAAGAGAAAGATTGCTGCTTGAATCATTTACTTGAGAAATTTGCTTGTAGCATTTAGAAACCATGTGAACATCATGCGGTTTTGTGAAGGCAAACGATCTCTAGCCACTAATTTGAGCATAGTTTCATGGATAAAGACATCATTGACCATCCTAAAGGTCAATAGTTGAATCGCTTATTCCTATAATTGTTAAACTAAAAAAACTGACCCAAGCTTGTTGTAGACGAAGAGGGTGGGTTGATTCATGATTGAACCGGTGACAAAAGTCCAAAACACAATTAGCATCAAAACTAATTTTTGTATGTCCAAATTCCTTAAAATTAGCTTGGAAGCAAACATCATACTTAGATAATTTTTGAAGAGGGGATTTGAGGCTTCTTTGGTATCCTCAGACCTCAATGTTTTTGTCTCCCATTTCTGAATATTTTGCAGAAGCTTTTACAGGATTTTAGAGTCGCCAGATTTTATGTTTTGATATGGTGAAATCTGAAAAAGGGAGCTCAATATTTGATCTTAGATTCACAAGCTCCATGGTTTTTTCTGTCCTTTCTATCAATTGGGTGATTAAATATCTCTTCTGGAAATAGTTAATTGGCAACATTATTTTCTTAAAATATTCACATATATGTTCTTCTTAAAAAGCATTTGCAAGTAAATACATTTTTAGAAAATAACTCTTGGTATAGTATTCTTTTTTTTTTAAAAAAAAAAAAATGTATAAATAACTGATATTCCTATGCAATGATTTAAAAGTAACTAGTGATATATTTGCACATATTCTTTTAAGTTCTATTTTTGTAATATTTTATGCGTATTGTACTAGCTTTTCTATTACTCCTTGTTACTATATATCTCATATATGATACTCTTTTCAAGCACTTTTACAACATTGAGAACTAAGTAATAGTTCTCATAAGGATCTTTATCCAAACTTTTCATGATTTTACTTATCTTCACTATAATATTTAGAACAAGGATTTGAACCTTTAACCTTTTGGTCAATGATATAATGATTTCAATAATTAAGCTATGTTTAAGTTGACACAACTTTCCTAACAAATTTGTTAGAGAACAAAAATATTGAGACACAGTAATAAACAATAATTTAAATTTATTAATTATCACACATATGGATTAGTCTAGTAATAGAAAAATAAACTCTATCTTCAACTAATATGGTGCTTGTAACTAAAAGACTTCTAAATTAAAACATTTAATTTGTTTTAAGTTACATTTAATTATTTATCTCAAGCAATAGGTCACATATGCTTGGATATATATGTATGTATGTATTGAGTTCCACACTAACCAAACAATTTTGAAAACAATTAACTTTTTTTTAATAAAAAAAAATTATAGAAAGTTATTTCGTAACAATTTCCAATTAGTCTAGCATTGTTTTTGCTTTCTTAAAAAAGAATTGAGAAAGAGAAATTTGGTGGTGAGTAACATGGGTGGGCATTAAATAAGTTAGAAAGAAATGGTAGCTACAAATTGACTTTTTGTGTTATGGAATTTTGAAGGTTTTATTTGTTCCACCAAAGCCATAGTTGTTAGGTGGTGGTTATGATATGACTAAGACTCTATATGGTCCTTTCCCTTTCCCTTTCCACCAAATGCCATAGTTCAATTATTATTTTCTTTTGGTCTCTGATTTTTTAATTTTTACAATGATTTAATTATTTTGTTAAATTATTAATATATGATTAAGTTTATGGTGAATTTTGGAGTTACTTTCCTATAATTCAGAAAGTCATACTAATGGTCAATTTGACAAAGGTTTTAATAAAATTTGACCTACTTTTTAAAACAATAGTAATTTTACTGTCTTTTACTTGTGTCATCACAAAGTGAAATTATGAGATTGACTGGTTGCATATGTTTGTTGATAACACAAGGTAAAATGTTATAAAATTCATATTTTTAAAAAATATGCGATATTTCATTTAAGACTTGTGAAAATCCTTTTAAAAAAAATTAAAAACCCACATGATTGATAACCTAAAAAGAATATGGGGTTGTTTATCTAGTTCGTTTTTTAGACTTATCTTTTCCAAAACAATCGACTTTCTTCCCAATAAATGATTTTTTTAATTTAAAAGTTGTTAGAAATTTCTATTATTATTTAAGATTACAAGTTTTTAAAGTTATTTTTTTATAAAAAAATAAACCAAAATATTTATAAATATGACAAAATTTTACTCTCTATCATGGTCTATCGCAAATAGACCGTGATATTTTGTTATTATTTGTAAATATTTCAGCAATTTTATCATTTAAAATAATTTTCTATTTTAAAATCTTTTTTCTATGTTTTAATTTAAATGCATAGTAAATTTCAATCAAGTTATATTTTAATTTTCTTCTAGAATGAACGATTTACTGAGAAAGCATCACAGGAAAAAGGTAGAAACAACACCATATAATTAATTGAGTCCTATTTGATAACCCATTTGGGCATAAATTTGATAACCCATTTGATTGGGGCTTTTAATTTTTTAGAGTTAACTATAAACACCATTTTTATGTTTTGGTTTTTATGTTTGTTGTCTACATTATAAAAGCTTTAAAACTCAAGTCAAAATTTGAAAATCAATAATCAAACAAAGCGTGCAAACCTGATTTTCTAAACTATTAATATAGAAGATCTATAGTTAGGATGTAGATAAATAATCTTCATCCATATACTAACTTAAGTATTTTTTAAAAAAAATTACTTAAGAAAATTATTATTTTTTTTAAAGCTAGGATAAGGGTATTACACAACTATTGAAAGTTAGGTATTTATTTAAATGTGGTACTAATAGAGTAACGGGATTTTATTATTTTTTTTTTTTTGAGAAGTAATGATATATTTTTATTATTATTATTATTATTATTATTATTATTATTATTTTAAGATTGGCATTTGAATGCTCCGGACAAACAAAGTAATAGCGATTTTCATCCAAAAATTAAAGATAAAGATATTTTTTTAATTTTTTAAAAAATTTAAGGATATTATTAAAACTTCTAAACATTTAGAAATATTTTTTTTTCTAACAAATTATAAAGTTCAAGATTATTTTATGTAATTTAGTCTTTAATTTTTAAGTGAAACCCTAAAGAATTTATAAATTTGAGTTATTAAAAGAGAAGAAATATGTTTGTTTTCTTACTTCTCGCAAACTGATCTCTTAGCTTCACAAGCATGTACATTTTAGAGGTTGTATTGGGACGTTGAATTAACTATTATAGTTTGTAGGTTGTAACAATATATGGATTATAATGAAGAAAAATGAAATTCCTCTTATTGAAATTTCAAGGTCTCGATGGAAATCTTCCACTATGTATATAATTTAAATTTAAATGTTCAATTCATACTTGTTCATTATATTAGCCATTAAATAATAAAATTTGAGATTTAAAAATATAATATTTATATGATACTAATAACATAACAATAAATTATTATAATATATATATTTTTTTTTAAAAGGTGGCAAACAGAGATGGGATGGGGAATAGGGCAGGAGCAAGTGATTCTGTCCCCGCCTCTATCTAGTTTACAAAGGATTTTTTTTCCTACTTTTTGTGCGAGGGGCAGATCCCCGCAAGGGAAATGGACATCTCTAACAAAAATTATAAAGTTAATCGTGGGTTCACTATAGCGAAGGAAGCTCTCCAAATAGTGATCACTATAACTAAAGAATATACCAAAATAGTTTTCATTTTAGTTGATTGATGTTAAAACAATTGTAATCTTCAATTATAATAATAGGGGTTCCAGATTAACATTGAGTTGGGCTATAATAGTCTACTCCATCCAACTTAACTTGGGGGCCAAAACGCCTCCTTAGTGACAAAGTAATATCAAAGACTAAAGTGATTATTTAAAAAAAAAAAAAATTGCACATAGTAAAATGGTAATTTTGAACCTAGTTGAACATATACTTTCAACAAATGTGTTAATTACCATTGAGCTAGCTCACTTTGGTTTTCTTTTATTACTTATCATTTTTATTTTTAGTTTGCTTATGATTCATATACTCTCAATTCTTACTCGTTTTGAGAATTGTATTTTCAAAAAATCTATTTTAGTTTCTCTATCTTTTGCTCTAGTCCATTTTAGGCATTATACCTTTTGTGCATTTTAATTGTAGTACTTTCTAATGCCCATTATATTTTGATTCCTTCATTATCTTTCCTATATCATTTTCTCATGTTTACAACTTCAGTATGACATTACTGTAAAATGGAGTGTTGAATAGATCAATTTTGTGTCATGGAATGACTACTGCTTCTAAAGCAAATTGTAGTATGACCACGGTGCTAAATCATTTTTTGTCGATAGCTCCTCAAGGTTAACACAACACCCTTTTTATATGTGCACTCGTCGAAGAACGGTTAGAATCAATAGGAGATTTTGCTCAAATTAAAAGAAGACAAAATATAAAAACCACTTTTTCACAAAAGTGTTTTTGAACCTTTAAATAATAATAAAAAACATTTTAATCTAAATAAAATACTAAAAATGTTTCATATCTAAATTAAATATACAAAAACATTTTTTAATCTAAATTAAATATGAAAAATTTTCAAGATTGAATTAAATAAAAGAAAATACATTTTTTCCAGTTCTTTGAAATTAAACACGTATAAATATTTGAATTGGATAAAAGCAAAAAAAACTATTTTATGGCAAGTTATTCCCAACAATTACGTTTAATAAATTACTTCTTGATATGTAGCCATAAGTTTATATCAAATGCTTTCTATTGTGTATGAAACTTACATTAAAGATTTTCAAATAAATACAAAATAGCCCCTTTTAAAAAGTATAGGAATTTAAAATGACTGAATTTAATAACATGAATTTCGTAGATACAAAATTAAAAATCTAAAAACTTTTTAGAAATATTTTGAGATATATAGTGACCTATTAGATGCAGTCTTTTGAGTTTCGGCCACTTTAATAAAGATTTTGTTTTTAGTTTTATTTTTTAAAATTTAAGTTTGTTTTCTCTCAATTTCCTTACTAAGATTTCACTTTTCTTTAATTAAACATTTGAACTCTTAAGTCAAATTCCAAAAATTAAAATAAAGTTTTTAAAACTACGTTTTTTTTTTCTTTCAAGATTTGACTTTTTTTTTAATACATTAGTAGAAAGTAGATAACAAAACTAATAAACATGTAGGTGGAAGTAGTGTTTGTTATCTTAATTCCAAAAAACCAAAAACTAAAATGCAAATGGATATCAAACGACCCTTAAGAATTTATTAAAAGAAAATTTCGGACAAAAAAACTAAGTTGAGAGTACTCAGTGTCGATGTTGATAGAGATATCAAGGTTTTAGTTAAAAAAAAAAAAAAAATTTTAAGCAACAACGTAATAAATGTCGATATTAATGAAAATGTCAAGATTTCAATTTTATGATAATTTCAATAGATAAATAAAATATGGGCTCTTTTCAAATATAGCAAATAGAACAAAAATATTTACAAATATAACAAAATTTCATTGTCTATCTGGGATAGATCGCGATAGACAGTGTGTTTTGCAGTTAATTTTAAATATTTTCAATAGTTTTGTCATTTAAGATAATTTTTTTGCAATTGATGAATATTTATAAAGAGCTTATAAAAATAGCCATTAACAAATAATCATTTCATTCCTAATTCCATTTTTTAAAGAAGTAGAAAATTCACACTATTAATATACTATTCCCACATTTATGATATTTTATTAATATTTTTATTATAATTTTTTATAGATTTTCCATGACGCAACTGTAATATCGATACCATCTTTATATATTTATGTACGCAACATCAACTTCAAAAGATTAAAATGTTAAAATCTCCATTTCTACAAAATATTTAATCTCAATTCATGGTTTATGACCATTCATGATTTATGTTTATATGGACATATGAACAGATGAAATTTTAAATGAAACATTTTGCTATTTTTTATTTTTGAAACAAATACTGATTAAGTTGTTCTAAAAAAGGCTTAAAAATGTTTAAATATTATTATAATATTTAGAACCATTTTGGACATGTAATCAAAATACTATGAACATCTTATTAAATGCCCTCAATTAATTGGATAGAAACAACTTTAGAAATTAAACTATACATTTTTCATTTTTTTTATATAAACAAATCTCCAAATTGTTGGAAAGAGAATAGTAATTTTTATGACCAAATAAATCAAAAAGGACCCCATGTCCCCCTCATATCTCAATTTGCATAGAGAGAAACAAAGAGAGAGGGATATGTGTGTGTTTATTAAATAACAAGTAATGGTCCAATTAAAAGATGCCATTTTTAATATACTTTTTCTATTTTTAATCTATACATTAATTTGACAGAAAAAATTAGATGTTATGGATATTCTCCAACCAACATTATACTTTATTGGAGAGAGAAATAATTTTTTTTTTTTCTAAATGATTAGTTTAATAGCGATGGGTAGATATATATGATTTAATTTTATTGTAAATTACTATTGTTTCACTATAATAATAAATATGGTGTTTGAAAATTTAAACTTCAATGTCAAAAGAATGAGTATATATCAATTAGGGTTAAATTATACTCGTTTTTTGAATGATTTTCCTTTCTCCATTATTTTGTATTTTAATACTCTTGAACTACTAATTTAAATTAGGTATAATTATGTCTGATAGACGTTGGAAATTTTCATTTTTACCTTTAAATTTTGAATTTTGTTTTACAAAATACCTTTGAGTTTTAAAATTGTTCAAAATATATATATTTTTCTATTAAAATAGAGAAAAAGATGGATGTGATCAATAATATTTGGATATTTGTTGAAGGAAAAAACCACCTCTAACAGGAGGTTTTCAGAGCGCTTGTTTTTAGTTCAACAATAAATAATAAGCAGGAGTGTCCATATGAACTTCGCGTGACACCAACAATAAATTTGTTTGGAGGAAAAAAGAATGTGGCCTACAAAAGAGAAAACCTGCACATGGGTGTGACACCACACAATTTGATGCTTAAGTCAGAGAGTGTGAAAGAGTATGGAAGTAAGAAATTTTGAGGGTAGAATTCAAATTACCTTATATGGAGCTATACTGATGTGTTAATAGATAGGTTGTTCCAACAGAATTTTGAGATCACTTTAGGCTACTTATATACAACTTAACGGCCAAGGAATGTGCCTTGTGTTGCATTTACCTAGGGTCGACCTCGACCATCTTCTCTTAGACCCATTTGGATTCTAGAGTTTTACATTTGACCTAGGTTGTTATGACTTGACCTTCACTGAGGCCGAGCACATTGATTTGGCTTTGGCACAAACTCATCCTCTCCTAGGTCCAAAATAGGTCTAGAATGCTATCTTTAGTCATTATTTTCTCGGCTTTGTTGCTTCTCTTCTTATTTGATTTAAAATCACTCATAAAATATAATTGAATGAGGTTCATATATTAATGTTTTAGAGTGAATATAACTCCTATGAAAAAAATGGTGAACTTAATTATCTATTTAAAAATATAAAGCTAGAAATAAAATCAACATCAAATATATGTTCACATATTGGCAACCATTATTATGAGACTTATTTTGGATCATTTACCAAAAATAACAAACATATCCATTTTGTCTTCAAACAAATATTTCAAGCTTTTTTTTTTTTTTAATTTTAATCTCCTCAAAATAAATTTGCTCTATAAATAGGAAATGAATAGAAATTCAATTAAATTAATTCTCTATAATTTCCAATAAGGAAAAAGATCCATAAAAAAGTTTATATGAAAAAGATGTTGATTTTTCCTAACCAAAAATATCTTTCTTTATGGGTAACCTAAATTTCATATATATTTTCGAATACCAAACACGCAAATTTATTAATTAATTATAATTGATAAATAACACCATTATATATATATATATATATAATAACATACACGGGTTTTGAAAAGTAATAAATAAATAAATATATAGCAACATACACTAGATTTATTATTATTTTTTTTAATGCCACTTGTTCAAATAAGAAAATCACCAACAATTCAACATCACAAGAAAGAACAAACCAAGAGGCCAAAAATTCGAGAAAGAACAAAGAAAAAAGAAATAAATGTATAAGGAAAAGATGATCAATTTATACATTCTAATATTGGAGAGAAAAATTGATCAACAAAAGAAGACAAAAAAACAAGTCATATTAATTAAGCACTACTATCCCTTTGATTCCTCCATTTCTTTTTTCTTTTCTTACCCGCCGCATGATAGATAGAAAGTAAACTTTTATCATATTTGTAATATAAATTTTTGTCATATTTGTAATTATTTTTAACAATTTTTTATTTTTAAAATATCTCTATATGTATGTATGTGTATATATATAATGTGTAATTATATATTAATGTGGTTTCAAACAGTAGACCATGTGGTTACTAGTATATTCATATGCCGATTCGATTATGCTTGGTTTGATTGGTTTAAAAATATAATGCTAATGGAAAATGTAAATTAATTAATTTGTGAAAGTTAGGATTTTAATGCTTACAATTATTAGTTTTAAGTTTAATCCACAACCTTATAGTTTAAGAGTATAAATAAAAATGTCCATGGAAATATCGACAAAACGTCAATGTCATTAAATATTTTAGAAAAATTATAAAAATTAAAAATTTAACATATATGTATATATGAACTAATAAACACACAATCTACGCTTTTTAAACTAGTTTTTTTTTTTTTAAAACAAACTTTTTAAACTAGTTAATATGTATATTATTTATATTATATTTATATTAACGATATTCTAATACTATGGTTCATGAATTTATTTATAAATTTAATGCCATGGTAAAAATGTGTAAAAAAAAATTCAAAATTGTAAATTTTCAAAAATTAGTTTTAAAAAAACAACCTCTGAGCACAAATTTATTGTCAAGTAACAAAAAAAAAAAAAAAGGGAGGGAAAAAAAAAAAAAAAACCCAAATTGAGTTAAAAATAAATTAAATCACGCAAATCAAATCAACTTTAATCAAATCGAGCTTGAACTTTGTCTCCAAAGATAGTGACTTTTTTGGTAATAAAATGATTAATTACATGTGGGAGAAGACGTTAATTATTCAAACGGGTAATGAAAAGTTATAATTTCATCATATATTTGAATTTTAGGATCTTAGTTGCCTAACATCAATATATTCAATAATCATAAATAGATTTTCATCTTGATTTTTTATTCAACAAATAAAAACCACCATTTTATGGTGTCTTAAAAACAAAACAAAACAAAAATAATAAACGAGGGGTAACAAAAGTTAATAACATTATTCCTCAATTATTACAAATTACTATTTTAATGGTGGTGGTTTGATCTCGTCCAATAATTGTGAGGTTAAAAAAATTATTTACATCGATGATCATTTAAAAAACATATTCTAGTAGCACTAAAAAAAAAAAAAAAGAATTATCAATGTGTTTTTTTTTTTTGAAGTGGTTGTTGTAAAGGTTTGTCAGGTTGTAGCAACTTCTAGCAATACATGACTAAATTGTTGCGGTTGGTATGTAATGTTTGTTTAATTTACAACAATCATACAACAAATGGAATCTATACACAATCGTGCAACAATGGATGAATTAAAAAACATTTTATGGAAGAAAATTTTGATTTTATTATGACCTTAATTGTAACCGGCTTATATCTAAACGTTAAGACTTTAATAAATCTCTACATAATATATTTTTAGACTTTTAAAGTTGCATTTATTTGATCAACACAAAAACTTATTGTTCATAATAAGTTTTATATAAACGTTACCAAGTCCATGAATATATATATATATATATATAAACTTATATTGTGATCCTAAATAATACCAACAACAACACTGATAAGTAATCAATCCACAAAGTTAATTAATAAAGATTTTCAAGAGAATTGTCTATATAAGTACATGGATTTAATAATAAAAAGAATTCTAAACGTGTACGAGTACGAATAATTGTAAGAATAATTTTAAAAATTAACCATTATTTTTTATTTTTTACAAAAGATTTGAAAACTTATATTTTTGAAGAAAAGATTTGGAAGCTTAATATGGACAGGATATTACAATATAAAGACAAAATTCGCAAAATTTAATAAACAAAAACCACTCTCAAAGCCAAATTACCAAATACCGATACACGGTTTGGTTCGTAATCGAAAGCTTTAAATAAATTACATTTTATAAGAAGTTTTTAAGTCCGACGGCGAGTCGGTGGAGAGAGACAAAAGCAAATGCAACTTATGCCATCCCGCACGAGTACGCAATTCTTCTTCTTCTTCTTCTTCACCTCGCTCACTCGCTCATAGATCCCGGCCGAATCTCCGGCCACCTTTCCGGCGACATTCCGGTCACTTCTCCGGCTCCGACCTCACTCCTTTTCAAACTCTCAATCACACTCTAGGTGGAATGCTCATCTCAGTGTCAGAATGTTGGTTGCTTCTTTACTCCGCCGCTGCTGTGTAGTTCTTCTGCATTTTTCTGTTTCCCTTTCGATCTCTCGTATTCCGAAGCTCTTCTCCTTTTCAGTTGTTTTCGAATCTCATTCTCTTTCTGCCTGATGAAATTGCAGCTTTTCCTTTTTCTTTCCTTGCTATTTTTTGAAACTAGATTCTCTTTTTCTATCTTTACACTTGTTCCTTTTTAGTTTCCGAAGTAAATTGTGGCTTTCAATTCACTTACTGCTAATTGCGACTCAGCTTTGTTGTTTAATCTTTGGATCATCGGATAGTGATTGCTGGGTTTTGCTTCTTTCTTTCTGTTCATGTCATTCTGCTGTTTTGCTGTTTTTTTAGGGGGAATTCTCGATCCAGGTGCTTCTTGTACTCTGATTTTGAACGTCTAGTTGAATTTTGGGTTCTTTGAAACCTCGATCACCGAGCTTCCTCTGCCAGAGAACTCAGCAGCGTTAAATTAAGTGTGCAATTTGAAAGTTTCTTGGCTTATCGAGCTGTGACGTAAGAATTGATGTGATGCTTCATGTGAACATGCAGAATTTTCTGTCTGCATTGCTCAGTCCTTTGTTCTCTGCCGGTTGAATTAATGGCTTCTTCCTCCCTTTGAATTTTCTTCGGCTTCTCCCGCCCTCTCTATCTCCCTTCTTATCTCTTTGTGTTCATATGGTCATTGGCTTCTTCCTTGAAACTCGGGATCTTACCTTCCAAATTTGGCGCTCTCTCTATCTCTTGAGGTTGAAGCCTGAAACCAGAAACTTTGAGGTACGAAACTACCATTTGCATAATTTCCCGTCGATTTTTCCTGCCCTGTAAAATTTTAGAAGTTAGAAGTAGAACATACGTTCTGTTCTTTTTGAAGAAATTAGTGGATCTTATCTTGTTGATTTAGCTGGAATCCTATTTTTACAGTGTTGAAATGAAGGAGATTCAAAGAAGAAAAGTTCGTAATAATACGGAAAAACCTTTCCCTGGATGCTTGGGAAGAATGGTAAACCTGTTTGACTTGAGTGCTGGCGTTAATAGGAACAAGCTTCTGACGGATAAACCGCATCGTGATGGTGATTACCCCCCTTTATTTTCTACCAACGCTTGTCTCTTATTATTCTCTCCTAATCGTTTTCCAAATTTATATAATTTCTTCTTTGAAGGTTTGACTATCTGATACTATTGCGAATTTATTAGTCAAAGGATGAATTTTCATCTTAAATCTTGGTTTTCTGTGCACATGCGTGAATGTTAAACTTGATTGCCTTTTCAAATGATGATTGCTCGTGAATTTGGTCGCCCCATATGTTTTGGTCAAGTTTCAGACTTTGAAGTTTAATTGGAGTGGAATATGCACTGTTTATTGGCTTTTCTCAATTCTTTGATCCATAACTCATGATATCAAATTGGCTGATTAAAAAAACTAGTTCGCTCTTGGTCACTTTTACTGATGCATCACACATTGCAGAACTATCTAGCCCGCACAAAAGAAGTAGAGAACAGAAGGAAAAAAAATTAAGCATAAGATACGGTTAAATAAAAAAATCTTCGGATGAGCGGCTGGAAAGTTTGAAGTAGTAAAATTCTTCTTCAATGTTTAAAGCTCCTCCTGATGATCTCATTGGATTAACCAGTGTGCCTTTTTTTTTTTTTTTTTTTGATTTCCCCGTTTTCCTTTTTTTTTTTTTTTTTTTGATTTCCCCGTTTTCCTTTTTTTTTTTTTTTTTTTCCTTCCTCTCTTTCTTTCTCATTGAAAGCAGTTATTTCTATGAAAAAAAAACCAGTGTGCTTTTTGTCAGTTGTGTTTGTTTGGGGCAATAATTGTTGACATTGACATGCTCTTTTGCAGTTTCTTTACTTCCAAGAAGCCACTCAGATGCAGCTATTAAGTTGAATTCCTCCCGTGATGGTCAGATAGAGGATGGATTGGTAAATTGCTAGCAGGCTTTGTTTACAATACAGTGATGCATGTTGTTTGAAGCATGAAATCTATACACTACATGTCCATTTTCTAGCCTATCTTGTTTAAATTTTTGTTATCCATTTTTAGTTTGTATAAAAAGTTTGGTTTATTATTGTCTTGCAGGGACATTCAATTGGGAAGGCAAATCGAACACCCATGAAGATGCTCATAGACCAGGAAATGTCAAAAGATGCCGAGTCTAAGATTGCTCCCCCAAATGTTGTTGCAAAGTTGATGGGTCTAGATACACTGCCCGAGCAGCTTGGTTCAGCTGCTAATAAAACACCTTCAAGAGGTTCCCAGTATACCGCTAAAGAATCTACATTGTCAATGGAATGTACAGAGCTAGCTGATGACCGTTTGGAGAAGGGAGCTCTGTGTCAAATTCATCAAAGCTCTGTAGACGTTTATGGAATATGGCAACAATGTTTGAAAACAAATTATGATAGAGAAAAATTGCAGTATGGAAGTTTTGACAAAAATATTGATGAAAAAAAGATGGCTCTTGTTCGTCAGAAATTCACTGAAGCAAAACGTCTAGCAACAGATGAGAAACTTAGGCAATCTAAAGAATTCCAAGATGCCTTAGAAGTTCTCAGCTCCAATAAAGAATTGTTTGTTAAATTTTTGCAAGAACCCAATTCCTTATTTTCTCAGCATAGTTTTCAACTCTGTTCACTCCCTACATCTCCTGAGAAGAAGTGTATCACAATCCTTAGGCCCTCAAAGTTAGTTGGTAGTGAAAACATTTCTGAGGCAGGGAAAAGATGTGAGAAACAGATGAAAAAACCAGCTCAGATCTGCCATTCGACTGCTTGTGACGAGTCCAGTAATGTACGTACTTTGTCAAACCAGAGATTTGATGAATATGTTCAACCCACACGAATAGTGGTATTGAAGCCAAACATTGGTAAGAATCATGGTGTTAAAACTGCGGTAACTCAACAACTTTGCTCATCACCGAAGAAAACCTCCGGAAATTTTTATGAGGAAGTTGAGGTTCCAGAATCAAGGGAAGTAGTAACTGAGATAACTGAACAGTTGAATGTAGATCAAATGGGGCATCGAAGGGATGAAACTTTGATCTCCTCTCTCTTTTCCAATGGTTATACTGGTGATGAGAGTTCATTTTACAAGTCGGAGAATGAGTATGCAGGGGGTGATCTCAGTGATTTAGAATTAATGTCACCGTCTTCCAGGCATTCTTGGGATTATGTCAACAAATTTGATAGCCCATATTCTGTTTCTTCCATTAGCCGTATTTCATGTTCTCCAGAGTCATCAGTTTGCCGAGAAGCCAAGAAGCGCCTCTCAGAAAGATGGTCATTGATGGCATCAAATGCCAATTCTCAAGAACCAAGGCATATAAGGAGAAGCTCTAGTACCTTGGGTGAGATGCTCTCATTATCAGATACAAAAAAGTCCATGGAACCTATTGATCAGATAACCAATGAGGAAGAAGAGCGGAGGGAGTTTGCATCCTGCTTAAGTACTGACTTCAGTAAGGAAGACATTAGAAACTCTCCTAGAAGTCTCCAGAGGTCAAAGTCTGCTCCCGTGTCTCCTTTGATGTCAAGTGCCAGATCAGGTTTCGAAGCTTCAAATTCTGCTACGGCAGATGTTACCCCAGAGAAAGCTAGTCCAACAAAAGTTAAATCATTATTTAAAGGAAAAATTTCTAGCTTATTTTTCTCTAGGAATAAGAAACTGACCAAAGAAAAACGCAATACATCTCAATGCAAGGAGGAATTGAATACTTCTGTTGCGGAAACACTTGGTGCTTCTCTACCTCCTGGCAGGGTTAGTGATGCATCTTGTGTCAACAATAGTCGACTTGAAGAAAGCTCATCTTCTGCTCTGTGTGAGTCATCAGGGACATCTCCGGATTTAACCAGCAAATTGGGCGTGGTCTCTCTTGAGGTAATTCATCTTCTTATAGAGGATTTACATTTGGCTCCATTCGGTAATTACTTCCACGCAAGTATCATAGAAGGCAAGGTTATGTTTATCTGATCGCTACTAACAATTGTAACTGTGTTTAGTTTCATAAATTATGTTTGCTAACAATTTTTCTGATCTTTCTTCCTGAGCTTGCCTACCTACTTAATTACCATGTGCCAGGACATTAATCTAACCAACCGTTCATGGTTGAAGTATGTTATAGGCTCCTGCCTCCTGGTACAATTAAGCAAGTGGTTATAATTGAGAGCCACTTAGGAATTCCTGAATATTTGTTATCTTATGAACTGGAACTCCATGAATTTTGTATAAATATTTGCAACAAGAACATTCTGTTATGCTTTGTTGAGAATGGTGTCTGAATTTCTGACTGTTACCCGTGCTATATGGAGTCGAGAAATTCAATGTTTTCAAATTGGAAGTTCAATAATTGCTGGCTTCTAATTGTTCCAGTCTCTAGTAGGCAGTCAGTTTTTGTTTCTCTCAGTAATATTGTATCACCAAGTAGCCTAATTCTTAATGCGTGGTGAATAGAGAAGCTTAATCATTATTGCTGGCTGTTGCTTCCAGTAGTTTGCATAACAATCTTTCTTTATTCAATTAACTTACACAACTAAATTAAATTTTGCAGGCAGGCTTGCCTTTCTCAAGGCATTTGATGCCTGGAAATGCCAGTGACAACCCGGACCATCCAAGTCCATGCTCTGTTTTAGAACCACCATTTGATGAGGATGATATTATGCATGCTTCTTTTGGCCATATAAAGCCAAGCTCCAGAGGTACTCATAATCTCTTAACTATCTCTGCACGGATAGGACATAGCAGACTTAATTCAGTTTCATAGTTTCATCTCAAAATGATTAATTAGTTTTAAGATTGTCCTTTACGCCGAAATATGGGTAACTTCTACTGTGATGCGGTTGAGCATTAGTGAAAAGTTTGTGCTATTTGATTGATGGTGGAGCTTTCATAGAAAAAGAAAGGGATAGTTCCGGTGAAATGTACCCTTTGATTTAGGGACTAAAATTATTGTTTGATTTTGACCTATAACCTATTTTTGTGGTACTCTGTCTATAGAGTAAATCCATACTCCATATGCTATTTCTTGATTGCCTACTTTTCCAGGAATTCATGTCCCTACAAAGTCCAGCTTAATTGACAAATCACCTCCCATAGAGTCCATTTCTCGGACTTTGACATGGGAAGATACGTATTCGGAGAACAAAGAACCGTATTCTAAACCCGCATTAGCATGTGAAGATAGAGAAGAAGAGGAACAAAGGTGGCTCGGCCTTGCTCGAAGTCTGCTCTCGGCAGCTGGCCTCGATGACAGTGTGCAGAAGAACTCATTTTTCTCAAGATGGCATTCTCTTGATAACCCATTGGATCCATCATTGAGAAACAACTTTGCCAACGTAAGTGATAAAGAACCAGAACAGGAGGCGAAAAGAAGGCAATCAAGATCGAACTGGAAGCTCATCTTCGATAGCGTCAATGCAGTCTTGGTAGAAATTACAGGATTTCGGTCAGATATGAGCACGATGGCGATGTCGTCCTACTGGGTTCATCCTGATGCTCCCTCACAACCTTTGGTAGACATTGTGTGGGACCAATTGAAGGATTGGCTGTCGGGTGAAACGCAATGTGTTGGTTGTGAGATTGGGGACAGTAACAGCCTGGTGGTGGAGAGGGTAGTTGGGAAGGAGGTTGTAGGAAAGGGATGGACTCAGAAATTACAAGAGGAAATAGATGATTTAGAGAAGGAAATAGAAGGGAAATTGCTGGAAGAACTTGTGGAAGAGACACTGCTTGATTTGACAGGTTCCTGCCCATGACCAACCTACCTTTCTTTTTTATTCTTATTCATATATATTATAGTTTTCTTTCACATACAGCCTCAAATAATTTGTGCGATCTTTATTGTGTGCATTTTACCATCCCTCTCTACCTACTCCTTTCTGCTGTACATTTTGGACTGCACATTTTGTTTCTATCCAATAAGATTATAATATATCTACCAGCACCTAAGTTGTATTCATCTTTGTGCAGCTAACTGTTTTTAGACGTAACAAAATCTTCTTCCCAATATTTTTTTTAAAAATTTTTTCGTGGTTGAGGTAGATGGCAAAAAGATGAGTAGTCTAGATCTATTCATGTATTGCTTTTTCTCACTTCTCCTACTGTATATTCTTTTTAGTTCTCATTTCTCTCTCTACTTCTTGACCTTGACATTAAATAGTTCCATTAATTATTAATTCTTTTATTCTCATTCTTATATCATCATTTGTGTTTATGTTGTATTTGGTTTTTATTGTCACATATAGTTTTTAAGGACTTGGTAGATGGGAATATGTTAGAGATGCAAACCTAAGTCTTACATTTTAATGGAAGATTCAAAGTGTTGTGTGATGGTATATACAAGTACAAGATCACATTTTTGTGAATACCAAAACAAATTCACACTAGTTTTAGGCTTAACCATGGACATCGGGGTGTTTGGTCCTGAAGTCAATGTTAAATAGTTCAACTCTACCAAATTCAATAGTGAACAGTATTAAAGTTTGCATATTTATTAAGGAATTTCATCTTTCCCTGATAATTCTTTTGCACATTTATCTGCACCCAAACACAAACTTCTCAATTTCAATGTATGCTTTGTTTATGTATGGTGGTGACATTCCGGAAGATCTTACCTAATTATGGATCCAAGCACATGGTAGTAGTTCAGTTGGGATGTGAAGTTTGGTGTTGTAAAATGGCAGGCAAATCCATACGCATAGACCAAGGAGCGTATGGAGATACAAAAGAAAGAACGAAAAAAAAAAAAAAAAAAAAAAAAACAGGTAAAAATAAGAAGAGAAGTTGCAAGTTGAAATGAAAATGGTAGCAAAGCAACGTGAAAGGCAAGGCGACCCTAATTCATTAATTCATTTGGTGACAGTATTTGTAGCTTCACACATGTGTTGTCTCCATTGCATTTTAATGCCTACTGCCTCTTATGTCTCTTCCTATTGTACATGCTCAATACTTTAATAATCTCTATGTACTTTTTTTAGCACTTCTTTACCACCTAATCTTTATGCATCTATTTAACCATTTTGGTCTTTGGTCCATTGTTTTTCAAAATTTGGCTTATAAATACTATTTCGATTCATAGGTTTGAAAATAAGTTGAGTTTTGAAAATTTTGAATTTAACTTTATAAAGTCGTGTTTTTCTTTTAAAAAAATGGTGGAAAATAAGTATAAACTTTAAAAACAGGAAACTGAAGGGGAAGTTATCAAGTGGGTAGTGTTGGATTCATAAAAATGAATTTAATAAATAGGTTAATTAACAATAATTGAGCATTTAATTATTGTCGTTCAATATAATCATTAAAATTTTATTTAAATCAGTTGATTTTAATTAAATAGTATTAAGAATGTATTTTAATAAATAATATAAAAAGGTGAGAGAACTTCGATAGGTTGATAATCAATTTTAATAAAGAATGGTGTGTTTTATGATTATGATATACTGATAACGAGTAAGTTAATAAAGTTAAGGAAAAGTGCAATGATCAGTAAAACGAATATAAGGGTATTTGTAAATTTAACAATGATTTTTTAAAATTATAAATATAGCAAAATTGTATATTTAATTTCTGTTGCAAAAGATAGAGTGGAGAATGAATGGATGTTGTGTATTCTAATGCTTATCTCGAAGGTTACAATGATCTCTATTTACAGAGTTACAAAATATGAAAAGATAAATGAATAGAAAAGGTAATGAAAAAGATATTTGTAAGGATATCTAAATTATAGACATCCTATATATAATTTAAATATTTATAACATTGTCTCTTAAATATTCATATATTTTAATTACTAATTCATTAAAAACTTTGCTAGGAAAGCCCAATGAGATAAAGCTATAGTCAAGAAAAAATAGAGAAAAACACATTTACTCCCTCTCATAAAAAAGTGATACATTGTTGACATTTTACCGTATTTATTAAAATGCGATACATAGTTGACAATATTCATTTTATAATTAAAATAAATATTGTTAACTATATATTTCACTCTCTTTTGTTTTCATTATTTTTGAAAAGATGTTTAAATTCAAATTCAAATTAATTTTTATTTTTATAAATTATTACATTAATATATATTATTTTGTTGGAAAATAACTACAATTGTATTAATTAAGAAAATAAATTCAAATTAATAAAACTAGTTACGTTATATAAGTTCAAATTATATAAATTTATTATAAATTGATGAATAGTTGTAAGTGTATTTTTGGAGTATTTTGTAAAATCAAGATTTCCAAAAAAATCCTATGAAACAAACATAGTTATTCAAGTATTCCCAGATATCTTTAAAATATTCTCACAGAGCAAACATAGTTATCTAAGAATGTCAAATATCCGTAATTTCTAGCATCTATGATTCTGGACATCTAAAGATCATAAATATCTACACTTCCAAAAGATCCCTCAATGTATGATGTCTTTTTAATGAATGAGTCTCCATGCCATACATACATCCATATCAATAGGCCAAAAGTGGGTAAAACGTAATCAGAAGGAAGAAAAGAAAAAATAAAAAAAATTGGGCTTTAATAAATGGCCCAACTTTTGAGTTTATATTTTTTGAGAAAAAACTTTTAAGGGCTTTCTACATATAAGGCCTTCAATGTTGGGTTTTATTATATTTATGTTCTCTTGTGTCCATAAATTTCATATATGTCTTAATGAGCCACAATATTTATTTCACAAATGTCCATATCCATTTACCATCTTAGCCTTCCCATTACAGTTTTTACATTCCACCAGTTTTTAATAAATAATAATTAAACAAAAACAAATATGACAATTATTCATCTCCATTTCAAAAACTGAAAAACCATATATGGAATAAAATTGAAGGATTTTTTTTTTTTAATGAAAACTCAAACATTTCCTTAATTCATGTGCAAAATTAATTATTTTTTTTTCTATAACAATCATTCCCTCCTTTAGACCTAGATGATTTCACACCTTCTAACCACCTCAATTTCTCCATTTTATCTCCCATCCATACCATTTCACACCCCCTCCGCCATCGCCGCTTGCTCATCGAAATCGATCGCTCGTCCACAGCAGCGCGTCGTGCGTCTGTTGAAATCGGTCACACATCGTTCGTGGGTTTATCAATGTTCATCCATCGGAATCGGTCATGCATTGTTCGTCCTTGTTCATCAACCATGTAAGCCCTAACCTCTATTTTCCTTAGCTTTTGGAAAGCATGTGGAATTCTAGTGCACTTTAGGTAATTATGATTTGGTATCCTTCTTTTTCCATTAACCTTTGCTAAAGAATAAAAGGGATGAAATTAATGGTGTTATAGTACAAGGAGGAGGGCTGGGCTTAGGAAATTTTTGTGGAACATGAAGGGAAGCTTAAGTCAAAAGGTCAAAATTTGGAAATTATTTGGGAAAAATGTAAAATTAGGAAATAAATATTAAATTAAAATAAAATGATTATTTAAATGGAAATTATATTTAATTTGAATATTTAGGATAAGGAGAAATGAAAAGGAAACACGTTGAAGCAAGCTGGTGTGTGGCTAAAGCTGATTGGTTGGTCTAGGCAGCAACTCGGACTCTAAGCAAGCAGCTCAATTAACATGATGGTTCTCCCGATTTCCTCGTGCTATTTTTACCATTTTTGGACCAGAGGAAGCTCCGTGAGTTAGGAAGACGACCTAAGGCTGCCGAAGTGATTTGAGGTCAGGAAGCTTGAGGAATCGTCAAAATACTGAAGATTGTCACAGAAACCGAGCAAATCAGACAAGTTAGTTTAAGGAATTTTTCAAGGGTGCTCGGGAAGGTTTTTGGAGCTGAATTTTCTTGGTAAGCTAGTTAAGAGGTCAAACTTGAGTCTCATAATTTTTATTTGATTTTTATTTGAAAGGAAATGGTGTTTTGAAGCTTTGAAAAATCGGGTTGGAAACAGGATACTGCTGACCGAAGAGGCTGCCAGAGTTGCCCACGCCCACGCCCACGCCCAATGCCCAGCGCATAAGCCCAGTGCTCATGCCCTGCACCTGCTGACACCCCCTTGCCCAACTGCTGCCCACCAAGGTTGCCTACGACCATTTTGGGTAATTTTGGATATTTTTGGACCTAATTGATACTTTCTTGAATTATTGGCCCAAAAATGGAAAAATATGAATTTTCAGCTGATTTTTAAGCATTTCTGGAAATTTCGAGAATTTTGCAAAAAGGTCCCTAAAAGGGTAAAAATGATAGAAATTGTGGAAATTAGGCTTGATATGGACAATGTGAATGAAATGTAGTTAAGTGATGAATGTAAGGACTTCAAGGAAAGGATCTAATGGCTCGTAATTGATATTTCATGTCATATTGAGGTTGGAAAAGCCTATAGACCCAGAGGAACAGGCCCGAATTATGAGTGATACATTTCTTTCTCTGTAAACGATTCTATTTAAACTGTTTAGCTAGGTTTCCTTATAAAATGTAATTTTATGATGATTTATTACATGATAAGCATGATGGCTGGTTATATTTGATTTTATGGCATGTGTTATCTATTTTCTACCCGTTTTTGAAAAGCATGTTTATAAGATACTATTTATTGAGAGATGCTCTGTTTTTCATGAAATGTTTTACAATGAACTATTTATGCAAAGCATACTTGTTTCTAAAATGTTTTCTAAGGGACCCAATGCTGAGGGACGTTGAGAAGGCATGTGGGCAACCCTGTGACTTAAAGGAGCTTAGTGCTGAAGGACGTTGAGAAGGCATTTGAGTTTCCTAGGGACCCAGTATTGAAGGACTCGTAGAAGGTACTTGGGCATCCCGAGATAGTTCTATGTGCACATAGTGATTGATGACGTTGTTGTGTTGAGATTACTCCGCATCAGCTAAGGTTTTCGACTTTGGGTGTGTCGAGATTAGTCCGCCCCAACTATGATTTGTTTTCTACATTGAGTGTGTTGAGCCTTGCTCTGCCTCGACTAAGGGAATTTTTAAGCAAAAGAGGGTTTGATGAGTTTGTAAACTGTATTTATGTAAAAGACCTGGCTTATGTTTTATTTCAAGACTTAACATGAGTTTTATGCTAAAGTTATGTTTTCTCTATTATTGAGCATGATTTAGATCACGACTTGTGTTTAAAATACTATGTCACTCACTGGGCATCCAACTCATGTTTTTCATGTTTTCTTTCCCACCCAGGTAACGAGGAAGTTCCCGGTGCTTAGCCTACTCAAGCTCGCCTGACTTAAGTTTCGAGTTATCAGAACATAGTTTGCATTTCGATTTCTGTATGTGTAAATAACTTTGTGTATGTGACATGTAGACATAACTAGCTAGTAGTTGGGATGTGAGATTGGTTATTGTATATGTCATCTAAGTTTATTTGTGAACGAGATTGAAGTACCTGGTTATGTAAATATAAGTTATCATGTTATTGAATTTATGGGCGTGGCTGATCTTAATGTCTATGTTATTAGAATAAGTGATATGGGCAGTTATGTAAATCATGTTTCAACAAGTTATTCAGGTACAGTTGGACATTGAACCTCACAAGA
Organism: Citrullus colocynthis; assembly: GCA_031780015.1. Classification (NCBI taxonomy): domain Eukaryota; kingdom Viridiplantae; phylum Streptophyta; class Magnoliopsida; order Cucurbitales; family Cucurbitaceae; genus Citrullus; species Citrullus colocynthis. The sequence continues at coordinate 5,294,715 of QLSR01000005.1, read as the reverse complement.
AGGGTGATGTCTGCTGTCCTCACATCTGTTATGGAGGGTAATTTGGGAGGGGGTGTGACAATCCATTTTCCATCATCGTCGACTTTTACACACCATCGACCGCCTGAGGTAAGCCTCAAATCGCCTTCTCATTCTTTCTCTCTCCTATTTGCGGGCTACTTCCCTCTATTCATGTCGTCGCACCAAGATCCAGTCACCCATTCAAATGCATGGAGATCAAATCAGATCCATGCAAATTCAGCCCCTACTTTAAATCCATGGAGATCCGGTGCCCCCAGCCCAGATCTGTGGATATCTAGCGCCCTAATCCCCGACAACCCCTTCAATATCTACTTTAAAGTACTAATATTTATAATAGAATTTAGGTTTATAATTGGTGAAGGTGGGATTTCGACATATCTACTCTGTAATTGATGGTTTATTTTAAAATCGTGAATTTGTATATAATATATATTATGGTATATCATATATATTTTCAATGATGTGGGATTTCTGCAAATTTATTAGCATGTAATATATGATATATAAAGTGAGTTATCTAAAATAATTTAATATATTGCATTTTCATATGGATACAAATTTCGAATGGTACAACCATTTATTTGAGTATATTTCAAATATATTTACTAGTATATTTTATATATTGGTTAGAATATTTGCAAAACGTAATACAATGTTCAAAGGTAAATAACCATGAATCCGCTAGAAAATACAACAACTTGAGTAAAAAATCTGTGGTATTTAAGTATATATCAAATATATTTACCAGAATATATCACATATTGGGTAGAGCGTTACAAACATCTAATACAATGTCATATGGTATATTCAATATATTATAATCATATGGATACAGTTATAACAAAACTTTCAAATGGTATAACCATCTATTTGAGTACATTTCAAATATATTTACCTGTATATTTTATATATTGGTTAGAATATTTGAAAACAACTTGCCATGGAACCAACTATATTTGAGTGCATACCAAATATAATTACCAGTACATTTCATATATTGGTTAGAACATTGCAAAAATCTAAAACATTTTAATTGTATGGGATGACGACAAAGATCCATCTGCTATACTAATCAAAATATTAATGATATACCTAATATTTATATTATATAAACTTGTAAAAAATTTTGTTCATTGTATATATACACACGATTGTGCTTAAAAATTAAACATGGTTTATATACTTTCACATATTTTGTATGTACAGTTAGATATAGATTATGTACTACAGAATATAATCAATATATATATATATATATATTTTTTGGTCACTTACAACCTCCATGGAAAAAAATGAAAAACTATTAACAACATGACTAAAAATGAACATAACATATGAAATAAATCGGATAACATATCAACATGCAAACTGCCAACAATTGTAACATCCGCAATAGGCAAGAAAATCAGTTTGATGAACTGGAAAATGAAGATATTGATGGTGTGGAATTTATGTCGTGAGACTGCAATTTTGAGATTGCAATTTATGTGTCGGTCGAAACTGAAATTTTTGTGGTGAGAGTGCCGGTCGGACATGGAGTCTCCAATCGAAAAAGAGAGCAAATTTACATCGGACTTTTTTGTTGAGTGAGTGAAGCAGGAGGTTGTAATTTTGTTGAAAATGGATGAAAAAAATCCAACAAGAAAGAATAACCATTAACCAATATTAAATGCATTAAATATACAAAGAATGTTTACCAAATTTAAATAAAGGAAAGAATAACTATTAACCAATATTAAATGCATTAAATAATCCCTACAATTGTGGAAACATGTATTCATTATGCATGCCATAAATAAAAAACACAATATAATAAATGTCAAAAGGTATAATAATATATGATACATACCAAAAATAGATTTTGATTTTTCATAAAGATAAATGTGTTAATTAATAGGGATCCGTTTAGAGCATTTTTGTCCCAAAATCATATAAATTTCCTATTTTGAAATAATTCAAAAAAGAAGTCTATTAGTAAAATATCTAGCTTGAGGAGTATTTTTTTTTTTTTTTAAATCTTCTAACTTTTAATGGTATAAATTTAAATTAGCCTTTCAAATTTAATTAAGTTCAATAAATCTAAATTGAAAAAGAAAAAGAAATTTTAATAATGACCCTTTATCAAGGTACAACATTCTCACACAAAGTTAAACTTATTGCAAGGTAATACTTTAATAAACATATCTGCAATATTTAATTTAGTAGTAACCTCTCCAATAGAACCTAAATCATCATTTATAGCATCTCTAACAAAGTGATATCAATATGTTTAGGTGTTTCATGATGAGAATGATTTTCAAATAAATGTAGAGCACTTTAACTATCACAAAATATAGTCAGAAACATGATCACTACAATTTAATTCAAAGACAATTCTTTTAAGCTATAAATATTCCTTTATACCTTCCATTAATGTAAACCAGATTTCCAACTTATAGTACAGCCAACAAGTTTAAATACAAAGCTAGCCAAATATCTACATTTATCATATTAGCATAATAATCAACATCAACACATCCAATAAATTCAGTTTCATTGTTTTTATACTCAATTGTGTTTGCTCCACCACAAAGAAGACATAAATCAATATGACATGCAAGATATCTAAGAAGCCAGTTAACAACATTTCAATGTTGTTTACCAGGATTAGCAAGAAATCTATTAACAACACTTAGTGGATGAGTAAGGTCGGGCCTAGTGTAAACTATAGCTCAGTGCTAGCATATGGAAAATCTTTCATTTCACCAATGTCATTAGAAGTCTGAGGAGAATCATCAATAGACAATTTAAAATGTTTGCAAAAAAGAATACTAACATTTTTACTATTATGCATGTTTAACTTATTAATTAATCTCGTTAGACAATCACATTGAGACAAACATAATCTCCTTTCTTTCAGATCTTTAACAATGTCTATGCCTAATAGTCTTTTTGCTTTGTCTAAGTCTTTCATTTCAAATTCCTTCTTTTACAAGCAATCAAATATATCATCAACATATAGGTGCAAGTAGATAATTTGAGTATTAGAGATTAGTTTAAAATAAACACAATTATCATACTTGCTTCTACAAAAATCAATGAATAACATATAAGAATCAAAACGTTTGTGTTAGACGTATTTTAAATTATAATACAAATAATTAAAATATGGGCTATGTATGTGGATTAGTATTTTATCACATTGAGTTATTTTATTAGATTAGGCCCTATTATGTGATCTATTTAATTAAAGACCCTAGATTCCCAATTGAGTGTGGACTTAATGGGTAGAAGCCTATTCCTAGATTGATTAAGGTTTAATGGGAACCCTAATTAAACTAATATATAAAGAGACCTTAAGCTATGGTTCCCAACACACCAAAACAATAAGCACTCAGTCTTTCTTGAATCCCATTTCGAGATCCCAATAAGACATTCAGAGTTTTGGTTGAGGAAAACAATAGTCATCTTGAAGTTATCATCAATTTCTCAATGGAGTCCGGTATGTTATTTATTCTTGACAATTTGACATGAATGATCCTAGGGTCAATCTATTCAATATAGATTTAAAGTAATTATGCTAACGAGTGGTATCAGAGCCTTAATTTCATGTTGGATTGTTGGATTATATTTGGTTTTTCATTGGTATTGTGGTTCAATTTTTGGTTCGATAACAATGGTTAAAGAATTAAAAAAAAATTATTGATTGTAATTTTGTATTTATCAATAATTGGAATTATTCAATCCCGTGTTGGTTCTTATTTAATTAGGAATTGCTTAATATTCTAGTTCTTAACTAATGATTCTGTGATTTTAAAATCTAGAGTTTTTAATGGGTAGTTTTGTGAATCAATTCTAATTTGATTGATCATTATTACAGATTTAAATTTAATTTTGACCAATCACGTTGTGGTTTTAAATTTCATTAATCATTTGTGGATTTAAGTTTGAATTTTGATTAATCATGTTCTAGATTCAAGTTTGATCCATCAAGTTGTGGATTTTAGTTAGAATTTGATTGATTATTTTGTGGACATGAATTTGAATTTAATTGTTAATTTTGGTGATTTAAATTTAAATCTTATTGATAATTTTGGTGATTTAACTTTTAAATCTTATTGATAATTTGATGATTTAAATTTTAAATTTTATCGATAATTTGGAGATTTAGAATCAAAACATATCGATAAATTTTGGTGATCTTCTCCCATTGTGTACAATGATATTATTATATTATTATGTCTTATATTTTGGATTGAATTGATCAAAATAATATGTAACTAAAGTAGTCTCTGATATCTAGATTAGTTTAATTCTAAAATATAAGATACACATATTCATAGATTTATGCGAATATTTATCGGCCCAAAGGAAGATAATTATTTGGCCAAATTGTGGGTATGCATGTGGCAATGAGTGTGTGACAATTATAAAGATTGCTCATGTGAAAAATAGTCGGTCCAAAGAAAGGCTATTTTTTGACAGAGTTTATGGTCAATAATTTGATTACTACGTTGAGATTACCATTCACAGTTGGTGTTTTTTGTCCAAAGGCTAGACATCAATGTTGTGTTAGGTATCTTGTTAAATGGGCCCACCATATATGTAAATTTCTTTTTGTCATATTTAATTTATGACATTGAATTAAATGTGAGTATATGTTTTATTTACTTGTTCCTTGTTTTAATTGGTCTTACTCAAATATCTGGAAATCTGAGTTCAATCCCTAAGTTGAATGGATCAAACTTCAAAATTTGGAAGGAAAGCTTAGAGATACTTCTCGGGTGTATGGATTTGGACCTTGCATTAAGGACTGATAAACCTCTTCTACTGAGGAACAGTCGAATACGGCTAATATTGAGAAGTGGAACCAGTCAAATCACATGTGTCTGATGATCATTAGGCACTCCATTCGAAAGTCGTTTCGGGGTTCTATCGCGGAGAGTGAAAATGCCAAACAGTTCCTTGCTCAAATTGAGAAATATTTTGCTAAAAATGAAAAAGGGGAAGCAAGTAGTCTTTTGACTTCTTTAAACTTCCATGAGGTACAAGGGCAATGGTAACATAAAGGGAGTATATTATGGAAATGTCCAATCTCGCCAGTCAATTAAAGGCACTAAATGTCGAAATAAAAGAAAATTTACTCGTACGTTTGGTACTTATCTCCCTTCATGCACAATTCACTCAGTTTAAGATAAGCTATAATACTCAGAAAGATAAGTGGAGTATTAATGAGCTTGTCTCACAATGTGTGCAAGAAGAAGATAGAATTAAGAGAGAAAGGACAGAAAGTGCTCACTTGGCAATTAACTCTCGTGATAAGAAAAGGAAATCTACGGGTGCTGCAGAAGAGACATTTCAGCAGAATAAAAATAAGAAGATGTTTTTTCTACAAAAAGGAAGGTCACTTCAAAAAAGATTGTCCCAAATACGCCAAGTGGCGTGTAAAGAAGGGTAAACTTCTTACTTTAGTTTGTTCTGAAGTTAATTTAGCTTCTGTACCTATAGATACTTGGCGGGTAGATTCTAGTGCTACTACTCACATAAGTATATCTATGCAGGATTGCCTGTGGAGCCGGCCGCCAAGTGATGCTGAAAGAGTCATTTATGTAGGCAATGGCAAAGCAGTTCAAGTCGAAGCTATTGGGAATTTTAGATTGCTTTTAAAAACTTGATGTTATTTGGATTTGAATGAGACTTTTGTTATGCCGTCATTTAGACGGAATTTAGTTTCTATTTCCAGTTTGGACAAGTTTGGTATTTCTTGCTCTTTTGGAAATAATAAAGTTAGTCTTTTTCAAAATTCCAAGGTTATTGGTACCGGTTCTTTAATTGATAATCTATATATGCTTGATTACTTTACTTCGTTTAACAAGATCCTGTTATCTGATTCATGTGGTACAAAGCGTAAATTAAATGAGAATTCTGCTACGTTATGGCACGAGCGTTTAGGTCACATCTCTAAACAGAGAATTCAGAGACTTGTGTTGGATGGAATTCTTGATTCCCTTGATTTAAATAACTTTAAAGTTTGTGTGGAATGTATTAAGGGAAAACATACAAACATAAGAAAATCAGGTGCCAACAGATGCTCAAACGTCTTAGAACTAATACATATAGACATTTGTGGTCCATTCCCTACGGCTTCTTGGAATGGACAACAATATTTTATTACTTTCATAGACGACTATTCAAGATATGGATACGTATATTTAATTCATGAGAAGTCTTAATCTTTGGACGTTTTCAAATCTTTCAAAGCTGAAGTTCAACTTCAACTTGGAAAGAAAATAAAGGCTGTCAAGTCTGATCGTGGTGGTGAATACTACGGTAGATTCGATGGATCAAGTGAACAAACGCCCAGGGCCCTTTGTGGAATCGTCCCGCAATACACTAGGTCTAGGAAACCTAGTATGAATGGTGTGGCGGAAAGGCGAAACAAAACACTTAAGGATATGGTAAGAAGTATGATTAGTCATTCTTCTTTACCAAAATCTCTCTGGGGTGAGGCATTAAAGACTGCAGCATATATCCTCAATAGGGTACCGCAGTAGCTAAAACCCCTTATGAGTTGTGGACAGGAAAGAAACCTAGTATTATGCATCTTCATATCTGGGGTTGTCTAGCTGAGGCTAGGCCATACAGGCTTAACGAAAGAAAATTGGACTCAAGAACTATTAGCTGCTATTTTGTTGGGTATTCCGAGCGCTCTCGGGGTTTTAAGTTTTATGATATCACTTCTAGATCATTGTTTGAGATAGGAAATGCCAGATTCCTTGAGGATGTTGAGTTTGCGGGGAAGATAGCATAAGGAAATTTGACATGGTGGCAGATCCATTGACATGGGTTTAGTGGGAGTTTGGTGGGAGTTAGTCATTTTTCTGATCCCATGGTTTAGTGGGAGTTTGTTATTACGGATGTTCTTTGACCTTAATTTGTTTGTTTTCTATATAGAATAAAGTTTATGGTTTATGCTTTATTATCTGAACTTGTTTATCATGCATGCAATTAAGCATAAAGTTTTTTTTTGGAATGATCTCATTAAGGGATTTGGACTAGTTGGAAACTGGCATGATCTAGATCACTTTGCATATAGTTTCCATGCTATCCATCCATTCTTGATCTATGTCATTGAATGTATTGAAACTGGTGATCAAGGAAAGTTTAATTACAATGGTAGTAACAAAAGCTGCCTTGATTCCGTGTTGATACAGGAGATGGACCAGATTGAACTAAAGGGGAATTCTATTATTGAAATAACCTGTTTATGCGCGTTTAAGGTTCATGTGATTTAATTACATCAAATACACAAACATAGCCCAAGTGGGAGATTGCTAGACGTATTTTAAATTAAAATACATATAATTAAAATATGGGCTATGTATGTGGATTAGTATTTTATCACATTGAGTTATTTTATTAGATTGGGCCCTATTATGTGAGCCCTAGATTCCCAATTGAGCATGAACTTAATGGGTAGAAGTCTAATCCTAGATTGATTAGGGTTTAATGGGAACCCTAATTAAACTAGTATATAAAGAGATCCTAAATTATGGTTCTCAACACACCAAAACAATAAGCATTCAGTCTTTCGTGAATCCCATCTTGAGAGAGATCCCAATAAGGCATTCGGAGTTTTGGTTGAGGAAAACAATAGTCATCTTGAAGCTATCATCAATTTCTGCGGTATGTTATTTATTCTTGACAATTTGGCATGAATGATCCTAGGGTCAATCTATTCAATATAGATTTAAAGTAATTATGCTAACAGTTTGTACCATTGGTGGGTTGATTGCTTTAAACCATACAAAGATCTTTTAATAATGGTAAACTTTCTTTTCTTGTTGGAAAGCTACAAATCCTGAAGGTTGATCCATGTAACGATTCCCTCAAGCTAACCATGCAAGTAAGGAGTTTCAACATCCGTTTGTCCTAATTCCAAATCAAAGTAAGTAACAAAGGCAAGCAAAATATAAATAGAGGTGTCTCTAACAACAGAAAAAAAAAACTTCACCATAAACTATACCTTCTCTTTGTATAAACCCTTTGACTACTAACCTAGTTTTGTTATTTTCCAAAGGGTTTTCTTTTACCTTATAAATCCACTTGCAACTTAAATGAATTTTACATCCAATCACCTATTAACTAGAACCCATGTTTGATTCTTGATGAGAGAATCATACTCTTCTTTCATTCCGGGCTACTATTTATTTTTATTGTCATCACTAAAATCGAGAATTTCGAACATTCAACGTGTTTTTTTTTCTTTGTGTCTTTAATGGACTTTTTAGACATTTTTCTATGGGATGAAAGTAAATTTTGCTCTATTTACCATTAGTTTTAATTTTTGCAATATTTTAACCTAATTTTACTATATATATACAAAGAGCCTATATATTTATCAAATTTTTTCATAAAATAAAAAAGAAAATAATATATATTGAAGTGTTAGGAAAGTTGTTCAAAATGACCTAAAATCCAATATCCTTTATTCAGATGACTTCTTTTCTAAATACATGGTTTTTTTTTTCCTTTTCAAAGAGTTAAATTAAATTATCCTTTTATCTTTATATTACCAAAACATCAATCATCATAAATTTGATCATATTCCTCTCCATACAAGTTTGTTTTTTTAAATGATCACTCATATACGTTTTGTTTTTCTTTCTTTTCAACAATATTCATAAAAGAACAAAAAAATTAAATAATTTTTAACTTCAATACTCTAAAAAGGATGTGATTTGTGAAACCATTTAAAACTAACATTATAAAGAACATGAATAAACACATAGGAAAATAAGTCATTATTTAGCTAAATAAAATAAGAGATGCATTAGAGGATATACGAACAAAAATGGACAATGGCATAGATGACCTAAAATAAGGGACCCAAATGAAAAATGAGTACCTTTTTTCTAAACAAATGAATTTTTGCCTTCTACTTATGTCATCGAGTAAATTTACCACTTTAACCCTAAATGCATTATTCTTCTATTTTCTTTGTTTTGCATCGTTTTTCCAAAAATTCTTCTTCTTCTTCTATACTTTTTTTCTTCTGCATTACTTCTGTTTTTTTTTCATGTCTTCTTATTTTTTTTTTTTTCATTTTTTGCATTCTCTTTTTTTTTTCTTTGCATCGAGTATCAAATATAGAGTATAGAGCATTAGAATATCGAGTGAACTCATAACATAGAGTGTAAATAATCAAGTATAGAGTATCGAGGATTAAGCATCAAGGATCAATTAGTGAGTATATAGCATAGAACATATAATATAAAGTATAGAACATCAAGTATTGAGGATCGAGTAGCGAGTATATAGCATAGAGCATATAACGTAGAGCATCAAGTATCAAACATCGAGTATTGGGTATCGAGAATCAGAGATCAAGTATTGAATATCAAGATAACTTATGAATCATACCGCTGGGATGATTTTCAGAGACGGAATGGATAAATTTTGTGCTAACACAGGCAAAAAACCATCTTTTATTCAATTAAAGAAAATACTCAATTTTTCATTTGAACTAAAAGGAGAGATCCGTAAAATAAAAAATAAAATAAAATAAACCCAACAAAAACAAAATCAACAACAGCTACATCGCCCGGTGAGAGGTACGCCGTAGCAGCTCCGGTGCCGTCTCCCTCCGGTAATTATACCTAATCTTCGAACTCTTTGCTGATCATTACCCATTTCTATTTCCAATTCCGTTTTTTTTCATTCCAGTTTTCATGGCGGAAGCTCCTTCGCTGCTCTTTCTATGCACCGCCCTACTCAGAGACGAGATTGTTCAAAGTAATCATCTCCATAGTTCGTGTGTTACTTATACTCTGTTCCTCCATATTCGTTATCTGCCATGTTTTTCTTAATCCGTTGTTCTTTTTTACTCTTAGGGGCTGACGTTCCACCGGCTGTCTATGACCTTCCTCCTGACTTGTTGGATACTCTGGCTTTGCACCTGCCGCCGTTGGCTTTACAGAATTTACAGTCTGGAATGTACGTTGTCCCACCCTAGTTAACTTATTATCTCTTGCCATTTCGCATGATTGAAGGTGGTCTTATCCATGTGGTTTCCTTTCAGTGTGCATGAGACGCATTAAAAATTGAACTGGAAACCTTTGATTTTTCTTTTTCCTTGTTTTTCTTAATTTTCTCTTCAAGTTCAACTAATATGAGTGTAGAGATTTAACCTACAACCTTGAGAAAGATGTGCCTTAACCAGTTATAGTAAATGTTATAGCAAAGCATCTTATATGGCAAATTTTTGGTTGTCATTGGGAACATTTCTGCCACAATCGTGCCGTTTCATACTATTGGGTGTGTCAAACACTTACTTGTTTGGCACCGATGGGATGTTTAAATTGCTTGGGTTGGAAATTTGTTTAGCCTGTATATGGGTTGTATGGAAGAATGAGTTAAGAAAAAGTGGGTCTACATAACTTGTGTTTGGTTAGTAGGTTTGTGATGGGTAAAAATTACTGTATAGCTTGAGTGAAAGGCTGATTTCTTAATCCAATAAAATTGGAACTATACGTAGAAAATTAGCATGGCCCCTGCATAAGGATGACACACATAAACTGAGTGAAAGGCCGATTTCTGAATCCTAAGTTTATGAGGTCTGTGAGTTTAGTAAGTTGATAGCATGAGTTAACAAGCCTTCCCCTTAATATATAGCTCGATTGAAGGGTGGATTTCTGAATCTTTCATGTGGTCTGTGAAATTAATAAGTTGATAGCTTGAGTTTAACAAACCTATATGTTAAGGTACATGCTCAGGTGTATAACCTATTTTGTACAACCCAACTTGTGAGTTGAATGATCTCCAAGAGTTTTTATTTTTTATTATCTATCTGAAGAAAGGAAAAAGAAGAAAAAAGAAGAAGAAGAGAAAAAACTACACCATATGAGTCTACTTTCTGTTTAGGTTATATAAAAAAAGAAAGAGTTAGTTATCTTGAAGGAGATCCAACTTTTTGCTCCGCTAGTGGCTTTGGGAAGGGTTGACACCATTTGAGTCATTACTCATTGGCGTTTTGCAGAGTCCCATTTTGTGGTCTAGATCCTTATGCTTACAATGAAATGGAACAAAAAACACCTATTGATGCCACACCATGTGCTCTGAAAATGAGCAAACTATGCCATCATAAAGTCAACTAAAAGCTTGTCTTTAACTCTCTAATAGGTCGATTTCTTTGTTGTATTGTGGTTTGTTTGACTCATACGTAATAGAAAACATGTTAGTAAAGTAGATAGGCCATAAGATGATGTTTGGGGTTCCGCATATATTAGTGCTACTCCTGGGGTCTTATTTCAAATTATGAAAATTATGAAAATGCATGAATTAATTTCACATAATAGTGGGATCTTCCTCCAGAATCATCAAACATTCAATAACAGCAAGAAGCCCTATTCCCGCTTTTTATTTCTTCGTCTGATTATTTGTAGAATCAGGGACGAAAATCAATTACCAAAATGCAAATCATTTCTCATAGACAATCGGAACAATAGAGGAACATTTTCTCTGTGAAGATTATTTCACTCCAATTATGCAGTAGAGGAGACCGAAAGAATTGCAATTGAAGAATTCAAATGTGTCGTGACAAAATAATTGTGAAGTGAATATGAGGAGTGGGATGACATGAAGAAATGAGGATTTGGGAGTGAAGATTTGGGAAGGGAATGGGAAAAGAGGGGTTGAGAGAATGTGAGGAAGAAGTTTTTCTCTCTTTAGATATGGGGAGAGAGAAATGGGACGAAAGAGGAAGATGTTGTCTTAGATTAAAGGTGATTGGGTTTTCGTGAAGTCTTAGAAACTATAGAGAAGTTACAGAACATAAAAATGGGTGATTGACTTGTTCTTGTTTTCTTGAATTTGGGTTTTCTTTCAAATTCATGGTAATGGGAGGAAGGTTTGGGCTTTCTTCGAGAGCTGTAGAATAGGGTCTCCTCTAATGGGCATGATAATGGTAAAACAAAGAGAGATTTTTTTTAGAGTAATGGATGGTGTCCATGGAGAAATAGGGGAGGGAGAAACTTCATATGGCTTTGAAGGAGAATGAGAGGGAAAAGTGACCAAGAGATAAAAAGAAGATGAGCCACATGATAAAATTTGAGTATATAATTATTAAGATTTGCAACATCATTTAAATTGTACACGTTAGCATAAACCTAGTCATCACTTAACTGCCATGTCATAGTCAAATCATCTTGAAGACTATTCAAAACTATTTTTTAAACCTCATAAATTGTCGCTTTTGAAATTCCAGGTACCAAATAGAAACCAATTCCAAACCCTAGAGGCTGGAAAATGTAATTTGTTCGAAAAATGTGACATTCTTAAATGGAAACCACTTACTTTATTACATTAGAGAGGCTCTAGATGCTGCAGCTTGCCTTTGTTGGAGAATATTCTAATTTGGCCCTGGAGTTGAGAACTTGAGATATGTGTTATTGGTCCCTTGATCCTTCAAATGGGTTCTCTTGTGGTTCCTTCTTTAACTTCTTTTGTAATCCTTGTCCATCTACTCCCCTTTTCTTTGTTATTGAAGGTTAATATTCCCAAGGAGGTCAAATTCTTTGCATTGCAGGTTTTGTTCAGGGTATGAATTTTTGCTATGGACTAGATTCAGAGACATTCTTTATTTGCTTCTTCTCGAGTGGTGTATTCTTGGTAAGAGGTGTTTTAGTTCTTAGGTCATCTGCTTTGGAGTTGTCAGTTTGCTTGCTCAATTTAGGATTAGTTGTTTGAGGCTTTTGGTCTTTGGCTTGTAATAGGGGAGTATTGTCTGATGATGGGGAAAATTTTGCTTCATTCTCTCCCTTGGGAAAAGGGTTTTATGGAGGGTTGGTGGCTTTTTTTCCCTCCCTTCCTTTCCAGTTCTTTCAGGCATTTGGATGGAGAGAAATAATTGAATCTTTAGAGGTGGATATGGGAGGAGGTTTTGTTTGAAGCTAGATTTAGTTCCATATTTTGGGCATCGTGTTTAAAGATTTTTATAACTATTCATTAGGTCTTATTCTCTTGAATTGGAACCATTCATTGGCAATAAGGTCCTGTGTGTTGTTTTCTGTAGCCCCTTCTCCTTGTTGGTTTGTGCTTTCTGGCCCTAGTTAGTCTTCATGTATTCTTTTATTTTTGTTTTTATTTTTCTGAATGAAAGCTTGATTTTATCATTAACAAAAAATACAAAAATAAAAACAATTTCATTTATTACTTTTGTGTTGCCATATTCTTTGAATTTCCTGATTGACCTTTCAATGAATGTTCCTATCCCACTGATTTGATGTTAGGAAGTTGAGTTACACGTTACATTATCAAATTTCACTCATTTTCAAAAATGCCAACTATCTTCTAGTCTGATTTTTTTTTTTCTCTCTCTCTCTCTCCTTTTGATAATAAACTATTTTCTAGTCTGATGAGAATTTGTGATTCTGAACATTTGGAATGAATTCAATGGGAATCTGAAAAATACCAATGATGCACCACTTCAGTTAACAACCATTTTCAAGTGTTAACTGTGCACTGAGTTTTAAAGATATTCCTCGAGCAGGCCATCTGAGCTCCAGAATGAGGATGAACATGATAATGATTGCCTTAAGGGTGGGCGGAAGCGCAGAAGGTTTTTCAATTTCACCATATTCTAGTTTAGCGTCTTGTTTTTCTTGGTTGTGGTGTAATGAGGGATTAAATATTGGGAAAGGAAGAGAAGCCTTAATGATGCATATATAACTTATTAGGTACTCTAATTTTAATTTAGCATGGAAGAAGAATTTCAATTTACGATGGTCAAAGCTAACTGATACTACCCAGCCAGTTGACTGGCAGCAGAGATATTGGGAGAGGCACTTGCAAAGGTATACCCACCTGATAAGATGGCTCGTTTGTTCTCACTGACTCTTTGATTCATATTGTATTTATGATTTGTACTTTTTGCCATGTCAATCATACAAAACAGTTGCCTAGATGAAGCAGCAGAAATAGCCTCACTACCATCTTTTTCTAAATGTATTGGAGAAATAGAGATGTCAGGTGATAATGATGGTTTTGTTTCTGTGTTTTAAATATTGTATGGTAATTCTGTGGAACTTTCTTGTAGCATCAGTAAATTTTTATGATAAATAAGGAACTATACTTTTATAATTGGGCAGTAAATTCAAAGCCCTTACACATCTAAGTTATTGGTAATCTTTGTTGGAAATCGCCACTTGACATTTAGTGTGAAAGGTGAAATACATCAAGTCACTTTTTATATCCGGAGATTTTTACCACAGGGTTGACATCCTCTCTTTTTGCTGTGTCTGTTGGAGATTTTTTTTTTCCTGTTTTGGGGGGGCGGGGGGGGGGGGGGGGGGGGGGGGGGCG
>QLSR01000005.1:5234313-5280016 GCA_031780015.1 Citrullus colocynthis | reverse complement strand
GGGGGGGTGGGTCATAGCTGCGGAGTATTTGTTGGATGGCACATGGCAATCTGCTAACCATTAAATTCTCATCCTTTCTTTTGCAGACTCTGTATTGAAATATATTGCCAGCGAGGGGTTTACTCATTTCTGGTGTGCAAAGTATAGAAAACTAAGCTATAATTGCCAACAATTTGGGTGCTATGCTCTGTAAGTTGTTTTTTTCTTTTATCCAAAGCTTAGGCTCAGAACAATGCTCTGTAAGTTGTTCATTGTGGTATTTAACTTGGTAGTCGAATGAATGTTGTTTAACTAAGACAGACAACCCGTGGGCACTATACATGTTGCCTTCCCTAGAGTATATACTAGTGCTGCTTCAGATTGAATTTTTACTACTGGGTTTTCTCAATGTGCTCAATCCTTATAGAGGTTCTGCTGATAATGCCATTTAATACACATTTTAAGATTATCCATTGTGGCAAAAGTGAGCTTAGCTCAATGATATAGGCATGCGCTTCAATTCAACCCTGGAGGCTGGAGGTTCAATCCCTCACCCCGCAATTGTTATACTGAAGAAAAAAAAGACTATCAATTGTGATTTAATCTTATTTATGCATATGACTTCTTATCACACACATATCTATTGTTTTAACAAGAATTATAAACTTTTCATTGAGATTTGAAAAGTTAAAGAACCATCAATTTTCTACAATAAACATAATAACAGAAAAATCCCCTCCCAACTACAATTTAATGTTGAAATTACAAACTAGGGTGAGGCTTTTTACATTTGAATAATATCCTTTGTTTCTCATGAAAAAAAAAACAAAATAGGGGTCTTTACCAGATAAAAGAAAGCTCCCTTAATACTAAAATAGTATAAACTTACCTAAAAAAAGAGAGTTAATTCAGTGATTGGACGATTTCAATTTTTCTTTGTATGGCTTTACCATTCAATTTATATTTTGTGTTCAGCGGAACATCTTCTTATTCTATGTGCTTTTATTGGTACAGATGTTTGAGCCTTCAGAGTGTTTTCTGTGTTTCGGAAATTTGTGTAAGTTAATGTTGNTTTTTTTTTTTTTTTTTTTTTTTTTTTTTTTTTTTTTTTTTACCTTTTAATGCAATTGTTATCCTTCATATTTCAGTGGTATCATAATTCATGTTCTGGGTAAATCTTGTGCATATCAGTAAAAGGTGTTTTAAATTCATGTTATAAATGTAAAAAAAAAGATAAATAAATTTTTGTATCGTCTCTTCTGGTTGGATTTTCATTATTCTCAATAAACATTGGTTTCTTATTAAATAAAAAAATAATGAAAAAAAAGAAATAATGAAAAAAAAGATTGCATTTAGAAGAAAGTTCAAAAGGTTGATAAGTGGGTACTATATTTGCACGTAACTGGTAAGGCTCCTTATGGGAGTGGAAGGGCCCAATTACGCACTTGATTGCTAAAACTAATGAAATTCCTTTATGTATTGGTGCTGTTACCCTCGACAGCATTATGAAGAATAAAAAGGGCAGCGAAGAACTTCTTCAAGTCCATTGATTTTTCAATACAAAAATTTTGTCATGTTCTGTAAGACAAGCGGGGCTAGCTGTGCCTCTTTAGAACTTATTTTGTGTAACAATTATTTTTGCCTTCTTTTGTGTATTACTTCAGTAAAAAGCTACTTGTTTTGCCATCTTCTTGCTTTCTTCTTAGCTCTTGTTTCTACCCTGTTGCAGCATATATTAAGGAGCTGCAAGTTGCAGACTTTGGTGTTAAGGTGGATCAGATTCCAGGAGCAAGTGAGCTCAGTTCTTATTTATATCCAAATTAATAGATAGTTTGCATTTGCATATAAGATGAGGATAAGGAAATGCCTAGATTGGGTGTTGAGTCCTAGTTGTTATCTTTTGTGTTTTAACTGTTAAGGATTGAGTAGGCGTTCATCATTTATTCATGTTTAAGTTACAAGTTTAGTTCTTGAGCTTTAAAAGGTGTTTTGATTGATTCTTGAACATTTTTTTTTTAACAATGGAAGATTTCAGTCCTAAGAAACAAAAGAGAAAAAAAAAAAAAAATCCTAGAGGGCAAGGGAACAAGATGCCCCCTCTCCTAAACCAAAGATTACAGAAAGGCCGTCCAATCTATGTTGATAGTGAGAGTGGTATAGTTACAAAAAAGTTTGTGAAGGCTTCTCCAATTAGAGGTCGTAAACTGTACAAGATCTGAACTTTCAATTTCCATACATCCATGACCTTTACAAATTGTTTAGTAGGACTTTGAATTTTCAATTTTGTCTCTAATAGGTCCTTGACCTATTCAACATCTTTTACAGACATAGTAGACACAAAATTTTTAGGGTCACACTAGACTTAAAATTTAATTTTGTATCTTTTATATCAATTAGGTCCCATTTGATAACCATTTGGTTTTTGGAAATTGTGCTTGTTTCCTCTCAATTTTTACCATAGTTTTCATGATTCCTAAGTCGAATTTTTTACTAAATTCTTAAAACAAAAACAGCTCTTTAAAAACTACCTTTTTTTGGTTTTCAAAGTTTGACTTGGCTTTTGAAAACATTGGTATAAAATAGATAACAAAGCAAAGAAACATAGAGGTGGAAGGGGTATTTATAAGCTTAATTTTCAAAAACCAAAAATCAAAAAGTATGTCAAGAACCTATTGGACATAAAATTGAAAGTTGAGGGACCTATTAGGTCTTTTTAAAGTTTAGTGACTTATTAGACACTTTTTAAAATCGAGGAACCAAATAGATACAAACTTGAAATTTTAGAGACTAAACTTGTAATTTAACCTTTATTCTTCTATTGCTTGTACAGCAAGTATTCATGGGAGGCATATTTTCAGATTTTTGGTTATGATCATTGATTTTTGGGCTCAAAGCGATATCATCAATTCTGTTTGCAGTTGGGAAGCAAGAATCTTTTAAGTCAACATTGTTAAATATATTATTTGGAGAATATGGCATGAAAGATATAAGAGGGTCTTTGGTAGCAAAAGTACTCCTTTAGAAGGAAGTTTTGAACTTATCCATGGTGTGGTCTCTCCAAAGCTTTTCAAAATTACGTAATCCATAAATATATTCTGTTCGGAATGTTCTGTCTTGTTTTTTTTTTTTTTTTTTTTTTTCCGTGTAATGTTGATTGTGGGAGGTTATATTGTTGTATAATCTCATAGTAGATTGTTTTTTGGTATTTATGAAGTTGATAATGTGCATAATTTTAGTTTTGGGATTCCTTTTTGTTTTGATCTCTTCGGAAGATTGGTAGCAAGTAATTTTTCAAATAACTTGTAACGTTTATGAAATCAATGAAAATGTGTTATCTTGACTTGGCTTTTATATTTGCTCAGGTCAATGGATTATGCAAACTCCTAAACCAAAACAGGGAAACTTTAACTTGCCTTGAACTCATTCATTGCAAGCTATCTTCAACTTCTGTTAATTCGATTTGTAATGCTCTAATCCATAATAGAAAAACACATGGTATACTGCAGTTCTCAATCAATGCATCATACTTTGATGAAACTGACCCCGTTGCTCTGCCTTCGGGACTGGTATCATTTTTATCATCAGGAAGGTATCTCTACCAATTGGGATTTTATCTATTGTCATTTTATTAATACTAATGAGAAGTATATTGTGTTGAATGTTAAGTATAAAAGCAAGAACTATGCTGGTAAGCCTTCAACATTATGGATGGTACTCTTGGTTGTCCCCTTTTGTCCTATATTTTTTACCCAATTAATTGAGAAAGTAAAAGGAACTCCTTGCACGAGCTTCTATTTTATTTTGAATTGCTTATACATCATATCTCTTTCATTTTTCTTAGAACTTGGTTCCAACTACTTTTTTCTATTTTCTTTTCAGGCATTTATATTCTATCAAACTCTGTGAGAACGACCTGGGTAAAAATTTTGGGAAACTTGTCTTCCGCACTCTTCTTGATGCTTCATCTTGTTTATCTATCCTTGATCTTTCTGAAAATAATGTAAGTATGTATATTTTTCTTTTCAAATTTTGGTTGTAATGAGCCGGTCGATACAATACCCTTTTAAGAACTTTGCAGATGGCAGGATGGCTTTCCAATTTTAATAGGAGATCTTTGACTGGCATTCCAACGTTTTCTATGGTTGGAAAATCCTTGCAATCACTGCGTGTGCTCAATTTAAGGTATCAAAGATACTTTGTTCTGATCTGGTAGGATAAGGGTAAATTGGGGTAACTTCATTTTAATATTTGTTAAAACTTGGTTAATTCCTTGTTGGTTTCATTTTTGTATTTTAATTCCTAGTTTCTGTAATGCTCAAGTTTAGGAGGGGTATATTTATGAACCACGATTACATTTGAATGAGATGGATTATGTGGATATGAAAGCATGGTTAAGAAAGGCTACTACCTATACCAACAAGGTGCACCTTCCTTTTTGGAGGCTTAATCATAGGAACTCCAAAGTTAAGTGTGCTTAGTTTAGAGCAATTCTATGTTGGGTGACCTCTTGGAAATTTTACTAGAAAGCATGTGAATGAGGAAAACGCATCCTAAAAGGATCCGTGTTGTGGAGATAGTCTTCACTCTTGGAAGCAATTTAAGACAAGTAAGAATGATATTACCAAGTCATAGGGGATGCAGGGGAACGTCGAGGCCATTAGGTGTCAAATCTGGATTGCAAATCCGAGGTTTGGGGCATTTCTGTTTCTTTCCAATTCTCTAAAAATAGAGAATTTCCCGTATGCATTCAATAACTTTCGTTCATAATAAAAACTTTTGATTGATTATTGGAGAAAACTCCCCTTTTATCCTCTTAAGCTAAATTTGGTGTAAGAGAACTCACTAGAACCAGCGTTCGCTGCCGTTGGCAGAATATTGAGAAACTCTTGTTGACATAGATTGCAAGAGGGAGCTTCATGAGTTGTACTCATTAACAAACAACGCACATCTAAGGGGAACTTAGAATTTTTTTTTTTTTTTTGAGAATTGCCCAAGAAGGGAGGATTTCAATGCTAGGAGAACATTCAAGGACAAAAACTTCTGCAGAGATTAATCACTTTTCTTATTTTAGGGGAAATGAGCTGAGGAAAGATGATGCAGATAACCTGAGATATGCTTTGGCTCATATGCCAAACTTGGAGTTCCTGGATATAAGTGATAATCCTATTGAGGATGATGGAATCAGGTTCTTCTTTTCCTCTTTAGTTTTTATATATTTATTTATTATTATTTTTTGTATATTATTTAGCTCTAGCATAAGCAAGTTTTTGGCCGACGTTGTGGATTTACAGGAATTTAATCCCCTATTTTATTGAAGCTACCGAAAGGAGCTTTCCCTTTGCTGATCTGAATTTAGAGAACTGTGAGCTTTCCTGCGATGGAGTCACACAACTCTTGCATGTGCTGTCAACTTTAAGGAAACCACTGAGGTCAATTTCTGTTGCAGATAATAGCCTTGGAAGGTTTGCATATTTGACAATAGCCGGAAATCACCACTTTTTTTATTTTCCCCTCAAATATTTGATTGTTGTGTACTCTTGTTTTGAAGCTCGGTGGCAGGAGCTTTGGGAGTTATCATGGGGAAATCAATTCAAATACTGAATGTTGAAGGCATTGGCTTGGGTCCATGCGGGTTTCAGGATTTAATTAAAGGGGTAACTGAAGGGTCAAATATTGTGAATATCAATATAAGGTTAAAAATTAACATTCATGAACTACTTCATTATTCTTTTTTCTAAATGGCCCTGAAACATAAATGTCTATGTTTTTTGTTGTAGCAAAAATCGTGGTGGGATAGAGACAGCAACATTTTTGTTGAAGCTTTTGTCTGGAGCATCAGATCTTGTTTCTGTCAATGCTTCTTACAATCTAATGCCCGTTGAATCCATAGACATCATACATTCTGCCCTGAAAATTGCTAAAGGTACTTATTGTACAAGTTGTATGAAATTTAACTTACCTTCCCATTGAATTCTTCCTGTTAATTTATTATGGTCTTGTTTCTGGTTTGAGGTTTAAAAACATTCAAGGCTTGAGTTGGGGGGTTCTGGGTGGAAATGCAATTTCATGTCCATCCTAAAAAAATTCATAAATGTCGTCCTTGCAATATTGTCAAAGAATCGTTTCAAATACAGATTCTTGACTGGGAGATCTACCCCTTGCAATATCGCCCTTGGCCTTGTCCTTGTTGTTTTCTTTCTCTAGGCTGGTGTTCCTTCTAGATCATCAAATAATGAGGCTGCATCCTACTTTCTGTTCTCACCCTTTTCCTTCGAAAATTTGAATAAGCTTCTGGATTACTTCCAACTTCTAGGCGCTTCCTTAAAAGACTCAGGAGTTTACTCATTGATTGCTTTGTTATTTTTGGATAGAAAATCGAACAATGAAAGTTGATGAATGGCATTAAAAAAATTACGGGCACTTGAGACATAGAGCGGAGAAACAAACATTTAATTTAACATTAAAAGCTGCTTTTGTTAGTAATCACAAAAGGACACACATACACACAAAGAACCTTTTAATAAACTAGATGCACATGCACTAGGCCAGGGAGAAGCAATTGCAAAGCCACCCATGTGAACTTAAGGTTACCAATTGTCTTCTAGAGACAAGGCGAAGATCGTGTCAACTAATGCTTGATTGGTTAAATTATGGGAATATAATTTGGAAATATCTGTCTGGGAACTAATAGGGGTTTATGGGTAGGATGAGTATGGTATTAGCAAATGGCATAAGGTAACTAGCTAAGGAGTTAGTTTGTGTATTTGGTTATAAATAGAGGGAGGGGGATTGAGGGAAGACAGGATTTAGGGCTTGGGTTAGCATACTCAAGAAAGGAGGTTCCAAGTGCTTCATATTTATCTTGTAGTTCTTGATCCTTCATATTTTAACATATTTCAGTTTATGATTCTTGTTAGGTGGTGTACCCTAACAAAATCTTCTAGCCATATAGGGATTCTGGATATCTGGGAGCCCATTTCTTCACATAAACCTCATGGGATGCTCTAACATTTTTGTTGTTGTTGTTTCTTTTTTTTTTTTTCCCTCTATTTTGAGTGTACAACAATTTGGAGTGGAAGGATTTGAACTTTGACCTCTTGGTTAAGAGTGTATGCATTATGCATGCTCCATAAGTAGCACAAGTTGAAGGGTTTTTTCCTTTTTTCCCCTCTCCATTTAATCCCTCCCCTTTATGCAGGCACTTTTCTGTAACAATATGTCACAGTTTTGTTTTCAGCTATCTCTTGAGCTCTTTTCTTCTTCCTTTTGTTTTAATTATCTTCCCAGGGGCTTAAGGAGGATGTATAATTCTTCTTTTGAAAATTGCTAATAATCATAACTAGACATATAAATCAAGCCATAGAAATACTGAAACAAAATATATTCTGTAAAACACAGAATGCGATTGGAAATTCTGTTTTATTTTCTGTTCTTGTTGTTCATTAAATGAAAAAAAACAAAACAAAACAAACCCGGGTTGTCTGATTACCAGTTTTATTCTCTATTGTCTGTTTTTGAAAAAAAAATTGAAATCGTGAGTAAATTCAAAAATCAAAAAGTAGTTTTTAGAAACAAATTTCTGTTTTTCAAAAACTCATTCTTTCTCCTTTTAATGTTCATTTTTTTCTCCTTTAATATATCTCTCTCCAACAAATTTCTCTTTCTAAAATCTCATTTTTTATGTGTAACTCCTATTTCTCTCTCTAAAAAACCTTCTTTTATGTATACCTTTTATCTCTATCTCTTGTAACATACCTCTCACTTTTCACTCTGAAAATTTGATATTTTCTCCAAACTTCCCTTATTCTGTAACATATTTATATTTCAAATTTCTCTCTGACTACCTAAAATTTTTCTCTCTAAATTTTCTCACAGCATTTTTTTTTCTAATTATCTGAATTTTACTCTCCTTTACTCTCTCTACAAAATTTCTTACTCTCAACTTTACTCTCTCTACAAAATTTCACCTTCTCTTTATTTTTTTTTTCATCTAAAATTTCTCTCTATCCCTCCAACTTTATTCTCTTTCTCTAACTAATGTTATATTTTTCTTGAAGAACACAAGCTAATATTCTATGATCCATGATGATTGGAAGACTTTTTTGTAAGTAGCTCTCGCTGACAGGGGGGTACTCTCATCCTCCGGCCCGTTGGCTACTCTTGTTATTGTGGAATGCTATTCACAAGTTACTTATCACAAATAATAGTAATAATAATGATAATAAATTTTTAAAAAAAAAAAAAAAAAAGATCTAGACACGGAGAAACATGTTTGAGTAGAAACAAACCCAAGCAGTGAAGAAGGATAGGAAGCAAAAGTCAGAGACAACTAGGAAAGAAGGAAAGGTTGAGAAAAAGTGACAAAGAAGTGAACACTCGTGTAGAAGCAGAAGCAGCCTCGTGGAGGCAAACCTGGCAACTTAAAACAATCGGGGGCCTTATGGAAGACGATGAGATATAACGTAAGTAGAGGCCACAATGGACACGATTGGACAATGGGAGTTGTGCAATGCCAAGTGTGGGAAAGCAGTGAGAGTAGCCTCTGGTAGTAGTAGCTACAAACTGTCACGAACTCAACTCAAACCTACGAACACAATGATGAGCAGCCACTTAGGACGGTGAACGACGAGGAGATGCCGTTGAGAAGCACAAAAATGTGAGAGTGCTGTTGGCTGCATTTTAAGAATGTTAAGGCTTTAAAGCTTTGAGACGCATGAAAAAGATATTTTACTTTTCTTTTGTTGAGTAGCGAATAGTAAGATTTATACAAAAGTATTCCACTCATAGATCCTAAAGAATTTGCAATTAGCCTAATTCGAAAAAAGAGAGAGAAATTATTACTGTTGAAATATACATGAAAATAAATAATATCCCAAAATTTCCAGCCTGATTTGTACAAACGTATTAACTCTCGTTTTCATGAATTCTGCTTCGGCAGTTACACTCTGGGGAATAACCAAACACAAACATATAATGCCAAGGAAGAGGATTTTTCAATATGAGCTAAATGTTTATTGCTATGGAGTGCATGAGAATTGAGAAATGATTTTATTTATTTGATGTAAGCTACTGAGTATAATAGATCTTTAGAATTCATGATCTGCTGTTACTTTATGTTGTTAGTGGAGTGATAAGATACTCAAGGCTTTGTCTTAAAATATAGGTAAGCTTGAGCTATTGGACTTGAGGGGAAACAATTGGGATGATCAAAAGGTTGAAGATTCACTGATTGCGGAGTTTCAGAACAGTGCCAAGAAAATTTTAATATATTCATCATCACCAACTTTGGATGGACTTTATGACGGTGACCCGTAGTCGACTTGGCTGTGGCATCACAACCATTCAAGCTAAGGAAATTCTTGGGACTGCGTTTACGACGCACCAACATGTATTGTCAAGTTGTCTTTGACTTTTTTCGTTTGTTGCTTTATTTACAGGCGTTTTTACTTTCACTTCTAGTACTAAAAGCAGATATATCTTTGATTATGTTCAGTTATTGATCAATGCATTTAGCTGTAAAGAGATAATGTATGTAGAAATTATATATCATTGATTATTGTTGACAGGAATGGGACGTTTTGTACTTTTTTTTTTTTTGGTTGAGGTGTCAGACCCTTGCTACCGCTTATTGTGGCTGATTGTGTTTTGAAGATGTATTCCGTGGCCCAAAAATGATTTACAATCATACACAATATTTTTGCTTATTGTTACATTTTCTTTTCATCGATCATCATGCTTTAGGTTTTCTTTGTAGACGAATGCAGAGATGAAATTTCTGCTTTGAGGAGTGCAGTTGTAACCAGGGAAGTCCAAAACCTTTTCAGACTTCTCTGTGTTAGATTCTCTACGTTCACTGAAAGAACTCCAAATGGTAATTGTATAATTTAACTTTGTTCATTGTATGTACCATGTGCTATTGTGTTATTGTAGTGTAGAAATTCTGCATTGAACAGTTGGTGACCATTGTCTATTAGCATCCAGTAATCCTTCAAGTACTTGTATGACAGTGGAATAATTTTCGAGTTCTTAGTACCCGGGAATTATCAGATAAAGTTAGTGTACTGATCGCCTCTTTGCTGTAGAATCTCTCGCACTTGTATCTGCTTTGTTTGATTGTGGTTTCAATGGCATTGTGGGGTATTTGGCTTGAACAGAACAATAGGATTTGTAGAGACGACGAGAAATCAAGGGAGAAGTTTTGAGAGGTGGTGAGGTTTAATACTTCTCTGTGGGCATCGGCCATTGGGCCTTTGTGTAATTATGATCGTCGTCACGTTCTTTTGAATTTGACTTCTTTTCTTTTAAGATTTTTGTATGGATGTCCTATTTCTCCGCACCTTTATGTTTGTGACCTGCTCCACACAAACTTATGATTCGTAAACTTTTGTTTACGCCAGAGGGCACTTCCAACCTTGATCTTGATATCGCGACAGGGATGGAAGACCCAGTCTGAGTAAGCCCAAACCCGATTTGTAAATTAAAATGTGATGAATAGTTTGACTTTGTGTTCCATCCGAAATTGGCATGTAGGGTTGCAACTCCCAACCCGAAATTTTTTTTATTTGAAATCGGATTTGGACTTTGGAAAATTTAGCGGGTTGGGAGTTGCAACCCTACCGCTATCCAATTTTGGATGGAACACAAAGTCAATATTCATTGCATTTTAATTTTAAAATTGGGTTCGGGCTAGGTCTTCCATCCCTGTCATGATATCAAGGCTGGAAGTGCCCTCTGACGTAAGCAAAAGGTTACAAATCATAAGTTTGTAGGGGGTGGGTCACAAAATATAAAAGCGCCAGGGAATAGGTCAATTGTACAAAAATCTCCTCTTTTTTTCCTTATGAATTTAACTTGTTAAAATGATACTTTTCAAAAGTACAACGTGTAATCGAAATAAATATTTAGGAAAACTGGTTGTTTTAAAATTTAAAAAAAAAAATTAAGCCAACTTCATAATCATTATAGGGTATTTTTTATAATTTGACAAAAAAAAAATTATTATTATGTTTTTAAATTTTTATCACCTTTAGTAAGTATCAAGAAGGAGGAAGAAGGGGAAGGAGACGTAAGGTGGAGGAAGAGATAAAAAAAAATGGGAAGGGAGAAGAGATCATTTTTATAATTTAAAATGTCAAATCATTATTTAAAATAATGGAACTTTCAAATATGTTCTTATAAATATGAGACTAAAAATTTATATTTTAAAGTTCAAGAACTAAATGCACCTATTATTCAAAATTTGGAGATTATAAAAGTCATTCCTTTTTGTATCCTGTATGTGTGTATATATACATATATTATAATGTATATTAAAGAAAACGGTTGCTTCTATATATAGCAAAATGAGCAAATTTATTTATAAATATAGCAAACTAGTAAAAAGTAGTCTATCATCACACAAACATTGGTCTATCAATATTTATCACTAATAGACAGAGATATATGAAAATAGTCTATCATTGTTTATCAGTTTGAAAAAGCTTTTTGTTTTTTTTTTCTTTTTTTTTTTGGCTATATTTTAAAATATTTCTAATAATTTTGACCTTTAAATAATTATTCTATAAAAAAAAATTGTACAGTGGCACTAAAGAAAAAATTAAAGGAATTCTAGAGATGAGTGTTGGTTTGATAGTCATTAAAACTAAGCTGATAAATATTATGTCTACCTGTGTGTTTTTTCTTTTTCTTTTTTCACTGTCTACTTTTCACAAATATTTTCCAAATTTAAGTGAAAATTTAAAAAGAAAAAAAGAATTGTTTTGTTTCTAAAATTAATTAAGAATTCAAATGTCTTGAAAATAAGGGAAAATTTAGACTGTATCTCTAATTACAAATAACAAACGGAAAAAATAAAATAAAATAAACAGATAATTATCATACAGAATATTAGACATCAATAAACACAAAAACACGTGTAGACCCGCTGTCACATGTTAGGAAGGGATGAAGGCGTAATTCAATGAATTTCAATAATGAAAAATATAATTTTTAAACATTGATGAAATAAAATATATATGTAATAAATTTATTCGGCATAAATCACAATTGTCTTAACAGATTGAGGATATTGATTGGGCTAATTGGTCCAATTTCAACCTTCCAAATTCCAACAACAAGATGCTATTCCCTATTGTCCCATTCTAATATTATTTTCCTTTTTCTTTTTGGAGTTGTTGGCAGTTCTCTAATTAAGTTCTCTCAAAACTAATTGTGTTGTAAAAATTAAAATAAATAAAATAAATAAAGAATAAAAGAAACCTTACTAATTCTGGATTATCTGAAAATGGTTCAAATTAGTGACATTAGCTTTATACAAAAGTTATATTCTCATAAATCCTCTAAACCAACCAAGATAACATAAGTAAATACATCATTTGTTAGGAATAGTCTACAAGATTCATATGACTCTAAAATTTGCCCTTTTTTCAAAAATATCTCTATTATTTTAAAAAAAATTGTAACATAATTAACCTTTTAGGAATGTTTCAGAACTACTCTTAAAATGATATAGTAATGACCTAAAACGATGTGTTGGCTTGAATTTTTATTTCAAGTCACTACCACACTGTTTTAAGTCTCAATTTTTGTTTAACATTATAATGAATTTTTACTTCAAATGATAGTTTTGAAACATTTATGATAGGTTAAGTTAAATAACAATAACTTTCGAAGCAATAAAAGTATTTTTTAAAACAAAAGACAAATTTTGGATTTTAAAAAAAATAGCCAAAATTTTATGAAATCAAATAAAAAAAACATTTCTTAGTCAAAATAAAACACATAAACGTTTTCAAAAATAGAAAAACGGTTGAAAATAATTACAAATATAGCAAAATTATACTTTCTATCCACGATAGACTGCAATAGACCTAGATATCTATCCGTGTGACCGTGTCTATCTGGTAAAGCGATAGATGTCTATATGGGTCTACCAAAATGTATCATAAATAGAGAGTGAAATTTTACTACATATTAGTTTAATATTTTCCATATTTATAATAATTATCCAAAAACAAACAAACTCAATCCAACAACCCTTTTTTCAAATTTGATTTACCCCACAAAATGAAAAATAAAAGAAAGCAAAAGTGAAAGGTGAAATGAGCTTTTTCAAATGTAATATGTTTCATATAATAATAATAATAATTGAAGAAAGTGTCCAAAAGAAGTAGTTGAGTTGTGTGTATCATTGTGTTGAGTCAGACTTTTTTTTTTATATATATAAATATATAAATATTTGTTGTGTGTTTCTGTTCAAATCATCCTTTTCCTTTGTAAGAAAACAATCATCACTTCCTAAACTCCCACTTCTTCGAATGACAATTCAACCAACCTTTTCATTTGGTGCACCTTATCTTCAACTTCCAACTAATCTTATTTCATCTTTTTTTTTTTTTTAATTTCATATTATCAATATTAACCTCTTCATTTTATTCATTCATTATAACAAAAATGGTTTGGTTGCCTTTTTTATAAGACTAACTTGTAAAAAAAAAATAATAAATAAATACTCCTCAATTTTGCTCTTTGTTTAATATACCTTTATTCTTATAAAAGTTGCAATGTTATCAAAATGTTTTCATTGGCTTCTTATAAACGTTTTAAAAAGAAATTTGTTAGGACAAAAAATTAAGATTTAAAATAGTATAGTTGTGACCTGAAATGAAAATTGAGATCGCCACACTTGGTTTCAAGCCACTGCCACATTATTTTAAGCCTCAACTTTTATCTAAAATTATTATGATTTCCACGTTCCAGTGTAGTTTTAAAGTGTTTATAAAATAGGTCTATTATTTTTAAATAAAAAGCATAGTTCATAGTTTTTTTTTTTTTTTTTTTTATAATTTAGCAAATATATCCATTTAAAAAATCCCTCATCACCATTATGAGTTTGGTAAGATGCTAATTTCTATTTGGAATAGGTCAACTTACTGTTTTTTTTCCCTCTCTATCTTACATTCATTTCATTTTCAAAATTTACACATAAGTATCTTCTTATCATGAGTGAGAAATGACAAAATGTTAATGGTAGTAAAATTATGTTTCTCTAATTCTCTTCTTGCTTCTTAATAAAATAATATCATACAAATCCAATTGAAATTCATGTATAACAACCCATATAACCCTTCTAAACTCCCAATTTATAAAAATAAAATTTTACTTCAAGGAATTATCTACTTTATAAATAGAAAATTTTAGCATGTTATATTTTTGTTATCTCTTGTTATTATAATAATGATGTTGCTAAGCTTTAACCTAAACAAATTAAAATATAAGGTCTAAAAGTGTAATTTACCCTAAAAATTTAGTTAGAGACAAAAAATAATTATAGTGCTTGAGTATCTATATTCTTATTATTTTCCTTTATAACCAAACAAAAGGAATAATGTAATCATGAAACCAAACAACTTCTTTCTAAATCATTTGATAACAATTGTAAATTCTATTTTTCAGAATCATGTTTGACTAAATTTCATAAGTTCATAAAAATAAAAATAAAAACAAAAGTTGATAAAAAAAGATGCTTCCTTTTGCTCCTTGAAATTTAATTCAAACCAATAAATTGTCTTATGAAGTGATATTCTTTTTTTTTTTTTTAATTAAAGAAAAAAATCTTATCAAGCAATTTAATTTTGAAAAATAGAAAATAGAAAACACAAGTTTAATGAAGACTACAATATAGGATCTTTTAATGGAAACATAGAAACTTTATCAACTATATTCAGTAATTAAAAAGAAAAAAAAAAAAGTAGTTATTTGACATATAGAAAGGGTTAGCTAGAGAGTAATATTGTTTTCTTAGATTTATGTTTTAAAACATAAAGTTCAATTTTTGAAGGAAATATAATCGAAATTTGCACGTGACTAACATGTATATATGTTGCGCTTTTGTAGGTTGACAAAGCTAAAGGTTAATAATATAGCAGAAAAAAGAACTAATGGAATAATATCATAATGTTCTTTTTAAAGTTCAAATATCTACAATTTTATATTATTAGTATTATTATTTAAACTACAACATTAAAACATTTAAGTATAACTCAATTGACTTAATAAAAAATATGTATTTTTTATGGTTCAATCATACGTCCACTGTTGAACAACGATTCAAAAAATATAACATTAGATTGTACATAGGTTGATTTTACATGCACGTGAGCTTATAAAAAACATAATTCAACAAATCCAAATTAATTTAATAGAATTATTATTATTACGTTACATAAATAAACTTCTACCTCCGTAAACTTATAAAAACCAAATATGATAAATACATATATATGTAATCTCTAAACTTATTTATGGACATCATTATTAAAAGCACAAATAATACAAACATATGTTTCATGCTTGGGGCATGTCTAACTACCTTATAAAGGTAACATCTACAAGACACTGAATTAACCTAGAAATGGATGTATCTTTTTGCTATCTCTTCTACGACTTTTGTCAGTAGAAAATTGGAAGGTCACAAACCGCCCTCTACAGTTTTAAATGTGAAATAGTACTGAAGTATGACCCATGACTACAAAAATGATTGTTCAATCTTAATCCTTCGATTTGATCCAAAATGTAGAGTACAAGGAAAGAAGAAAGAAAAAGGGGGAAAAAAAATAGTGTGTACTTAGAAGCATTAACAAAGGGTTAAAGTTTAAGTGGGTGGGTCAACATCTTGGACCACCATGAGGGAGGTGCCTAATTACATCAAAGAGTGAAACAAGGCCAATTTATTGTCAATCTAAGAATATGCTAATTGCATGTAAAGTTAATTAATTTCCTTTAATTTATCATAGTGTTTGAGGTCAAGTATCAAGTTAAAAGAAAATTACCTACATGTTACTCATCAATATGAATAATTACTTCAATATAGCTTTGAAAATTAAATTTGATTTAAATAATAATAAAACTATCGAAAAAGAGCTATATATATTATAACCAAAACAACTATAGTTCTTCGTTGTAGTGAATCTTTAGACCATGAAAATAAATTCATAAAATTTAAAAAGTCTAACAAATTAAAATAAAATAACCAATTTCTTTAGGGTCGATTTCAAGTATAGCAAAATGAGCCAAACTATTTATAAATATAGAAAATTTTCATTATCTATGAGATAGACAGCAATTGACTTCTAAATAGTGAGATTTTTCTATATTTGTAAATAGTTTGATATTTTTTTATATTTATAATAATTTTCCCTTTTTTTTATATATAGAAAAACTTCCTATCTCTTATTCCTACTATACTAAAAAAAATGTCATACTTTTATTCAATAGAGAGAAATTTCTAAATATAAAACATATACATTTGGGTAATCTTCCGTGAACTAATAGGAAGAATATTCTAATTTTGGGATCTTCTTCATATTTTTATCGTCAAGGTTCTTTTAATTTTCTTCGAATGACATAGGATATTATAAAGAACTTGAACTATTATATGCTAATATTCTAAAGAGTTTAATTAGTTTGTGGACAACACAATGTTATAGTGTATCATAGCGTTAAGTAAAGCTATTGTTGGATTTCTATTTTCGATTTAGATTGAGTTTCTTAGCTTATTGCGCAAAAATAGATATGATATTTTTCGTACAAAGATGCGTCGAGAATTACTCGAGTATGATCATGATTAAGCAATTTTTCCTATAAAAGCCCAAGAATAAGTTCTTATAGGTTTCCTAGTGAGTCCAGGGTCGAACCAGGGATTTGTAATAACTAGGCGTTGAGAATAGATGCATGGCTATGCGGTAACTATACATGTAATATGTGCATGAGTTGGTTGTATGTATCTAAAACTATATATAAAAAATAAATAAAATTTCCTACAACTAACAATGAGGTGGACGCAGCGGTGGTTAGTCAAATGTCGTTTAGTGTCAGATAGTATGCATTGAGAATGAATGGAACCATGCGATAAAAGTAGAGTTAACGCAGGAGCTAGTTATTACTTAAGTCTATCTAAGTTTAAGTACATACCTACAAACTGAGTTTGTGAATCCATCTCTCGATGTTTCGACGCCACATTAATCTTATCTCTAAGACGCATGGTAAGTTTGCATTGGCAAAAGATGAACTACATCTCTGCACCTCATCTAGTCTTGATAAATGCTAAAGATTAACTATCTACTCTCTCAAGCTAGACAGTCGTGCTTACTACATTTGTTTGTCAGACATATGCAAGCTAATGATATGCATTAATTAGGATGTAACATACTTCATATTGCTTAAGAAAAACTAACTCTAACATCTAACTCATTTAGCATTCAAACAACATGGTGTAAGATATTTAATATGGAAATAGATGGAAGATAATCGTCAATCAAACTCATATTAAGAAAATAAACCATTCTCTTGAATGTCATTAACAAAACATAAGTAAAAAGGAGGGAAATGGAGATAAAACAGAAATGGAAGATGTTAAGCCGCCACTGACAACGTCTTACTTCATGGAGACTTGAGATGGTTGCTATCTGATACATAAAGTTCATAAGGTGAACGTTCTCACTCACTGGGAGATGATTCTGAAAGTTCTCAGAATCCTTCTCTCAGAAGAGCTCGAAATGGAGGCTGGTTATGATGGAGGAGGATTTGTGCAGGGCTTTCGCCTCTTGAACTTGTTTCTCTTTCTCGTTTCTTCCTCCTTCGATTGGAGAAGCTTTGGGCTATTTATAGGCGTTAAAAAGTTGAAACTCATGATGACCTGACACCTTTGCATTAAATTCCCTGCCCTGTTGCATAGTCTTTTCACATTGTCGGCCCATTGGTTCTGCCATGATCTGATAACGTGTTATCCTTTTGCATAATGATATGGCAGCTTTTGCCCAGGCGTTTGTATCTACTTTTTCTCAACGCATGGTCTCAACGCATGGGTTTCCATTTGTTCTCGCAGCAACTTCGTCTCTAGTACTTAGGTTATTTGTGCTTCTTTTCTTCTTAATCCTACGTTAAGAACAGAAAAGCTCATAATTTTTCATGTATTTTCTTTTGTAAATAGTGCCAACGCATGGTGATACATTATACATAATTCAACTACCAAAATCATGCGTTTAGCTCTAAATTTACTCTAATTAATTCAAATAGTGACTATAATAACTTGTTGGTCTACAAGTTATCAAAAGCCTCTAAAGTTCTCATTTAATGTGTGTTTTGTAATTTCATATGAATAAAAAAGTGACTAAGAAATATATAAACAAAAACGTATAGTCACATCCGGCAAAGTTAAAACTCATCACTAGTTAAAATTTGGTTGTTTGTACTTTGTTTTTAGACCTATTGTTTGCAACTCTTCTTCCATCTTTCACTTTTTTTTTTTATCACACGACTTTTAGTAAAAAGTGAAACTACTTTTCCATACGAAAAATAGAAAGTAGTTTAGGGTTGTTTTTAAATATAACATAATAAGTCAAAATATTTATAAATATAACAAAATGTCATGTCTATCACAGATAGACATTGATAGACTACCAACATCTATTACTACCTATTAGTGATAGACACTAATAAATAGACTGCTACGACTCTGACAATGATCCGGTTTGTGGAGTCGCTTCTTTGAAAGAATGGTAGAGGAAGACTTTTAAAGTAATTGTAAATATTATTTTCTTAAAGAGTGCATTCTATGAAGGTTCCCAAAAGCCTTATTTATAGAACTCTATAGGTTACTCCTAATGATAAACTTATAAATTTTAAATCAAATATTTAATATTATCTAATATTAATAAATATCTACCCAAATAATATTTCATATTAAATTGTTAAAAATATTTAAATCTTATTTAAATATTTATTTTCTGCTTAATCTTTGATCTTGATCTCATCCAAATTAAATAATTAATTATTTGAATCTAATTCAAATCAATTAATTAATTCTCCCACTATTTATTTTCTTTAGAATCTTTATTTTGGATATCATTCAAATTAAATAATTAATTATTTGAATCTAATTCATTTATTTATATGGATTTTATCCAAATAAATAATTAATTATTTGAATCATATTCAAATAAATTAATTCTTTATATTATAAAGTTATAATTTGAATCACATTCAAATAAAATTTATAATAAATCATGCAATTAATTTTATCCAATACAATTAATATTTTTCCTCATAAATTTGAACATTTCAAATTTTTCTTTCAACATAATTGATCCTTGTTGATCTGTAGTAAGTTAAGGGACCTTATGGACCTATAGATTAGAAGCTCCAACGATATGAGATTAATCGGCTAAACTCATTAACCACATTAATCAATATTCGTTAACTGTGGGTACACTTCACTACAGACCCACAACTGCACTTTTCTCACTGCATATATATTTATGTGTCCATGGATAGACCAATAATAGCAAATTAGTCTTTCATAAGTGTTCATAACACCAGCTGGGTCAAATTACCGTTTTACCCCTAGGTTACTTCTAAATCTTTAAGTATCAGTGCTCCTCTAATGAACAACCTGTTTATGGTCCAACCATTAAACAGAAACCTCTATTGGGCCAGTGAGAGGATAGAACCATTTGTTCAAGTCCCAGAGACACCACTTAAGGGAACAATTATCTACTTACCCTAAAAATGGGAATGAGTAAATTCCATCTTGTATAATTATGTCCCCAGCTCCCCATTCGGTCTTGTCCCCAAGGTGGTAGGCATATTGAGTCGGCAAATGGCCACTCTCACCCATACAAATCAAAGGACAATCCCTCGTGGACAGGAATTCATAATATACTCAAGATTAAGACTAAGTTTCCGAGGTCATTCTATTGAAATAGAAACCTAACTAGTTAATAGAGTTACATCTAGTGATTACTATTTCGTAGTCCGGTCTTATGTAAACTCATCGCATAGGATACCCCCACTTGCATGTCACCTACGTGAACGCGTTAGATCATTGCGTTTGTATCAAATACAAAGTGGGTCGTATCTATAGTGTCACAAGGATGAGGTACTCAGCCTTCCCTGTACTATAAACCCATTAGACTGTATCTTGAACATTGATCTTCATATGTCCCCACATACAGTTCAAGACTCATAAAATAGCCTAGAATGTTAGTTTATTGGACTTAGGGTTATTAAGATAAAACAAACAAAACATTCAACAACGCTTGTTGAAGTAACACATCAATAACTCTTTATTAATGATTTAATTACGATCAAATTATTACATTTACAATCTACGAGTTTTAGGGCATAAAACCCAACAATATATGTTATAGGGTAGCTTTGGACTTTTGGAAAAAGTTTGATAAAATAACATTGAAGGTAAAATCGGGACAAGAAATAGTTAGTTCTATTCAAATTCGAAATGTGCAAGAGACAAGTCTAAGAGGCCCAAACACGATTCCAATAGAGTCCATGAAAGGAGGCAATTGGACCATTTGACCCAAGTGCCCACTTTGGCCTCAAAGGTCAAGGCCCACCTACGCCTCCCAAGCTTACTCTTTGCGGGTCCTCAACTCATTTCTTCTCCAATTTGCCTGATCCTACCTTCTTGAATCCAATCTGAAAAAATGGATTGGAAAAATCCTTGGTTTACCCTTACCTTCACCAAAAACTTGATGACCGGAATGTGTATGTGTTGATTTTGTTAAAAAACTTGCTAAAAAATGCACAATGTCAACAAGTAATAATATGGAAAGTATT
This sequence comes from Citrullus colocynthis, assembly GCA_031780015.1. Classification (NCBI taxonomy): domain Eukaryota; kingdom Viridiplantae; phylum Streptophyta; class Magnoliopsida; order Cucurbitales; family Cucurbitaceae; genus Citrullus; species Citrullus colocynthis. The sequence goes on along the minus strand of QLSR01000005.1, from coordinate 5,259,403 downwards.
CCAAGTAAGATAAATAACAATAAGAATATAAAACATAGGACTTGGTTACCTCTAGCGAAGAAGATCATGTCAATTACTACTAAGCTAAGCACATTTTAACTTGTAATTGAAGTGATTAGTTTAAATTAACAAGATGTTTTACAAAGCCAACAAAGGAAATAACATAAAAAAGTGAGTGCATTGCCACGCAATATCTCAAACTATCTTGTCCTCCCTAGGGCATCTAGAAGACTTAATCCCTAAAAAGAATTTAGGTCATAATGAGAAGAAAAAATGCTAATTTATCAATAAAGAATCCATGAGTACAAGATGAATAAAAGTTGAATAAAGTAATAGAAATAACAAAAAAAAAAAAAAAAAATCTAGAAAAATGGTGTTCTTAACCCTTATGGCAATTTCGACACTCAAAGGTTCTTTCTCTAACTTGATTCAACTTCTTTTAAGGATAATCTAGTCTCACAACTTTCTCTCACGAGTGAAGCTGATTTAAAGTATTACCTTTAGAGGAACTTTTGTTTTTAAAGTCTACATTAAATTGTTTCCCTCACTGTGGGCAGTGCAAAAATTGTCTCCAAGGATCCATCCCTCCAATGGATGGATTAAATGGTTTTATATAGCCTTCAAAGAAGTGGGTAATTGTTGAAATTGATTCTCCAAACTGACTTAGGAAGATCTGGAGTGGACTAACATCTTAGGACCCAAAATCAGTAAGTTCCTTTTGTTGCAAAATATCTTGTTTTACCCAATTAAAGATACAATGTGGCTACATAGGATTTTTTCCAGTAGAGCAACGTGGTCGCATTGAATTTTAGTCGATGGAGCAAAATTTAGATCTTTTACACGAGACAAAGATTTATCAGTTCTAAAATTAGCTCTTTTACCCCTACAAATCTTGCATACAGGCAGAATAACCAAAAGCAAAAAATATTTTCATTCTTCTCTAACTGATGATCATTTTAATCACATGTATTTCTTCAAATTTAACTTGATTTATAGAAGAAATGACCTAAATTCTATGAAAATACACACCAAAGTGATGTTTATGAGTGGTCGCTGGAGATGATTATTGGAGGTAGTTACTAAATGTGGTTTTCAAAAGTTTGGTCACTGAAGTTGGTTGTTAGAGCATGTCACTGGAGTGAGGCGTCAATAGTTGCAAATGGTGGTTGTTGCTAGGGGTAGCCACTAGAAGTGTTTGTCAGAGCATGTTGTCGATGATGATTGTTGTTGGAGTTGGTCGTCAACAATGGTCAATGAGTGGAGTCATGGAAACATTAGAGGAAAGAAGATGTTCTCAGTGAATGTGCAGATTTTAATAGTTAACACAATTGGAGTTTATGAAATTGAGTTATTTAACTATGACTTGTAAAATTGGTAGACTAAACACTGAGTTGATTATTTTAATCCACTTAAATTAGTGGGCCAAACTCCCTTAACAAACTTTTGTACTACTTAAAGTGACATATATAAACAATATGACGTAATTTAATGATAAAATTTAATAATAAAAAAAATTAAACCTTCGTATTATTATATACCAAAAATTAACAATCCACTTTAGAGATAAAATAAAATATTATTTAGACTAAATTATTAAAAAGAAAAACATTATTTTAATACGACAATAGTCTCGTACACCACAATGCCCAGCTGTACCACCCGACAAAAGTATAAAAAATAAAAAAAAGTTAATTTGCTCCAACAATTTATTGTATATCACTATTCAATTAACACTTTAACCAATATGCTTCATTTTTTTCTTATTCAGATAAACAAATATGAATGAAAACTTTTTCTAATATTATTATAATAAACCCATTTTATTATGACGAAGAATGAACCTATAATGAAAAAAATACCGTAGTATTAGAAATTTTCTACATAACATAAGGGATCTTTCACATTAACTTTCGAAAATGTAATAATTATCTTATCTAATCAGTTGGCCATTCGACTTAATTAATGCCATGAATGTATCTAATGCAAAATTATAAACCTTTTGTATATAGTAAATACACGTGGGACTAGAGATTAGGACCTTCAATCTTGAGAGAACGTCTAAATGATACATTAATTACTCAAGTATATTCATATTAGCCACACAATTAGAACTTTTAAGGCTTCGTAATAGAATTTCAAAAGTATGTGATATTGAAAAAATCCAAAAATTATAATAAGATAAATTACACTTTTAGTTTATGAAGTTTGAGCAACATGATCATTTGTTTACAGGTTTCAAAATTGTGCAAACTTATCTCAGGAGTTAGAAATCCTTCAATTTGGTCATGAAATTAACGCCAACGTTAATAGTTATGTGATAAATTTGTAATAAAAGACACAGATTGATTAAGGAGTGGAGGGTGGGTGCTCAATCCAATTGCATTTGGAAATTACGCTGATATTGTTACGGTTATTGTTATTGTTACAACATGAAAATTATTAATCTGTCACATTTACTGTTATATTCACTGTTACAGTTATCGTTTGATCATAAATGATAACGGGAATGATAATGGTAACAGTAAATGTGACAAATTTATATAATTCTAAGTAAAAGTAATAAAAACGAATCAAATTACGTTTGATCTATTAATGAAATTCTATTACGATTACATTAATTTTCGTTATGGATTTGTAAACATGGTATGATTTCGATCCTGCATAACCAAAAAGTATTTAAGAAATATAAGGAATAACGTGTGATAAACTGTGATCTGTTAACTAAAAGGGTTTGTCATTTGTGAATCCTCCACTCTAATGTTTTATCCAAAAAAAAATAGGAAAAGAAAAAAGAAAAAGGGAAGGAAAAGTGGGGCGGAGGTGGTTGAAATCGTAAATTAGAAGGAAAAGAAATGGTAAATAAATAAATATATTTATTTTAATTTGGAATTTTCATTTTCATTTCCATTTTGGACTTCAGTGTCCTACCCACAAGACCCCCCACTCCACAGTCACTTTCCTCCATCAAATCTTCTTCACACTCTCTCTACAAAACCTTTCTTTTTCTCTCTCCTTCGTTGAATTCACTTCCACTCTTCTTCTTCTTCTTCTTCTTCTTCTTCTTCTTCTTCACCATTTCTCTCGGCCTGCTGAATCCGACCCAGTTGCTGAAATTTGTCTGCGCTTCTTTAATTTTGCGGTGATTCCCTCCTTTTCGCCGGAACTCTTGCTTCCTTTGTCTCCCTTACTTCCCTTCACTTTCCCACTTTCCACTCTCTTCTTCATGCCACTCTTCCTCTATGCTCTGAATCCCCAACCAATTCTGCTGTTTCTTGTCCAGATCTGACCCTTGGCCCGCCGGATCCGTGCCCACCAACACCGGATATGGAGGAAGCATTGGAACTGGCTCGTGCCAAGGACACCAAGGAGCGAATGGCTGGTGTCGAACGCCTCTATGAACTTCTTGAAGCTTCCAGAAAGAGCTTGAATTCCGCCGAGACTACGGCCTTGGTTGATTGCTGCCTCGATCTTCTCAAGGATAACAACTTTAGGGTTTCCCAGGGTGCTCTCCAGGCTTTGGCTTCTGCTGCCGTGCTCTCTGGCGAGCATCTCAAGCTGCATTTCAATGCCCTTGTCCCTGCTGCCGTCGAACGATTGGGTGATGCTAAGCAGCCTGTGAGGGAAGCTGCCAGGAGGCTCTTGCTCACTCTCATGGAGGTACTGGATGAGCCTTTAGTACTTCCGACTGAATGCTAGCAACCGTAGCTGTTTATGTGGCAAATGAATCCGAATCTTTGCTTGGAGACGGCTGAATTTGATTGAAATATAATAACTTGGATTCGATTTAGTTTCTTTCTTCCGACTACGGCGGAGATTTTTCTTCCCCTATTTACAACTACTTAGATATTTTAGTGCATATGTGTATTAAAATGATGCTTAGTCGTGAAAGCGATTTACCAGGAGCGATTATAACATTGTCTTTGTTTGTTGGATATCGAGTTCTTATATTTTTTCGGCCTTAAACTTAGGGTCCACATTCCTTTATGCTTAGAACCAACAAATTACATATTATGTTGGCTACAAATTCATGAACCAATATTGCTGCGATTAATTCTGATTGGCGGCTATGCCTTACGAACTTTATTACATCTTGGTTTTCGATCAAGTCTTCGAAGTTCGAATAACCTGCGTCAATCTCTACCTTTCCTTATTGTTCAGAAGTAGGTTACAAAAAATGGTCAATGACCATAGTATACCAAGTTTCAGTACCTTCCTAATGGGAACCCAAAAATTTCAGGTGGCCGTCATCTTAGTGAACGTTTTCTTTTTCCTTCTTTTATGTGGGGATGGGAGGTGGAGGGTGGAAGTGTGTGTCCCCTCTTAACATTCTGAATTATATGAAGGAGCCAATGCCACTTGTGAAGTTTCTCACTGTTTAAGAAAGTGATCGCATACTTACCTATCTCTTGTATTGATACCTCAAGTCTAATCTTTGTGCTTTTATATAGCAGAGCGAGCTTTAAGTTCATTCATGGAGTGGAAATTTGAAAGTTCTTATTTTCTTCTTGTATTAAATATATTATACATTATTTATTTTAATTTTTCTTTTTCGTGTTTACTTGCCTTCATAAAGAAAGGGCGTAGAGAATTCTTGTTTTCTTCATATGATCCTACTGAAAGGAAAATAATGCCCATGACAAACTTAATACCTGTGGCTACTTGCAGATTTCTTCACCGACAATCATTGTTGAAAGAGCTGGCTCTTATGCGTGGTCACATAAGAGTTGGAGAATACGAGAAGAGTTCGCAAGAACTGTTACATCAGCCATTGGTTTATTTGCATCAACTGAGCTTACACTTCAGCGAGCTGTACTACCTTCGGTATGAAACTAAGCTTCCAATAAGCTTCCAAAAAAAAAGAATGGACACCTTTTCATTTGGATTCACTCATTTCCATATTAGTAAGTGAACTTCTAAAAGTTTTTCTCTACAGATTTTGCAGATGTTGAATGATCCAAATCCTGGAGTTAGGGAAGCAGCTATAGTCTGTATTGAGGTCAGCAATATTGACCCTATTGCAACAATGGGTATTCTGTTATATATGCTCATAGCTTCCCTACATTCCCTCATTATTATATTTACACGTGTTTTTTTAAGTTTCTATACAAGATGCCTAGAACCCATTGATGAAATATTCTGGTTCAAGCTTCTGTCAATGTCATGGATAGTGTCAGTTGCAATATGCTATTGTTGAACTCAGTGAGTTTATTTTCCTCAGGAGATGTATACACAGGCTGGGCCACAGTTGCGTGATGAGCTTCAGCGCCATCACCTTCCTACCTATATGGTAAGATTTTATTTATTTGTACTTTTGAGCATTATCTCTTCTTCCCACTTGTCTCTTTTTGTTATAACGATGCTTTTAGTCCTTTTTTTCCTAATTTCTTCATATGATTTGAAAGTGCTGGAAGCTGAAAGTTTTATTCTATTTCAGTTAAAGTAGTAAAGTAATATGGAAATGGACGTTACTCTAATGTATATATTCTTTTTACATCATCTATCTACAGGTGAAAGATATTAATGCCCGTCTAGAAAAAATTACACCTCAAGTTCGGTCCACAGAAGGACTTACAGGGAGTTTTGCAGTTGGGGACATGAAGCCTGTAAATATTAACTCTAAGAAAAGTAGTCCAAAGGCTAAAAGTTCCAACAGAGAGGTTTCTCTTTTTGGAGGTCAGTTTTCAGTTTATATTTGAATTATTAATCAAATCAACTGATGGTAACCTATGCTTTCTATTTGAATACTCTAGCTTGGTTTCTTACCTAATTAGAAGCATTTTATAACTCTTCTCTTCTCCCTTGTTGTCCATACCAACTAGGTAGTACTGTATAGTCTGCGGCTCTGTGGCTGGTTATTGTTTCAAATGGTTTGCATTTGTCATATAGTTTCCTTAGCATGCTCATTTGCTCTTGTGTGCTGTATTTCTTACTGTTATTATTCTTGTTAGGAGAAACAGTTATTTAATAATCGATGAATAAAATATAATTGAGGGGAAAGAGGCCACCAATGGCGAAAGGTTGATTACAAAAATAACTTTCGCTAGGTCAAAAGAACAGAGAGATTATAATATAAAAATCAGGGTCTGCATTTACAGTTCACACCAAAACGGAGCTAAAAAAACCAGGGGCTTTTGTATCTGGGTCTTCAAGGTAAGTCTTCGTATCTTGGTTGGAGCTAAAAAAAACCAGGGGCTATTTTTTATGCTCGTTGGCCTTTTGTTTTCATATTCTTTATTTTCTCTCCATGAAAGCTTGGTTTCTCATTTGAAAAAAAAACAAGTACTAGATAGTATTGTAGGAGGCTGCAGAGTTATTGATTATGGAATTGTTCCTTTCTAGTGGAAGTATTTAGAAGAGAACTTTGGCAATATTGACTAGAAATAAACCACCATGGGTTGGCATGTTGGCCACCCATATCGGATTTAATAGATTTAATATCTTGTGAGTTTCTTGGCAATTGTATGTAATAGTACATAAGGTCAAGTGGTTATCTATAAGATTAGTCAAGCTACGCACTGGCCTGGGCACAAGTATAAGAGTAGACCAGAAATATTATGCTCAGTTTTTGACCATAAACATTATTTCATTGGTCTTACATTATGTGACCTTGCCTTTAGGTAGGATTTCCTTTCATTATTTATCTTGAGGTATGCCAAAATGAGCATAGCTCAACTGAAATAGTACTTGTACTATCACCCTCAAAATCAGAGGTTCGATTCCCCCACCCCACATATTATTTAGAAAAATTTTTCTTCTCTCTCTTTTCTTTTTAATATTTATTTATTTTTTAAATTTAAATCCAGCTTTGCTAACCTATTAAGGATGGTGCATAATAGACACTAGCATCCCCCTTATCAATAGTTGGATCCTATTTTGTAGTTCCATCTGGTCCCCTTTCACTTTGGCCTTATTATTATCATTTTTATTTCCCGTTGTATATACACTTATTTGATTTATGAAAGTTTGAATTTCCATTAAGAAAAGGCACGCAAAGGGTATAAATTACAAGTCCAAAATGCCAAAGAATGAGTTACATCTATACCAAAGCTTACCAACTGTGCACCAAATGAAGGGATAAGGATAACAAACTCTTTCAAAATCCTATCTCATATCTCATAAATGTATGACAAACTCTTTCAAAATTGATTTGATGCTGTGGGATAGCCCATTTTGTTGGGCCATAGTGGTGTGTTTTACATAAAGACACCTCAAAAAGTTTGGATCAGACAATTTTGGATATGCAACTTTGTTTTCTTGATTTCGGATGCATTTTTGGCTTTTTCATTATTTCTTGGCCCTTACTAGTTCCTGTCCCTTTTTTAGGGTCAAGAAAGAAGTTATGGGGAAGAATTTCTTTTTGGCTAATTTGTAGAATATTTGGCTTGAGAGGAATAGGATGAATATTAAGGGTGAGGAGAGGTTTGAGGGGAGGTTCTCACCTACATCTAGAACTAGGTTTAGTGGATTCCTTTGGCCGAGATCTGGCATTTGGACTCATCCTCTGTGTCTCATTCTTAATCATTTGTGTCATTTCTTTTAACTTTTTCCTTTAAAGTACTGTCCTTTGCATATCCTTTGATTCACTCTGTGAAAGCATATGTTTTCAATGAATAGAAAGGGATATCAATTTTATGTGTTAGAAGTGATAAGGATTATCTATCTTAGCTACACGCCATTATACTTCACATTATTCTGTCATGCCTGGCTATGGCATTTGATTATAATATTGTTCTTTAGTAATCTGTCCTTAAAAGATTATTACTACTCTCTTTTCCAAAGTAGAAGAAACATGGATGAAATCAGGCCCTTCTAACTTGATGTAAGACCCCATTTATGGTTTATATTAGGATTATTAGTATGGTTATTAGTATGGGGCATATTAGGAAATAGCTAGTAGCAGTAGGTTTGTTAGGGCTTTTGGTTATAAATAGAGGGAGTAGATTGGGAGTAAGGTGTGAAGATTTTAGTAGAATATTTCGTGTGGGAATTTTGGGAGAGAGTAGCCATCACGGAAGGCTATGGTATATTGTAGCTTCCTCTTTCTTTTTCTTTTGTTTTTTTTGTTTTTATATCTGTCAGTGTCCAGGCCAGCTTATCTGCACTTCAACTAATCTTATGAGACAACCTGCTTAACCCTACAACATTTGAGTTTCAAGGAAACTCGTACGATATTAATTCCTAGGCAGGTGGCCACCATGACCTATTTTTTACCATTAGGCCAACCCGTGATGGTTCCTTTGATATTGCAATATAAATTTCTATCTTTTAAGTGTTCTTGCTGTCTATCTTTATTGTTCTTGAGAGTTCTTGTTAGGTGGTAACCTAATACTAGAATCTGGATTATGGTATTTGTTAATTATCTTTTCTTAGGAGGTTACTGTGGTCATGTGCAGGAGAAAGTGATGTAACTGAAAAGCAGATAGATCCTGTAAAAGTGTATTCAGAGAAGGAGCTAATAAGGGAAATTGAGAAGATAGCTTCTATCCTTGTTCCAGATAAAGATTGGTCTATTCGCATAGCGGCCATGCAGAGAGTAGAGGGCCTTGTTTCTGGAGGTTTTTCTACTAGTCTTTCCTTGCGCTTAATCACACGTTGATGGATATAATAGCTTGAATGAATTGAATTTGTTAACATAACTATGATTTTGCAAGTTACAAATCCTCTTTTCCAATTAAGTTGCAGTTTTTCTTCATTTATGAAAATTATTCAAGAATGTCCGTTCTCCTTTTTAATTAAAAAAAAATAAGAAAATTATTCAAGTATGCTATATGTTGATTAACACAGTAGCCACTTTTGAGTATAATTTGATAGGTTGCAAAAATTGTGATATAAAGGATTGTAAACTTCTTTTGATGGACATTTTCAGTATTAATTGCTTGAATCATGCTCATCTTTGATGTTGGGGCTGTATCCTAGAGTTTCATCAATGAAATAATCAACATCTTTAATAACCATCATGGGTTGACCTAGTGGTAAAAGGGAGACTTAGTCTCAATAAATGACTAAGAGGTCAAGGGTTCAATCCATGGTGGCCACCTACCTAGGAATTAATTTCCTATAAGTTTCCTTGACACCCAAATGTTGTAGGGTCAGGCGGGTTGTCCGTGAGATTAGTCGAGGTGCGCGTAAGCTGGCCCGGACACTCACGGATATCAAAAAAAAAAAAAAAATGACATCTTCAAATGGGAATACAGTGTTCATGTTTTAGCAAGCTCTAAACAATTCTTTGATAACTTCAACATTGATACTGTCAAGAAATCTCTAACATCGGATTAAAGACTAAAATATCATAAAATAAGATCAATAAAATTGAACACTTTTCCACGATACTTGGGGATTATATTAATAAAATTAAGACAATATGCTAATATAATATGGGATTTCTATTATGTCTGCAATTTCACAATCTCTCTCAATTTTCATGAATATCAATATTTTCTTTATTTTTGTCTATAGTTGAGCAAAATTTTACTATCAAGATATGCACTATGACTTATATTTTCATCCTTGGAATGGGATAGTCATACTGAGTGATTGGTTTATTGATCGATAATTTTTATAAAAAAAAAGTTTTTTGGTCGATAGAAATTCTAAGATCTTACCTAAATGATGACAAAAATGACGAAAATATTGATATTGATAAACGCTTAGTGACAAGTTGCTTTTTCTGAAAGGAAAGGAAAGTTTAGTTTGATTTGGATTTCTTGTATTTGTTTAATTCTAAGAAAGATCCCTAGTTAGAATTAGTAATGATAATTTTATAACAGTATAGTTATTGCAAAATTCTTTCTGCACTTCTGGAAAATAAATGAAATATTTGTGGCGATATTTCTCCTGAGTCTAACTGGAGGCTTGAAGTTTACCTAGTGATTAGTGGAGACCTTGAGGTTCAATGTATTAATAGTATTGTCACAGTTGTTCTACTGTTGCTGCTATGTGAGCTTATTAGTGAGCTGGACTATCACTGCATTGGTGTTGTGGAATGATTTTTGTTTTATGTTTTCTTTCTTTCTTTTTTTTTTTTTTTGATAGGTGCTGCTGACTATCCAAGTTTTAAGGGATTGCTGAAACAACTGGTTGGACCTCTCAGTACGCAATTATCTGATAGAAGGTCTAGCATAGTGAAGCAGGTGTGATTGCAGTTACCTTTTTGTTTTGAACTATTGATCTTTACCACACTTTTATCTGTTATTACTTTTGTTTTATTATGAACCGGATTTGAATTTGTGTGGCAATGCCTCAAGATATTTCTTGTGTAAGATTTGTGTTATCATCCATTGTCATTTAATCTTACACTAAAAAACATTATTTGGTCTCTTCCCTCTTTNTGTTTTTTGTTTTTTGTTTTTTTTTTTTTTTTTTTTTTTTTTTTGATAGGTGCTGCTGACTATCCAAGTTTTAAGGGATTGCTGAAACAACTGGTTGGACCTCTCAGTACGCAATTATCTGATAGAAGGTCTAGCATAGTGAAGCAGGTGTGATTGCAGTTACCTTTTTGTTTTGAACTATTGATCTTTACCACACTTTTATCTGTTATTACTTTTGTTTTATTATGAACCGGATTTGAATTTGTGTGGCAATGCCTCAAGATATTTCTTGTGTAAGATTTGTGTTATCATCCATTGTCATTTAATCTTACACTAAAAAACATTATTTGGTCTCTTCCCTCTTTTTGTACTATTTCATATTTAATGAAATACTTGTTTTCTTTAACAAAGGGTTGCTTTTCTTCTCTCAATACTACTCTGTATTTCAGGCTTGCCATTTGTTATGCTTTTTGTCCAAGGAACTTTTGGGAGATTTTGAAGCTTGTGCTGAAATGTTTATTCCTGTAAGTGAAAGATCTTGTGAAAATGTTGTTATCATGCTGGGAATCCTAATTTGTTTTTGTTGTCTGGTTTGTTTCTGTTCAGGTCCTTTTCAAGCTGGTTGTCATTACTGTACTTGTAATTGCGGAGTCTGCTGATAATTGCATAAAAACGGTATTTTTATTGCTTTATAAATTATTTCTCATATACCCTTTACACCCTTTCTGTATTCTTTTGTCTTGTTAGGAATTTGGTTGTTTTGGCTCCTTTCTCTGGGTTGTGGTTTTTGTAAGCGCTTTTTATTCTTTCATTTTTCTCAACAAACTGGTTCCTTACAAGAAAAAAAGGAATTATTCTCTCCCCCAAGACAAAATTTCACTTGATTAGCAATTCCACTTCACAATGGACTTAAAAGGGTTCATAATGAAATCATCGAGGTGCTATTATTTCATGTGGACTTTTGCGCACGTAATATTGGGAGAGAAGGAAAACATAAAATAAAACCGTTCATTGATGAGCTGTTCACAATAATGTCCCTTTCCAAGCAATGCAATTTCACTGAAAAGAGAAGGTTGGGTTCCTAAAGGTAGTATCCAGTTTGATTCTTGTATATTGCATATCTGGTAAGATTTGAAGGTGGGCTACGTTGGTTGGTTATGAGATTGACTTATTCCCCTCATCATACCTTGGTCTTTCTCTTGGGCATAATTCAAATAGTTGTCCCATTTAGACTCAAATAAGGTTAGCCTCATGGAAGAGGATTTTCTTCTCAAAAGGTGGTAGGTTAACACTCATTCAATCGATGTTAATCCTTCTCCCTTGAGAGATTCTTGTTTGCCCTGGTGTGGAGGATGAAAATTTCCAAGAAGGTGAAATTTTTTGTCTGGTAGGTTCATGGTAGGGTGAATACCTAGATAGGTGTCGAGTAAGATGGCCTAATTTGATGGGGCCGTGCTGCTTTATTTTGTGTAAAGGTTGTTAGGTACTTAAGCACCCTGGAGAACCACACCCCAAAAGCTAGCTATTGAGGTGGGAGAGCCAAGCCATTTAACTACCACATTGGTCATCCCATTCTAACCAATGTGGGACAAAGGTAGCCCATACTATCTTGGTTCTTAATAATACCCCATCCTCGGAAAGCCGACGTCCCGGTGGCTACTCCGACGGTACTTCACTCGGCCACACCCGGTTAGAGCCCTCCGCCGGTTCCACTCCAGAATGTCAACAACCGGGCTCTGATACCATTGTTAGGTACTCAAGCACCTTGGAGAACCACACCCCAAAAGCTAGCTATTGAGGTGGGAGAGCCAAGCCACTTAAGTACCACATTGGTTGTCCCATTCTAACCAATGTGGGACAAAATTAACCCATATTACCTTGGTTCCTAACAAAGGGGTTGTTGAGGGCTTTGACTGTCCTTTGGAGTTGTGACTATGCCTTTGTTTGGGGAATTTTTTTGGAAAAAATTAATTTAATTTATTTTTATAGCAGTTTAGCATTTTTTGGGCCAGACAACATGATTGCAAGATGATCAAGGAGTTCCTTACCCATCCCTCCTCCTTTTAATGAGGAAGGAAAATTTCTTTGGCAAGTGGGGTGTGTGCAATTTTTTGGGTATTTGGAGAGAAAGGAACAATATAATTCTTATGTTTGGCTGGGGCTGGAGATCATAGGCTTTCTTGTGGAGAATTTCTCAGCTCTCTAATGTGCCGAGGGTGTTCGTTCTTCTATCTTTTCTACATTGTTGCTTGGTTTCTTTCTTATTGTCATCGATGGATTGTGGTATCTTTCCTTGAAGTAGATATATAAGAACAGGGGATCTATATGGGTAAGATTAGCCATTTAGTAGTAAAAGCATATTAGTAATTAGCTAGGGAGTTTGTTAGGGATTTTGGTTATAAATAGATTGAGTGGGTTGGGAGCTATGGAGGATTGATTTCAGTGAGAATTTTTATGGAGAATTTGGGGTGAGAGCATGGGCTTTCTTGTGGAGAATTTCTCAGAATGTGACGAGGGTGTTCGTTCTTCTATCTTTTCTACATTGTTGCTTACTTTCTTGTCTTATTGTAATTGTTGGATTGTGGTTATCTTTCCATGCAGTAAATATATAAGAACAGGGGATCTATATGGGTAAGATCAACCTATTATTAGATGGTATTCTAACAAATAATTGGCCAACTTAGAAACTGATACAACTTACTCAATGAATCAATGGAGAAATTTCTCAAAACTCTAGTCTGCAAGCTTCAATAATAGATACAAATCTGGTTGGAATGGAGAAACATATTTAGATCCACGGGCTGCAATAAAGATTTCATCTCAAGCTTACCTCAGAATCAACATTAGAGGCAACACCATGTGAAGGAGAAGATACATTAGAGTAGGATCCCTAAGAGACTCCTCTAGTTAATCTTAGAGTTGGATCTAAAGAGGAAAACACAGAATGGCGAGTTAAACTTACTCATCAATAATAAAAGAGGTACATGAATTGATTGTGGTTCTTGGAATTCAATGTTAGTTAACTGCACAGTAGATGGAGCCATATTCTTGGAAACATCTTCCAAAGCTGGCTAACTCCATAGATCTGTTGGTTCTTTCGGTGCTTTGGAGGATTAACATCCTTAGGAGAGTGATGTTCTGTACTTGGAAAGTTTTAGAGGATCGTGCTAACACGATGGATCGGCTCAAGAGGAAGTTGCCCTCACTTGTTGGTTCTTTTTGTTGTATTCTTTGTTGGATGGCAGAGGAAGACCTGGACTATATTCTTTGCCGTTGTGAGTTTGTGAGTTCAGGTTAGGATTCTTTCTACCAAATGTTTGACATTGTGGTTGCTCGTCATAGAGATGTTAGTGATATGATCGAGGAGTTCCTTCTCAACCCGATTTGTGGGGAGAAGGGTCATCTTTTATGGCTTGTAGGAGTGTTCGGTATTTTTTGGGTTGTGGGGCAAGCGGAATAGTAGGGTTTTTAGAGGTGTAGATAGGGACCTTAGGGAGATTTGTTCCCTTGTTCGTTTTCATGTTTCTTTGTGGTCTTCCATTTTGAAGTCTTTTTGTAACTATTCTATAGGTGTTATTTTACCTTGTTCCTTTTTATAGAGGGAACTCCCTTCTTTTGTGGGTTGGCTTTTTTTTTGTAAGCTGGTGTATTCTTTTATTTTTTCTCCATGAAAGTTATCTTCATTAAAAGAGAGAAAAATGGGGGGAAAAAAAAACTAGGAACAACAACTTTCCCCTTCTGACAAAATTGAATCTTCACTCCCTAAATTATATAATCCTCTCTAAACAACCTAATTTAAAGCATTTGGGAGAATGGAGATATCCTTATTATTTGATGGTAAAAAGGACGTTGCTTAGAGGTTTTCAATTTTTCCTTTATTTATTTAGTTTTTTTTCGGGTGAAAAGAGAGACCTTTTCATCTTTGATTACCAACTTTACGTGATTCAAATCCCGGGAATTTGAATAATCATCCAGGGTTAAAACTTGTTTAGTAGAATTCAAAGGCGTTAGTAGAATTCAAGGGTGTGATCATACCAGCACTAATGCACGAGATTCCATTAGAACTCCGCAGTTAAGTGTGCTTGGGCGAGAGTAGTACTAAGTTGGGTGATTGCTTGGAAAGTCCTATTAAAAAAAAATCAAGGTTATGGGGGGACAAAAATTCTTCTTCACCTTAATTAGAGAAAATTCTTCTTTCACCTCAACTATTGCTGCAATACACTGTACAATCCTCAATGTTGTAAGGATATGATGATGGTGCTAAGGAGGTGTCAACCTAGTTGAGATGCCCGGGTGCACCAATTGATCCATAGATTATCTTGTTTTTTATGTATTTGTTTCTTGTATTTTGAGCATTAGTCTCATTTCATTAATTCAATGAAGAGGCCTGTTTCTGTTTTAAAAAAAATACACTGTACAATCCAACATGTTAGGAGTTTTAGTAAAAATCCTCATCAAGCCACCAAAGTAAATACTCTTGTTCATACCATTGGATTCTTTGAGTGGTGCTTAGGGCAGACAGTAAATTGGGAAAAGTCTGCATTATGTCGGATAAACATTGAAGAGGATATTTTGTTGGCTATGGCTGCTCGCTTGAAATGCAAAGCTGAAAAACTGCCTTTCATGTACTAAGGGTTAAATCCTGTGCTTTTCGAAGTTGTTTCTTTGAGGTGTTTGGTTTTTGCTTTGCCAACTTCTAGGGTTCTAGAGACTTTTGAGGATCTCCTTCTTCTTTTGCCTTTCCACTAGCAAGGGCTTATTTTGTGTGGAAGGCTAGTGTATACGCTATTTTGTGGGCTCTTTGGGGCATGAGAAATAATAGAATCTATAGGGGTTGGGAAAGGTTTTCTAGCAATATTTGATTCTTGTTAGATTCTATATTTCTCTTTAGGCTTTGTTGAAAAGGCCTTTTTGTAATTGTCCTCATTATCTTACATAATTGGTTATCACCAATCGTTATCAAAGAGAGAACATTATGAAACTAATTCTAAGTTGAAGGATTTCCAAATCTCTGCTGTTCTTTCTCACTTATACTACATTGTGGGTAGGGTATGTCATTTGGTTGTCACCAATTGTATGCATTTGTCATTCCTGTTTTGAGATGTGATGTGTTCGATACTAGTATGATGTCAATATCATGAAAAGAATGATTAGTTTGATTTAATGTTCTGTAGGTTGTATAACTGAGGAAAAATTAGTAAATTATCACGAACCACTATTTACATGGGTATGTTCCTGTCTTTATTGAACCCTATTTACTGAGGTTAAAGTAGTTTTATTTTCTTTTTCATCTAGATGCTGCGTAACTGTAAAGTTTCACGTGTGCTTCCTCGCATAGCTGATAGTGCAAAAAGTGATCGAAGTGCTGTACTACGTGCACGGTTAGGATCTCTTTACTTTCCGGAAACTCATAGGATAGCTTTATTTTGCTGATTACTATTATGACTTTCTTGTATCGTAGGTGTTGTGAATATGCACTTCTCATTCTTGAGCATTGGGCTGATGCACCTGAGATACAGCGGTCTGCTGATTTGTATGAGGACCTTATCAGGTGTTGTGTTGCTGATGCAATGAGTGAGGTACTTATTAAAAAAGAAAGTTTCCTTACTTTGTATGGCGGATTTCTTTTTGCCTTGTCATTTATTTTCAGTTGAACTGATGGTCAATTTTTGTTTAGTGTTTCCTTTTTCCTTGAAAAGAGGATTAGATAGTAGCCTCTGGTTGTCTGAATAACGTAATTACGTAAATTGGTATAAGCCACTCCTTATCCTTAGAGACCCTTCTTTGTTATTTTCCTTTAATTATATATTTATGTTTAATTTAAAATATTGTAACTTCAGAAATTTTAACTGCCATTACATGATTACATATCTGAAGTTATGTGTACTCTGACATTCCATTTCATCTCTCTTATCACTACCTCACTTGTAGTATATTTACTTGATAGGTTCGAGCCACTGCACGAGTATTATTCAGAATGTTCGCAAAAACTTGGCCAGAGCGTTCCAAACGTCTATTTTCCTCGTTTGACCTTGTGATTCAAAGGGTATGGCTTACTTTCATTTGAAAGAGGTATCAATATCAATTCCATCATTGGACGTTCTATTGTCTAAATTCCATGCTTTCTTCCAGTTAATTAATGAAGAGGATGGGGGTATACATAGGCGACATGCGTCTCCATCTGTTCGTGATAGAGGTCCAGTGATGTCACTCAACTCTCAACCATCTACTGGTTCAAGCTTACCTGGATATGGAACTTCTGCTATTGTTGCAATGGATAGAAGTTCAAGTTTATCATCTGGGACATCCCTCTCTTCTGGACTTCTGTCTCAGTCAAAGACTTCTGTTGATGGTTCGGAACGTAGTTTGGAGAGTGTGTTGCATTCAAGCAAACAGAAGGTCAATGCAATTGAAAGCATGCTCAGAGGCTTGGATTTATCTGAGAAACATAACGGAAATCTCCGATCATCTAGTTTGGATCTAGGTACCCAATGACATTTACTGTTTATTAGCTTTTCTTAATCACCTCTGAGCTCTTGGCTTTATTCTGCCGTTATCTGTTTTGAAGCAACTAGCTAAATTTGATGTGTGTGAGCGGCTAAATTTTCCTCTTACTTCCCCTAGTGCAGGAGTTGACCCTCCATCATCTCGTGATCCACCCTTTCCTCAAGCTTTACCCGCATCTAATCATTTCAGTAACTCTTCTACAGCTGATCTAACTGCGTCAAATACGAATAAAGTAAGGAGTCGCCAAGGTGGATTGGGTTTATCTGATATCATCACTCAAATTCAAGCTTCGAAAGGTTCTGGTAAATTGTCATATCGCAGCAATGTGGTTAATGAACCTTTGTCTACTTTTTCATCTTACTCAGCAAAGCGGGTTGTTGACCGACACCAAGAAAGGGGTTTTGTTGAAGAGAATAATGATATTAGAGAGCCTAAGCGGTATATTACCCCACAATTTGAGAAGCATTACTTGGATGCATCTTATAGGGATGGGAATTACAAGGATTCTCATAATAGTTATATTCCCAATTTCCAGAGACCACTGTTGAGAAAGAATGCAGCTGGGCCTGGGCGAATGTCTGCAACTAGGCGTAGGAGTTTTGATGATAGCCAGCTACCACTTGGGGAAATGTCAAGTTACGTTGATAGTCCAGCTTCTCTCAGTGATGCTCTTAGCGAGGGTCTTAATCCATCTTCTGACTGGTGCACTAGGGTTGGCACCTTTAATTATCTTCAGTCTCTGCTGCAGCAGGGTCCAAAAGGAATACAAGAAGTGCTTCAAAATTTTGAGAAGGTAATGAAGTTGTTTTTCCAGCACTTGGACGACCCACACCATAAAGTTGCACAGGCAGCACTTTCAACACTGGCTGATATAATTCCAACCTGCCGAAAGCCATTTGAGAGCTATATGGAGAGGATCTTGCCCCATGTTTTCTCTCGGTTGATTGATCCAAAGGAGTTAGTTAGGCAACCCTGCTCGACAACTCTGGAAATTGTTAGTAAAACTTATAGTACTGATTCTCTCTTACCTGCTTTACTCCGTTCTTTGGATGAACAGCGGTCCCCAAAGGCAAAGCTTGCCGTTATTGAGTTTGCTATCAATTCTTTTAATAAGCATGTAGTGAATTCTGAGGGCTATAGTAATAATGGCATTCTAAAGTTATGGCTTGCGAAACTGACACCATTGGTTTATGATAAAAACACTAAGTTGAAGGAAGCAGCCATTACATGTATTATATCTGTTTATTCACACTTTGAACCAGCGGCTGTCTTGAATTATATTCTTAGCCTATCAGTTGAGGAACAAAATTCCTTGAGGCGAGCCCTTAAACAGTATACACCTCGCATTGAGGTGGACTTGATGAACTTCTTACAGAACAAGAAAGAACGTCAACGACCCAAGTCCTTGTATGATCCATCTGATGTAGTTGGAACATCTTTGGAGGAAGGGTATGTTAGCATGTCCAAAAAGAGTCAATTCTTTGGTAGATATTCAGCTGGTTCTCTTGATGACGAGAGTGGTAGGAAGTGGAATATGAACCAGGAATCAACCCTAGTCATAAGGAGCATTGGTCAAGCTACTTCTGATGAACTTCACGAGAATTTGTACCACAATTTTGATTCTGGTTCCAGCAATGATGTTATTAATATGAAAACAAAAGATGTGCATTATTTGGAAAATTCCACACAACAGAACCTGGGCTCACGGACAAGTCTGGTGGATAATGTTGATAATAGTGTTAATATTGATGATTTGTCTTCCCTGCGTTTGGTTAATGGGGAGATTCATGACGACCACTTAGGAATTGCTGAAAACATTGCATACGACGACGAGGCTGCACTAGAACTTGAATCTCATCAACCCAAAACTAAAACTGTCAACTCCATGGTGGACACAGGCCCTAGCATTCCTCAAATTCTTCACGTGGTGAGTACTTTACAAATGTATTGTTTTTTCAAGTTGATGTTTGTATCTATTACTTATGTAATTTCATTTTAGCTTTAAGGATTTTATATCCTTGCATTAGATGGTGTGCAAGATGATCAGGATGACGGGTAAATGACATATGTTGTCCTCTTTCTGCAGATCAGCACCGGCAATAGTGAAAGCCCTTCTGCAAGCAAATGCAGTGCACTTCAGCAGTTAATTGAAACTTCCATGAGTAGTGATCCATCCATTTGGACCAAGGTATGGTCCAACTATATATATCTATTGATAGTTCATATTTTCACTTCAAGAACTTCTAACAATTGGTGCCTTTTTTTTTTCTCTCCCTTTATTATTATTTTTGGGATGGGGGGATTAATATCAGCTTTTAGATGGGGAATTTACCTTACTTAGCTTCATGATCACCGAGTGTCATCCTCTGAACTGTGTTGTAGAATTCAGTTTTTAGGCCCAACTAGGGCACCTTACTTAAGAAATGAGGTGTGAAGACCTAGGTGTGCACCCTGTGAAGTCCTTACTGACAATATCCTTTTTCATGCTCTGTATTGGTGTAAGCATGCTTTTCCTTCCATTGAGTAGAGCATAAGCTCTCTTCAACTACTACTGTCATCTATCCTCACAAAATCTGGAGGGATCCTGTACCTGTAAACTCTCCATGATATGACATCTGCTTTTATGCCTAAGATCCTGCATTGAAGCCGAACAGTAAAAGTCATTTTGGTAGTGAGAGAAACCACTATTTACACTTTCTGAATCAACGATAAAAGTTACATTCCGCTAGAAATTAATCCAACTTTAGTCCCTGAAAGACACCCCAAGCACCAGCGTATATTTTTGGAGCTTGAAATAGATTTGATTGTGTTTCTTTTTACACTGTCCAACTTGTACTCTTGAAGAATAACCACAACAGGTTGCTAGAAAAGGTCTCGTATGTAGACTTGAATCAAAATGGACGGAAGCTTCATACCTCCAGTCCCTACTATCTTTTTGTTCATGAGAAGAAAAATGGTGATGGTGGCCTTTTTGAGATGCTGTCCAGTTTGCAGCTTAAAAAGAAAGCAAGGATATTGTGGATCACCTCTGGTAGGGCAATCTTGGTAGATTTGGGAGGAAAGAAGCAGCAGAGTGTCTTTTTTTTTTTTTTTTTTTTTTTTTTTTTTTTTTTTTTAAATAAATAAAAATTAAAAAACTTTTATTTGAAAATGTTAAGTTTACAGTCTCAACTTGGGTGCTTTACATGATTCTTTTTGTAATACAGTGTTTTTTCATTCATTTAGATTGGACACTGGACCCTTTCTTTTTCGACTGAGTGGGGTCTAGTGACACCCTCATCCCTCTAGGGCTGTGTTCTTTTGATGAATATATTGTGGTTTCCCATCAAAAAGAAAAATCTCAACCCTAGAATATATAGAAACCCATTCTGCCACTCCATTGCTGAGATTTCTTTCCAGAAAAAGGTTCCTTGAAATGCAACGTCCCAAAACTTGGTAGATGGTTTTGCTTTGCTTCCGGAAACTGAATGTATAGATTGGAGAGGCGTTGCTGAAACTTGAAAGGTCTGTCACATCCTGTAGTCTTTCCAATAATTCTCTTGCTTCTACTACTTTGAAAGAAATATCTGGATTAAATTCCTGGTAATATTGGACCCTTTTGGAAACCATCTTTTGTATTCCCTTAAAAGTCGGGACCCTTTTTGTATATCTTTGGATAATTTTATTCGATCAATGAAATCATTTCTTATCCACACACAAAAAAAAAAAAAAAAAAAGAAAAAGAAAAGAGATCCTCTCGATGAGGACTACCTACGATTCTACGCTTCATGCCACAGGACACCACTTTCCTGAGTACTGATTGCTATGTTCTTGGCTCTGATTGATGCCAAGGCCCCCTTCCAATTGATGCCATTCTGTTAGCTTCTCTGTTCTGTTTCGCAAGAAATGCATATGTTTGATTATCAACTTGTGCTTGCTCAACATTTAGTTATCAAGTTGATCCTGTTATTTACAAGTATGATTTGTTTTGCCATAGTTCCATTTTCATCTGAGTTTGTTTTTCCATTTGCAGTACTTCAATCAAATTTTGACAGTGATACTGGAAGTTTTGGATAATTATGATGCCTCTGTACGTGAGCTTGCTCTTTCATTGATAACTGAAATGGTTAAGAATCAGGTAAGTTAAATATTAATTCTCTGATGCTCTATGGGATAATGCATTTGTGCTATTGAACATAATTATTCTACATTTCCGTAGTACTTTATGGATTATTTTTTTCCTTATTTAGAGTATTCTCACTTTTATCCTTCATTTTTGTAATTCCAGAGGGACTCTATGGAAGATTCTGTTGAAATCGTGATTGAGAAACTGCTTCATGTTACCAAGGACATTATTCCCAAAGTAATTTTTCTTAGCATTCTGAAACTTCCTTTTGCCTGTTTTTACCTGTCTAAAATTGCTCCTTCTTCCTTGCGCCGTTTATTCAGGTATCAAATGATGCAGAGCATTGCCTGACTATTGTGTTATCTCAGTATGATCCATTCAGATGCTTAAGTGTATGTATCTTTGCATTCTATTTTTTCCTTCATAGATTGTGGATAGCTCTTCATTTTCAATACTCTTAACTATTTCGTTGAGAAAAAAATAGCCTTGGAGATGTGGTTTTTTGTTTTTAAATGATATATTTTTTTAATTCTTTCACTAAGCTCTAAAGGTTTAGTATATAACATGCGCCATGTACTTTATTTTGCAGGTTATTGCTCCCTTGTTGGTTACTGAGGATGAGAAAACTCTTGTTACCTGCATCAACTGCTTGACGAAGGTTATTCCTTTAGTAACCCTCCAAATTAAGATAGAAGTTTAGAGGGCTTAAATGCTTTAATCCTGCTTCTATTTCCTCCAAATTTTCACCCAAGAAACTGTTGTCACCTGTACTTTAGGGCACCGCAGCACATAAAAATGAAGCCAGAACAGCAGTTACTGTTTTTATCTATTGATTTTAGATTTTTACCTACTGCTACTTGATTGTTCAGCTTGTAGGCCGGCTCTCGCAAGAAGAGTTAATGACACAGTTGCCCACTTTTTTGCCTGCTCTCTTTGAAGCATTTGGACATCAGAGTGCTGATGTAAGGAAGGTAATGGCTGACTGTTTTTCATTCTTTTATTTGCTGACAATTTGAGGGCTCAGTGTTTATAATTGAAAGTTTGAGGGTATAGTTGCAACTATCTCGATACTTTTTACCATTTGTCCAATAAAATAACAAAAGGCATTCATATTTTACATAACCTATTCGCTGACAATTCGCTGCAGACTGTTGTCTTCTGTCTTGTTGACATCTACATAATGCTTGGGAAACAATTTTTGCCACATTTGGAAGGACTCAACAGCACTCAACTACGTTTGGTTACAATTTACGCCAATCGAATTTCACAAGCTAGGACGGGAACCACCATTGATGCCAATCACGATTAGGGAGTTTGCTTGCTTGTAATGTAATTTCAGATGTGAAGGAAGTGTTGTTCGTATATTCCATTCCTTGGTGTAATTCTGTATATTGTGTGCATACATTGTGGAGGCTTTCTGCCCATTGGCCTATATTTTTTTCCTTTCACCCATTATATATTCTTTTCTTATGTCATTTCCCTTTTTCTAGATACCAGTTTGGTTTGGAGTCGAGAGTGTTTGAGACCCATTATGAAATTCAAATTATTGTGCCCAATTTTGTATTTTACTGTTCCAGAATATTATTTATATGTTATTGGATGGGGAAGGGTCTTGAATTTTAATTTTATTCCTTTTTCTCGTAACATGGTTTATGCGAATATTAATGTCAATTCGTTCATTTATGATTTGAATTCTGAAAGGTTCTTTGCTGAAAACACACTGTTTACCTTCCTTTGAGGACATCTTTAATTGCAATTTCATTATAATTATACTGTAATTAATTTATCAAATTCATAATTTGGGATATTTAGTCGATATTTAGTGTGAATTAAGTTCGGGATATTTTGACATGAAATTTTGTTTTTTAATTTGAAAATTCTCTCATTTGTAACTTATGAATCTTTTACGTTCAAATGTCGATTTGAAATTTCAAATCTCAAATTATATTACTCTTCTTACATATGACTTTATATTTATATTCTACTTTTTGTTAATCAGAATTAAATCATATGATTTTTAAATTGTTTTTATCATTGTTTATATTATAATTTCGTATTAAATATGCAATCTAAGATATTTTTGTTTTTTTTACCAATTCTTATTTTTAAATTTGGAATCGTCATTATCTTTATTTTAATCTTGTTTTGAACATGAAATATTAGGTTTAGTTCATAATTCCTCACCTTTATCAATTAAATCAGCTTCAAAAGACTGATCGGAGTATCGCTTTGTAGATTTTAGGAACTTCGATTTGTCTTTGAAATTTGAATCTCTAATGTATGTAGTTTATAATTCCTCATCTTTATCAACGAAATCAGCTTCAAAAGACTGATCAGAGTATCGCTTTGTAGGTTTTAGGAACTTCGATTTGTCTTTGAAATTTGAATCCCTAATGTATGTGTATTGGGGTTTGAAAAGTTGTACAATGAGGTTTTTCTTCAAAAGAATGATTAGAGCACCACTAATTGACTATTTCACTCTCGAATTGTGGATTTTTTTTTTTTTTTTTTTTTTTTTTTATAGTGGAGAGCTTTTGATTGTTTCTTCAAGGTTGGAAGTGATTGATGTAAAGAAGATTTTTGCTTATGGGGAAGATGAACCATGCCGTGGTTCCAAATTTGAAAATTGATTGACACATGTTTTAACCCATTAAAGGTATATCAATAATTTTAGGTGGTTTTAATCAGTGTATTTAGAAAACTTTTTTTTTTTGTTACTGCCATATTTAAAAATCTTTCTTAATAAGGTAGTAATATCTCAAATGGCCAGGGTTAATTTAGACTTTTTTAAATTCGTAATTATTTATTTTTTTAATTCATTTTGCCCTTCTTTAAATAAAAAAAAAGTTATTTCGCTATCTTTTCGAATGAAAAGTTAAAATTTGATATTCGCAAATATAACAATCAAATCCAAAATACTAATAAACAATTTACAAATAAAACAAAATATAAATTCAACTATCGAAGTCTATCGGTGGTAGACTTTGTCGCTGATAGGAGTGTATAAACGATAAAGTTAAAAGTGTATATAATGAAACTAAATCTAATCTTAGTGATGATTATTATTGAGGAAGTTGAAACATCTGTCCACGTATGTTAAAGCCTGGAATGTGAATGTTCTCAAGAAAGAACAGAATGTGGGTGATGAGAAATTTCCAAGTTAAATTGCAGTGATTGGTGATAAAGAAGAACAAAATCAAATTAGTAACCTTGATATTGATATGAAATGTTTCATTCTAGTGAATGGCAAGCCCAGGAGTTGGATACAGCTAGGCCAGCAGAGGCATTCCCCATGGATTATCTCAACAAAAGGATCTTATCACAGGCTTTAGCTTCAGAAATGGGCCTTTGCAAATCATCCCCCTTATGATATTTCTAACTTGCAAAATCTCAATTTCATCTTTAACCTTTTTTTTTTTTAGAAAGCTTCTGAATTCAACACAGAAATCCACTATCTATCTCTGGTATTATTGTGGATCTTGCTTTCATATTTATAGGAAAACCTTTTAGTTCTAAATTAAACTTATAGGTAAAGTCATTCCCATTTGCTAAGTTGTCAATTCTTTGAAAATATTGGTATACACTTAATTTAATTATCAGCTTTGTGCTACCATTTCACAGCCTAAAAAGTATTGTAAAAAAGATAAAAGATAACAAATAATTATTTTATTTATTGGACATAAATTTGAGACTATAGGGCATACAAACTATATGTTTGTTTCTTTAATGTTTGATTGAGAATTATTATTGAATGATAAGCAAGGTTTGTGGAGTTAAATCTCCATGTTTTAATGGAGTATTGAGTTGCATAAAACATTATTATTTCTTGAGGGAGAAGTAGTAGACCAAGGAACAAAGCCTTTAGGCTTGCAATTGAGGATGCCTCCAATGACAATTGGTTGACTCTTACCCATTTCACCATGTAAGTAATGGGAAAGGTCAAAGGCCTCAATTTCTGATAAAGGTTTTGAAGTTGTTGCAAACACCATGGTTCTAGAAGTTGCCATTGTTGTTGGAATATTGTTGAAGGCCAACAAGGAGATGATGAAGAAAACTAGAGGTTGTATAGCCATTATTGATGAGGAAGCAAATTGCCTAAACAAAAATCAATGGTGTATTAGTTGTGAATTTCAGAGTTTTTTTTTTTTTTTTTTTTTTTTTTTTTTTTTTT